>JAJAGP010000022.1:1195352-1474359 GCA_025084515.1 Ancistrus triradiatus
CAATTTTCTTCCTGGTGTCCTTCGACAGCTCTTTGGTCTTGGCCATGGTTGAGTTTGGAGTCTGACTGTTTGAGGCTGTGGACAGGTGTCTTTTATACAGATAACGAGGTCAAACAGGTGCCATTAATACAGGTAACGAGTGGAGGACAGAAGAGCTTCTTAAAGAAGAAGTTACAGGTCTGTGAGAGCCAGAAATCTTTCTGTTTTGTGGGTGACCCAATACTTATTTTCCACCATGATTTACAATTAAATTCTTAAAAAATCCTACACTGTGATTTCCTCATTTTGTCTCTCATAGTTGAAGTGTAGCTATGATGAAAATTACAGATCTCTCTCATCTTTCTAAGTAGGAGAACTTGCACAATCAGTGGCTGAATAAATACTTTTTGTCAGACTGTACAACTAGGTTGCCGTAGCAGGTTGGGGCCCTTTTGAGTCTTGGTCCACCCATGTTTTCTTCATCCCTAATCACATTTGGGATTTTTTTTCCTTGCTGCTTTCAGATGATGCTCTCTTTAATCTCAAATGTTACCAGATGCTACAAGTTTCTCCTCATAGACATTTAATTCTCAGGTAGCACATTGCTACATGACAAATATAACATTACTATTTTTACATACAAGTCTGCAGGTACTATGAGATTTTAGGAAATACACTATGGTTTTGTCTCTTAGCCTGGTTCAGGTGACTTTCACATGATTATACTGCAATATGGCCTTTTATTTCTGTCATCGGGTTTTCTGAAAACATTTTATCAAAAAGTATGTGGTCATAAAGTGAGTAAGTGGACTTCATAAAATGAAGTGACCTGGGTTTCAGAGTGTTCCTGGGTTTTATGTGTCCCTGTGTGGTCTGAGTGATGCCATCGAACATTTACCATGATTAATGGTTCCATCCTGACCCCCAAGCCCTAGCTAATGGCTGGTCTTAATTGTGGGTGTGTTTCCCTGAGATAATGTGTTCTGGAGATAATGATACCACCACTAATAAGTTCCGTTTTGCACATACTTTTGCCGCACAAATTTGCATGTAACAAGCACAGAAAGAAAAGTACTTTAGTCCATTTCCCTGGCAATACCTCATTAATTAGAATAACTTCTGTCATAACCTTAAAATAATGATTTAGACAGTTTTTACCCCCCAGTGTACTTAATCAGCCGGGACATTTTTCATATACGTTTTTTAGTTTTAAATTGGAGAAACAAGGCTAAAGTGCTCAGTAATTTATTTATCAAAGGCTTAATCCTGGTGCTTCTTGATCCTATCCTGGGAAGTATGGGCACAAGATGGGCACCAGTCCACGTAATCACACCCGTGGGCAATTTAGAGCAGATAATTCATGTACTGTCATGCTATTAGAAGGTAAAAGGGTTTGAGTACTTCTAAGAAACTCATACGGACAAAGAGAGAACATGCCAAACTCCGTACAGTCTTGTTACTGGAGCTTTTTTTTCATAAAAACAAGGTGTTTTTACACGCGGTGCTTTAAACATCATTCTAAGCTACTCCTATCCCTGGAGGGCACAAGTGTAAGCGTGCCCTGGCAGGATGCCAGTCCATGAGACGTTTGAGTAGAGATTACTGCTTCAGCACAGAGGGATGATGCCCACCTGGCCTCCTCTCCTCTCTCTCAACTGATCTGATCTGGTCTGGCTGATCTGACTAAGGGCACCTCTAGGGCTTAAACCCAGGTCCATGTGGTGGCACTGCTGCTCAGCTCAGTCAGCTGGTTGCTGCCTGGATGATAGGAGCATCGTCATGCCCACGTCACGTGCCTTACGTGCCCCAGTAAAAAGTTCCGAGATTCCCGATTCGGTCCCGACCCCTGTGTGGAGTTTGCATGTTCTCCCCATGTTGGTGTGGGATTACTCCGGTTTCCTGCCACATTCCATAGACATATGTGTTGGGTTAATTGATGTTTCCAAAGTGCCCCTTAGAGTGTGAATGTGTGTATGAGTGTGTGCCCTACGATGGCTTGGTACCCTGTCTAGGGTTGTTCCTGCCTTGTGCCTTGTGTTGCCGGCTAGGCTGTCCTGCAACCCTGACTAGGATCAAGCTGATAAGAAAATGAATGAATGAAATATTTAAATAAGCATTCTGGCTTAAAAATGTAATAATTAATTAAACAGAAAGAGAAAAAAGCTAAGTGAATTTATATACAGGATTCCCAACCCATGCAGCTGGTTAGCAGAAGAAATCCACAAGTACCAGTGCCAATGCAAATATTGGTCTTTAATCAGCATTCGTAATTTAGAACAAAGCAGATGCAAACGTCTTGACACGTTGTGTTCATATACGCTGCATGTTCTCTCTGTGCGCTTTGTCCCCGACACTGGCATAATCACAATGACTGGGATGCAGTTAGGACCTGCGGTTTGAACCCTGTTTAAACCTTGGGGACAGGTTTACTTGTCTGTTTAAGAGCCAGCACAAAAGTTGGCTGAATGAAGCTGTTCTGAGGCAGAGCATCATCTGCATGTGTGACGGTGAAGTTAGCCGACATGAACAGACACAGATTCAGAACATGGAGTGCAGACACACACTGCAATGTCTGTATTGAAAATAGAGAACGCACAATGAATAATTAATGCCTATCTGATGTTTAAGCAGAACAAAATTCTCTTGCCCTATCCATGCTGAGCAGTTACTCAATACAAAACCATTTTATGCTCTGGTCCAACGCCACTGTTCATTTAACACAACCTGTATTAGCGCACAGGACACTGCACAAGAGTCTGAAAAATCATTCCACAAGCCAACGCCCCCTAACACCAACCCAGCCAACCGATCAACAATATTGACAAAACCTAAATGACCTCCCACCCCAGACCTCACTAACTTTCAAACTCTGGCTATGGTGCTGCTCATAGTTCCTTACTCCAGACATTTTGCCGGGAAGATGCAGTACATTCTGCCAGCTTACCGGAAAATATACTGGCTCTCATCTGCACTTCATCTATCTACACTTATCTGATATGACTATACAATACTGAATACAGGCTGATTATTATAAGGAGTGAAACAATGCATCCTCTCTAAGTGATTCAGTGCTAGACTTTGATTCCACTTGGCTGTGAAGTGCTTTTCTGCCAAACTGTGAATTGTAGTAATCAATAGTGGTAGTAGCTTTAAAAACACAACACAATGGTAGACAACGCCCTGACTGGTAAATATGTCGATTCAAAATCATAATCATTCAAACCCCCTGTCAGTGCATAAGCATTTGAAATAAGCCTTGCATTGAGATCTTAAAATACAGTCAATATGTTGCAATAGTTATAGTGTAAGATATATATGGACACATGTAGGATATGAAAATTCAAACAGGGAAAGAAAATGATTACGTTCTTAATCCTACATATTGGTGCTTGAAAGTTTGTGAACAACTTAGAATTTTCTATATTTCGGCCTAAATATGACCTAAAACATCGGAGGAATTTTAGCCCATTCCTCCGTACAGATCAGCTTCAGCTCTGGGATGTTGGTGGGTTTCCTCACATTAGCTGCTCGCTTCAGGTCCTTCCGCAACATTTCCATTGGATTAAGGTCAGGACTTTGACTTGGCCATTCCAAAACATTAACTTTATTCTCCTTTAACCATTCTTTGGTAGAACGGCTTGTGTGCTTAGGGTCATTGTCTTGCTGCATGACCCACCTTCTCTTGAGATTCAGTTCATGGACAGATGTCCTGACATTTTCCTTTAGAATTCTCTGATATAATTCAGAATTCAAATGCAGAATTCAGATGGCCCAGATGCAGCAAAACAGGCCCAAACCATGATACTACCACCACCATGTTTCACAGATGGGATAAGGTTCTTATGCTGGAATACAGTGTTTTCCTTTCCCCAAACATAACGCTTTTCTTTTACACCAGAAAGTTCTATTTTGGTCTCATCCATCCACAAAACATTCTTCCAATAGTAACAAAATGTGGACATGATCTTTAGCAAACTGCAGACGAGCAGCCATGTTCTTTTTGGAGAGCAGTGGCTTTCTCCTTGCAACCCTGTCATGCACACCATGGTTGTTCAGTGTTCTTCTGATGGTGGACTCATGAACATGAACATTAGCCAATGTGAGAGCGGCCTACAGTTGCTTAGAAGTTACCCTGGGGTCCTTTGTGACCTCACCAACTATTACACGACTTGGAGTGATCTTTGTTGGTCGACCACTCCTGGGGAGTGTAACAATGGTCTTGAATTTCCTCCATTTGTACACAATCTGTCTGACTGTGGACTGGTGGAGTCCAAACTCTTTAGAGATGGTTTTGTAACCTTTTCCAGTCTGATGAGCATCAACAACTCTTTTTCTGAGGTCCGCAGAAATATTATTTGTTCTTGCCATGATACACTTCCACAAATGTGTGTTATGAAGAGCAGACTTTGATAGATCCCTGTTCTTTAAATAAAACATGGAGCCCACTCACACCTGATTGTCATCCCATTGATTGAAAACACCTGATTCTAATTTCATCTTCAAATTAACTGATAATCCTAGAGGTTCACATACTTTTGCCACTCACTAATATGTAATATTGGATCATTTCTCTCAATAAATAAATGACCAAGTATAATATTTTTGTCTCATTTGTTTAACTGGGTTCTCTTTATCTACTTTAAGGACTTGTGTGAAAATCTGATGATGTTTTAGGTCATATTCATGCAGAAATATAGAAAATTCTAAAGGGTTCACAAACTTTCAAGCACCACTGTATGTGTTGTGATTATTTTATGTATGTAATCCGATTTGATTTCTATGGCAGTTTTTACAATGGAGCTTTGTCTCAAAGCAGGTTTCTAATTGTATATTCTCTTCTAATATCTAAAACCAATCACAAAAAGAGCAACCCTAGGGCTACAGTGGCAAGGAAAAACTCCCTAAACGTTATAAGGAAGAAACCTTGGGAGGACCAAAACTCAAAAAGTGACTCCACTCCTAGATGTAATTATCAACTTAGTAAGAATTAAAAGTAATTATCTAATTAATAAGTTTACAAAAATAGTTTAAATAAACAGAAGCTAAATAAATATTAACAGGGAGAACATGTTTAAAAATATAATAATAACAATAGTGAAAATAGATAAAAGAAATAGATAGTCCATTGTTAGTGTCAACTTCAATTCTACTTAAAGTGCAGTGAAAGGTATCTTTCAAGTGTAAAATAAATGATATGTAAAAATAGCAAAAATAATTTACTTACAGATACTTAATTGGATCACCTTCAAGTATACTTTGTTGTTAGAAAGGTGTCCCATCTAGGGCATTCTAAACACCCCTGCCCAGTGAATTCTGGGATAGCCATATTTGAGGGGTGCAGTGATGATAGCAAAGGGAAAGGACAAAAAAGAGATTACAGTATAGGGTGGAGAAATGGAAAATGCTGCCAAAATACAACAAATGGACAGACAGGGAAGGACCAGCACCTCTAATCTTATCATAGAAAGGGAAGCACAGAAAGAGACAGAAGTGTGTGTTATCTCTAAGAGGATACAGTTCACAGCATTCCATCACCACGTCCCTAATTTATCACGGTTTCTCTCCTCTATGGTATCCATCCATCCATCCAACCAACATGCATACTTCCATTTTATCCCAGCCAAAAAAATATCCAGGACAAGTCAATGTAAAATCTATTTTTCTGTATTGCATCTAGTGTACACATTATGTAATGCAATAGTGTGGCTCAGAGCAATAAGAAAAGAAATACAGTGCAGGATTTCTATTATGGTACACCCAACATATAGTAATAGGTACCACTCAGGCTCAACATCGCCTTCTCCATTATTTAAAGAGATTTCATTAATCTGTTCATACTACAAAATGCTGCCATTGGTCAGTTGGTATTTGCATGCAGTGAATGGACTGAGTGAACAGATCTATTGCCCCATGAAATAAATAAAAATGCAGTGGTACCTCGGTTCTCGACTACCTTGGAACCCATCAAATTCGGTTCTTGATGCATTTTGACCAGAAGAATGTGTCTCGGTTCTGCTTGTTTGCTCAGTAGTCTGCACACTTGCTTAAACTTGTATGCGTCAAGCCGTGAGACTCATTTCAGCTAAAACTTGATTCATGATTCAGTACACAGTGATTCAGTGATTCATAATAGCTCCTTTCCAGTGAAGATCTGTGCTGTGTTTTTCATGTTTTTATTTATTTTTACATCTACAGTACTGTATTTCGTGCAAATACGTTTCCACTAACCTAAAAAGGATAACATTGACAGCCCGACATGGATATCCTGTCCTGAATCTCCAGAACACAGGCTGCAGTCAGCATTAGCGCTGTTGAGTTCATTAATAGGGTAAGTGCTGTCACTTTCAATCCATTACTCACTAAATTACATGAGATTTCTCAACACTTTATTATAAAATAAGCTTTGTGTTAATGATTTTGGCCAACTCTAGGTTAATGTGAGTGTTTTAATGATACACTACAGACCGCTCTACCAAACACTGGTTAAACTGCCCAGTTCACATTACATGTAAATTATGATAGTGCATATAGACCATATCCCCTTTGTAAATCAGGGAGTGCCTGTACAATACAACTCCACTAATGTATATAATGCCTTATACAGTGTGGATTCTCTGGGGGTCTGGAATGGATTCATTCAATTTACATTATTGCTTATGGGAAAAATTTGAGGTATCACTGTACATCGAAATACATCTTAAGCATTACCTGTTTGTATTAGCATAGCCTGTTAGCCTAGCCACCTTGTCTCCCTCTGTATCTCATCTGTATTCACCAGGTCTGTTCGTAATAAAGCACCTGCACTTACATCGGTCTCTGTCTTCTTACCCAGAACCATGTGACAGAATGAGGTTACATTTGAAACATTTTAATACTGACAAAAAACTATATTGAAATTGTCCAAAAGGATTTCTTAATCTGTGGTCCCCCAAGAGAGGAGTTTCATGATATCCATAAGCTTAAACACTGTTTTCTTATGCACCAAGTCTTACATACTTCTATAGATTTTCTAAGAAGGGATCCATGACTTTCGGTGAATTTACAAGGGCATCCATCACCTTAAGAGATTAAGAACCTCTGCTCTAGGGGGGCTGCAATGCTCCTCATCATTTTGAGAACATGCTCAAATCAGTATCCACATAATTAAACCTACGCTCTTGAATTTTCATGAATTATCCTCAATCAGTGATTAAGATGTTTGAACGGTCTGGTGTTGTGATTGGCATGCATATTTTATCCATAACTGTAAAAAAAAATATGCTCAGTGGTTTCATCTCATTTCTCAGTTCCCTTACTTGAAAGGCAGTGAAAGTGACCTCTTGTCACAAAGAGACAAAGTCGCTTTAAAGCTTTTAGCTGAGAGACGTGTTCTTTCTCTCCCTTCCTAACCCAATTCTCTCTCAATTCTCCTTGTCATCTTCTGTTGAAGCTCGCTAGACTCTCAAGAGCTCTCCAGTAATAACTTATTCATCATCAGCAGAACTGATTGTTTGTCCATGCATTCTCAGTCAGTATTTTTTTCTAAATACATCTACATTGCACTGCACGTTCATGCATTCCTGTTTAAACAAAGAGCCGTTTATAGAGGAAGAGAAGGTGCATAAGAAAACAATCTGAATGAAAAGGGACTGTGGTAGCCTAGCGGGTAAAGTACTGGACTATGCCACAGTCCCAGGGACTGTCGTAGCCTAGCGGGTACTGGACTATGGACCAAAAGGTCCAGGGTTCAAATCCCACATCTGCCAAGCTGCCAATGTTGGGTCCTTGAGCAAGATCCTTAACCCACAATTGCTTGGATTGTAAGACTGTCAATTGTAAGTCGCATTGGATAAGGGCGTCTGCTAAATGCTGTAAATGTAATGTAATGTAAATGTCAGTGGGATACAAAGCAAAAACAACCTCAAAGAGTTTAGTAACTGAAAAGAAATTTGGCGAAAAGAAATTTGGCAAAATGAAATTCCCATTCAATTAAATAAGACTGATGAATGATAATCAGGATCAAGCATTAGCATTAATTTTGGTTCGGATATTAATGGGGGAAAAAGTGCAGAATGAGGTTATATTTCCTCATAAACATTTGAAAGGATTTTTTTTATTATATAGAAGAAAAAAGTATGAAATTGTCCACAAGAGCACCAAACCTCTAAAGCAAGATTCCTTCATCTGTGGTTCCCAAAGGGATTGGTTTGATGATATCCAAATCCAAATGAAAAGGTCAGTGGGATACGAAGCACAAACAACCTCAGAGTTCAGTAACTAATGAAATTTTGCAAAATGAAATTCCTGTTCAATTAAATCTGATGAATGATAATCAGGATGAAACACATCAGCGTTAATTTTGGTTAGCATATTAATAGGGAAAAAACTGCTCTAATTCTAAATGCTCAGGCTTCTCAGATGTGCTGCAAATGATTTTGCTGTCTCAGAGCTGTAGCTGAAACGAAGCCAGGCTGCCTTGTACACTGTGAAGAAATTAGAGTCCCTCCTGAGACCCACTGATCACCCACTAATGCAGAATCAACCATAAATGATAGTGCAGGAGGAGACCAGAAACACACAGATAAGCAAATATCAGGGCAGAAATATAGCGATGGGAGACAGAAAGAGAAAGTATGAGCACGACTGTAGGCTACGTCTGCGATTCTGCCGGTGCGTTCTAAATCATTTCTACCTTATCAAAGCACACGGGGGGGGATGTGGCATCACACAGACTACAGGTAAACATTGAAAGGTTAGACTATGCTTAGAGCTTTAGTCATAGGGTACAGTCAGGGCACAGACAAACAGAGCAATGAAACCAATGATTGTTTTCATTACATAATAATAACAACAATAATAATACAGTGGTTCTTCGGTTCTCGATGAATTTTGACTAGAAAAAGTTGTCTCGGTTCTCATCATGTGCTTGAGATGCGGCGCACTTGCTTAAACTTCGAGCAGTGCGATTCGTTTCAGCCGAAACACGATTCACAAGTTATGATTCACAATTCACGATTCAGTAAACAGTGATTCAGATTCACAGTAGTCCTTCCTCAGTGAAGATCTGTGCTGTGTTTATAGTGTTTTCTTAATTTTTACATCGACAATACTGTTTTCTTAGTGCAAATAAGTCTCCGTGAGTCCTAAAAAGGTTACATAAGAGCCAACTGAAAGGAAACCGAAAGTAAAGCAAAAGGAAACAGGCTGCAGTTAGCATTAGCAGCTTCACCAACAGAGTAAGTGTTTTTTTTTTTTACTTTTCACATTCAATCCATTACTCAGTAAACTCACTAAATGAGATTTTTCAACACTTTATTATAAAATATGTTTTGTGTTGATGATTGTGGCCAACTAGGTTCATGTGTAAGTGTTGTAAACATGAACTTACTTATCATAGGCTACAGGGGGGGTCTGGAATGGATTAAGTCAATTTTCATTCCTTCTTATTGGAAAAATTTGCTCAGTACTTGTCATATTCATTTCTTGACAAGCCTTCTGGAACGAACTAACAACGAGAACTGAGGTACACTGTAATAATTTAGACTTATATAGCGCCTTTCACAAACCCACTGTACTTTACACACACACACATATATATATATGTGTATATATATATATATATATATATATATATATAGTTTTTATATTCCCTCCATAGTTCTACCATACGGAGAAGAAACACTGCGTCATCCAAAGTACATTGAATTTGATGCACAAACGTGGGCTTAACATCTAATACCCTTTACGTAAACATTGACCACAAGCCCAACTGAACATTTATCATGATGAACTTAGCTATGGGATATTTAATCTTCTAAAAGGCCACATCAATAGTTATGAGCTGTTACTTAACTACGTGTTACTGGTGCTTAATGACGTGGTATCAGCTTGCATTGATTTTTATACAGGCATACCTCTAGGCGGCCAGTATCTGGCTGGAATCCGCGGGCTGGGTCTTCAGTGGTGACGCGGCATTGGATAGCACAGCCGTTGATCTTGATCTTGTCCTGCTTGAGGCCAAGCTCTGGAAGACTCCAGCCTTCGCACACCCGCAGCTGAGCATGGACCAGATCCACACTGGGAAACGCATACAGGAGGTTAGGGCTGATTTATACTAAGCATTTACATATTAGACACTTTACAAGGAATGACAATTACAGAGTGTTTATTATAAAATTGTTCAGACTTTTTTTTTTAATCAGCGACACCGACCACCATTCTCGTGGGACACACATAATTTTTATTGGCCTGCGATACAAAAGCTGATCTATAGCGTATCAGCCCAAAATAATTCATTTTGATTTACTACTAGTTCTATAGAGACATTGAGGGTGAAAAAAAACGACAATGGGAGGCTTAATTAAAGTGCGCATTATTTCAGTCCTCATGCACTTTATCCTCTGATTTGGCAACCAGTTACAAAGCTTCAGAAATGCTTAACCCATTTGCATTCTCAAATAGATTGAATCTTAGTGGAAAAACCTTATTTGAGGAAATTCTACCTTCAAAATTAACTCACAACATACCTAAACAAATTACCGATATAGTAAAGTAATTCTCTGGCAACAAACTCACTACAGTTCCAGCTCCAGGGAAGTGTGTGAATGTGTTCGTACTGAGAGACAGCCAGTGAAGCAATGGAGGCAAGAATGAACCGGGTGAGGTGATGAATTGTTTATAAATGCATGTGCTTTGCATATTCACGACTGTAAGGAAGACATATGGTGGCTGAATTGGGCTATGACACTACAATAAAAGCCAGAAGTAGGGCTAATGACTTGGTTAGCATACACCTGCTAAAATGTCATTTGCCTCAGAATAGCAATGAGGACAACATCGTCCTTCCACAGTTTCCACGAAAATTGTGGAAATTGTTCCATATAGCAGGAACACACAGGATTTTGCGATACCTTTGCTATTTTCTACCAGCAAAATCGAATGAAGTCTCAGCAGACATGTCCAAGTCATCTTATCGTTGTGACTAACAGAGGTCGAAGTTAATTTAGTATAACATAAGTTATAAATGACATTTGTGCACCAGTCAAAACAAAACCCTGTACACTTCAAAGTCAGTACTGTGCAAAAGTCTTAGGCCACCATTAGATTTGTTTTATCAATGGCATAGTAACCATATATAATTATTTCTCAGTCTCTTTATTACAAACCCAAGTCAGAAAAAGTTGGGACCGTATGGAAAATGGGAAAAAATGCAGTGTTCCTTACATTTTCTTTAACTTTTATTTCAATGCATACAGTATGAACTAGTGGTCGACTGATATGTTTTTTTTTTATAGCTAATACAGAGAGCAGGGTGACCGATGGATGACAAATAATCACTTTTTTTTTTCTTTTGCAACTAATAAAACCAATAATAATAAATCAGTATTTTTTCTAAATAAAAAACAAGTTTTATTGCACTTAAAAACAAGATTTATTACCAGATAACGGCATCTTCTTGATTCTGGGAAAAATGAAAATGTGTAAATACTTAATAAATAATGTTAGAGATGTTGTTTTCAATCCCAGTCCCAGTTAAGAGCAGCAAGATGTAATGCTGGAAACAAAGTTTATCTTCTCCTAAAAGACCCCATTATATTTTGATTAAAAGACGATCTCACAATTTTTAATTTAATTGTGTTTTTTTTTAACTGATGAATATAATAATAATAAATGAGACAAAATTGCTGAACTTAAAAGAACATTTATTTAAGCTGTAAAGTCTCTTTTTGCTCTGTCTTTTTACTAAATGAAAAACAAATTAAAACTCTTATTGCCCTTAACAACAACATTTATTAGGAGATAACAGCATGTCCTTGATTATGGGAAACAATGAAAATGTGTAAATACTTAAATAAACAACATTAGAGTAGTGCACATGGTAGCAGCATCTTTTTGTTTTTAATCCCAGTCTCAGCTAAGAGCTGGAAGTTGAAATGCTGGCAACAAAGTTTTCATCTTCTCATAAATGGCCCTGAATGTCACTCAATGTTCTCTCAGCATCTCTTTGGTTTTAGTCACTCAGTAGCTGGAAGTTCAAATGCAGGGAACAAAGTTTCTCTCTATTATCTTTGTACATCAGGCATCAGCCAATGCTGATTCTCTCAAAATGACAGGCGTAATGTGGTAAAAAATAAATGGTGGGATTTCAAACAGGTGATGTCAACAGGTGATTATAATCATGATGTGGTACCAAAGTAGTATCCACGAAAGCATGAGTCTTTGAGGAGCACAAATGGGCAGAGGATCTCCAATTTATCAACAAATTCCTAAGAAAAGTATTGAAATGTTTAAAAACAATGTTCTCCACAGAAAGATTTAAAAGGATTCACATTTAAATAATTTTACCATGCATTTGTTGACAAACTTGGGATCCTGTGCATATCTTGGTATGAAGTATCATCAGGAATGGTCTTTTTGGAAGGGTAGCTGCCAAGATACCGCTGTTTTAGAGGTCACACTTAATACTGACTTTTGCCTGCAGATGACATTTTGTTCTGAAAATTGTGTACATGTTTCCTGGATTTTCTGTCTGTATCTTAATGAAAAAGTCAGAGAAATAATTATACATGGCCATTATACCACTGGTAAAACAAATCTAATGGTGGTCTAAGACTTTTGCACAGTACTGTAGATCATAGACAATATATTTTGTGCAATTTCATTTAACACGGATGAATTTATGTATCATATTAAGGCTCACTAGTCAGTCGATGATGTAACCTTACACAATCTATACTGTGTTGAATGACTGATCTTCCAGCTCTTATATACACAGGTAGAGAGATGCAGCTGGAAAAATGTGATGCAACTATTGTGCAATGAGTTGCAGACCAAGGGCAAATGAATCATGCAGTGGGCACACACACACTGAACCACCATTACTAATGAAGAAGGAAAATGTATTGCTGCCCATATAGCGATACACAAACCAGTGGCCATGAATATAACAGGACAGATAACAAGAACTTTGTTACAAATAATATGGACATTTGATTTTACTAATAACATTGTTTCTCCATTGCTTTAGGACAGTTTCCAATGAATATTTTCAAAACAACGCCTCCACGTCACTGGTCGCTACTAATTTTTTAAAACAAATTGCAAATGTTTTCAGACTTATATGCAGATCAGCAAGTTCAAAACTGATTATGTCATGTCTCAACTGAATATTCGTACTCTCCAAACCACGTACTTGAAAGTTTGTGAAAACTTTAGAATTTTCTAGATTTCTGCATAAATATGATCTAAAACATCATCAGATTTTCAGACAAGTGAAAAATTGTCACACAAAAAGTAGATAGAGAACCCAGTTAAACAAATGAGACAAAATATTATACTTGGTCATTTATTTAATGAGGAAAATGATCCAATATTACATATTAGTGAGTGGCAAAAGTATGTGACCCTTTGCTTTCAGTATCTGGTGTAACCCCCCCCCTGTGCAGCAATAACTTTGAAACTAAATGTTTCCTGGTACACGTGTTGATCAGTTCCTGCCACAACCGGCTTGGAGGATGTTAGGCACATTCCTCCGTTACAGAAACAGGCGTCAGCTCTGGGATTTTGGGTGTGGGTTTCCTCACATTAGATTTGTCGCTTCAGGGTCCTTCCACAAACATTTCCCATTTGTACAGGTCGGACTTTGTTGGGGCCATTCCAAACTGAACCACTTTTTTTTCTTTCTTTTAACCCATTCTTTGGTAGAAACCAACTTTTTTGGATTAGGGTCGTGTTCTTTGCTGAGTGCACCCCAAAGTCTCCTGAGATTCAGTGAATGGGGACAGAGCTGTCAGGACATTTTCATTTAGAATTCTATTGATTTATGTGACATTAAGAAATTCATTTGTTCAAATCTTCAATGATGGGCAAGCGTCCGGGAAAAGAGGAGCATAAAAAAAACAACAGGGCAAAAAACAGGAGACGGCACCCACAACCATGTTTCACAGATGGGATAAGGTTCTTATGCTGGAATTCTGTGTTTTCCTTTCTTCAAACATAACGCTTTTCTTTTAAACCAAAAAGTTCTATTTTGGTCTCATCCATCCACAAAACATTCTTCCAATAGCCTTCTGGCTTGTTCACGTGATCTTTAGCAAACTGCAGACGAGCAGCAATGTTCTTTTTGGAGAGCAGTGGCTTTCTCCTTGCAACCCTGCCATGCACACCATTGTTGTTCAGTGTTCTCCTGATGGTGGACTCATGAACATTAACATTAGCCAATGTGAGAGAGGTCTTCAGTTGCTTAGAAGTTACCCTGGGGTCCTTTGTGACCTCACAAACTATTACACGCCTTGTTCTTGGAGTGATCTTTGTTGGTCGAAAACTCCTGGGGAGGGTAACACTGGTCTTGAATTTCCTCCATCTGTACACAATCTGTCTGACTGTGGATTGGTGGAGTCCAAACACTTTAGAGATCGTTTTGTAACCTTTTACAGCCTGATGAGCATCAACAACTCTTTTTCGGAGCTCCTCAGAAATCTCCTTTGTTCGTGCCATGATACACTTCCACAAACATGTTGTGAAGAGCTCTAATTTCACCTTCAAATTAACTGCTAAGCCTAGTTCACATACTTTTGACACTCACTAATATGTAATATAATAAAGAAATGACCAAGTATATTATATAAATATTTTTGTTTAACTGGGTTCTGTTTATCTACATTTAGGTGTGAAAATCTGATGATGTTTTAAGTCATATTCATGCAGAAATCTAGAAAATTCTAAAGGGTTCACAAACTTTCAAGCACCACTGTATATTGTACTGTTTTGCAAGGCAGTTACTGTTGCATGTTACAGTTACAGTACAGGTATGTGCCATTTAACAGCCACATTACCCTCAGTGAAGCAGGTCATTGATCGAAATGGACATTGACCGGACATTACCATAGGCGCATAGTCTTTCTATGCGACTTTAACATAAATAGGTATTTTCAAAAGAAAACATTAGATCGCCTAAGCTGTTCTTTATTTTACTCCATCCAGGAAATAGACCATACTGCAGTCCTTCAGTTTCAAGCACACATTAACTATCACACACACTGTAGAACCAAAATATAAATGCGCACACTTGTACTTCAATATTAGTAACAAAAAACAAACAACAAAAAACCCTAGCTGAGTGTACTTATGAAACTTTGGCCATTTGACAAGATAGCCATTCAGATAAATCAATTTTGTAGGTAGACAGACAGGCAGACATAGATCTATAGCATGGTAGAAAAATGATATTCAACCTTTCATGCTTCATCTGATCCTTAGTTGATCCTTGAGTTAACCTAATGATCCTTGAGTTGAATTATGATCAATGTTCCTGGGAAATTGTGCACTGCAGATAGCAAGTGAGAGAGTAGTGTCTGTGAGGAAAGGTCTCAGTAGGCCTCACCAAGTTCACAAGGGATGGTAACTAAATTTTGGTCTTCTTCAAGTGCATTGACGAAGCTGAACATGGAGGGAGACAGACTGAGACTGTTTTTCCCATATTTGGCCACTGAGGTTGGCTGTTACTTGTTTACCAATAAAGATTTATTTATTTTCTGCCTCAAGAAAATTGAATAATGCAGGGGATTGTGTTTATAATGTGATAAGTGCTTTGGGATGGTGCAGTTCTCCCAGGTAAGGTTTGTTGTGGTAAGGTACTGAGCTACCCAAGCCTACAAAATGTGGATTTAATAAATGGATCTATTAAGCAATTCTGAGTGATGTTTATGTGTATTTCTGTATTTAACAGGTCAATTTCCATCACAGTTGATAGATACAAAGCCAGCAGACACATATAGAAGGATCAATTGATTCATAAAAATAGATTCACAGATACATATTTTAATTGATAGCCAATTATAAAGATAGCTAACCAGTAGGTTTCAGTAGGTAAACAGAAAAAAGAAAGAAAAAAAAAAAAATATATATATATATATATATATATATATATATATACCCACAGTGACTATGCTGTTTTTTTCCATAAACGCTCCAACTGACCTTCACGTTACAAGCCCCACCCAGGATTTGAACCTACGATCTCAAACACTGCCGTTTCTAGCGGCTGGCTCTACCCACTGAGCCAATATTAAAAATGATAAAGTGCTTGTAGAAAAAACAATGACATTTTAACAACCAACATGTTCTCAAGTGCTTGAATTAAAAGACAAATAGCACTTCTGAGGAACAAGTATTTGCTCTCGGCTTTCAGGTTTTGAGAATTTTTGGACCGTGCATACCTGTCTTAGCATTTTTGCTGCAGATTACTGATGCAGGTGGAATATTACGTTAATATAAGTTTCTGGTTGGAACATAGAGGCCTGAACATCGTGAACACCTCTTTTTTCCCCACGGAGCTTATAACAACAATTTGTTCACTTTTTCTGTGCAGAACTGCAAGAATTGCTCCCGTTCTCGCCTTGGAGAAGCCAAGCTAATCACCAAAATTATTATTATTTTTATCATGGACAGCATAAAACATAAATCGCTTTTCAAGTGGGTTTCAGACTGCAGTTTTTTGCATTAGGTCGATGGTAAGAAAGATGGATGGAAGGGACAGCTAATTACATCTTCAAGGACTTTTTTGCTCTTCCTCAAAAGCACTGTAAATATTTGCTAACTAGGTTGTGTATGTGTATATCAACTCGCCGAAGCATCATGACTGTACTTAGTACAACTCATTAGCCGTATGAGGAATCATGGCACATGTATTAGCACTGCATTTTAAATTCCACTGTACACTGTCTAACTCATCAGGTACATGTGCACAACATTATACATGCCATTTTATATAGTCATATAGTAGACATTTGGCACCACCAATAATATTATATACAAGTCTCAACATTCTCTCAGTTCTGCACAGGACAAGCGAACAAACTGTTCTTAAAAGCTTTATGGGATAAAAGAGGTGTTAGCAGTGTTCAGGCCTCTATGTTCTGTCCAGAAACTTGAGTTATATTGTACCTGCATCAGCAATTGCAGTCATCGGCAGCCAAAATGCTAAGACACATGTACAACCCAAAAGTATTCCAGAAGTGAGAGCAGAACTTTTTCATTTTCCTCAGCAGTGCGATTTGTCTTTAAATTCAAGCGCTTGAGAACACGGCAGTCCTTTAAATCTTATTTGTTTTCTGTAGTAGCATCTTGCTATTTTTTAACAGCTCTGGTGGCTCAATGGGTAGAGCCAGCTGCTGCAAACAGCAGTGTTTGTGGTCCTAGATTCTAATCCTACGTGGGGCTTGTAGCGTGAAGGTCAGTTGTTGTATTTATGAAAAAAACAGGGTGTTCATAGTGGTGGTCCCAAGTCTGGATAAATGGGGATGGATGCATTAGGAAGGGCATCTGTAATAAAACATGCGGCAAATCTAATTTGTAGTTCAGGATGATGCATCTATCTCCAGGTATGTATTTATGTCTCTGCCTGTTTACCTGCCAACACAACCAGTTTATGAAATGGTTGACTCAAGTGTTGTCAATATAGGTAACTATATGTGTGTGTGTATCGGATAATTACTGCATTGGTGATGATGTTTCAGCTGGCAACAAGTTCTTTAATCCTAACTGATGCAGTGAGTAGCTTCTCATTTTTTTAACAACCATATCGAAAGACATCCTGTGGTCGTGGAAAAGATGTTCATCTGTCTCAGTAGGGTCAGATTGTGAAAGAGTGGTTCAGGAGCATGAGACATCATTATCACACATGGATTGGCCACCACAGAGTCCAGACCCGAACCCCATTGAGAATCTTTGGGATGTGCTGGAGAAGACTTTGAGCAGTGGAACAAATCTCCCATCATCAGGATCTTGGGGGAAAAATACATGCAACTCTGGACAGAACTGCTTCTGCAATGTCACAACATTTATTTCTGACCAGAGTTGCATGTATTTTTCCCCAAAAATCTTCTATTGATGATGGGAGATATGGACCACTGCACAAAGTCTTCTCCAGCACATCGCAAAGATGGCTCCCCAGACCGTTACACCAGCAGTTGGGGCAGTGTCACTCCACAGCAAGACTATCATCAATCCCAAACAGAACCTGGATTCAATGCTAAAGATGATACAGTTCCAGTCCGTAGCATTCCAGGTTTCTTGTTCACGACACAACTGCAGATACAGGAGTGTGTACTCAAGGTGCCACCTGTGTCTGGATGGACATCAAAACTGTGGGAGCTGCTCATGCTTGCCGGCAGATCAAACAATCCTCTCTACTGGTGGTCTGTCTGGGCCATCCAGATTCTCTACAGTGTGTGGGTGTGTGCCATCATGGAACCACTGCTCCCAACACCTCCTAACAGCTAGGGTCAGAACGGCCTTGATGACGGGCAATTCATCAATATATCCATGCCACTTCTCTCAGTCCAATGATGTGCCCCCTCTCAAAGTCTGTCAACTGGGCAAAATGTCTTTGAGTGAGTCATAGAGGCATGACTAGCAGTCAACGTCAATCTCTCACCAAGAGGTACACTACCCAAAAGCAGCCTCTGAGAGCCTTTTTATAGGCAGCAGGTAAGCAGTTTTATGCCCTCTTGTGACAAGACCCAGTGTCTAATCAGACCACACCTGTAATCATTTACATATCTGCCTTTGACATTTTTATCTGCACACATTTATGGATTTAGAAACTATCTTTGTTTGACAGTGCAATGTATTTGCTGGTATACTGGCGACACAAGCATTTATTTCAGTATAGTTCTGGGAACTGACTGAGAAGCATGCAGTAGCTGTGCATTTAACTCTGGCTGTGTCACAAACAAGTAGAGTTTTTCTTCCCCCAGTAGCTTCTCGGGTGTGCTGCGTTGCGAAGACGCGGTACGACTTACTCTGCTTGTTTAACCACCCCCACCCCGCACTGCATCAGCTTTCTGCCAAAAATAGAAACTAATTCTCAAATAGAAACTGATACTAATCAGCCACTGTCCTGAGATCCATGCATGGTTCTCACGCCAAGGAGTGCATATCCAGAGCGCATAATTTTCCTGAGTGTTAACACCTGCTCATCATCCTCCTCCTCATCATCTCAGTGCTTATAAGGAGCTCAGCGCCAGCCAAATGTCGCTCAGTGTTTAGCAAAACTAATACAACTTTCTGCATCAGAGGCTGTGCTGTTGAGTGTGTTACTACAGCAAGAAATGCATCTGGCAAGGTAATACAGTGGTGCTTGAAAGTTTGTGTTTAGAAAGTTTAGAATTTTCTATATTTCTGCATAAATATGACCTAAAACAACATCAGATTTTCACACAAGTCCTGAAATGTGGATAAAGAGAACCCAGTTAAACAAATGATTAACAAATATTATACTTGGTCATTTATTTACTGAGAAAAATAACCCAATATTACATATTAGTGAGTGGCAAAAGTATGTGAACCTCTAGGATTAGCAGTTAATTTGAAGGTGAAATTAGAGTCAAGTGTTTTCAATCAGTGGGATGACAATCAGGTGTGAGTGGGCACCCAGTTTTATTTAAAGAACAAGGATCTGTCAGTCTGCTCTTCACAACCTGTTTGTGGAAGTGTATCATGGCACGAACAAAGGAAGAGTTGTTGATACTCATCAGGCCGGAAAAGGTTACAAAACCATCTCTAAAGGGTTTGGACTCCACCAATCCATAGTCAGACAGATTGTGTACAAATGGAGGAAATTCAGACCACTGTTACCCTCCCCAGGAGTGGTCGATCAACAAAGATCACTCCAAGAGCAAGGCGTGTAATAGCTGGCGAGGTCTCAAAGGACCCCAGAGTAACTTCTAAGCAACTGAAGGCCTCTCTCACATTGGCTAATGTTAATGTTCATGAGTCCACCATCAGAAGAACACTGAACAACAATGGTGTGCATGGCAGGGTTTCAAGGAGAAAGCCACTGCTCTCCAACATGAACATTGCTGCTCGTCTGTAGTTTGCTAAAGATCATGCGGACAAGCCAGAAGGCTATTGGAAGAATGTTTTGTGGATGGATGAAACCAAAATAGAACTTTTTGGTTTAAAAGAAAAGCGTTATGTTTGGAGAAAGGAAAACACTGCATTCCAGCATAACAATTTCATCCCATCTGTGAAACCATGGTGGTGGTAGTATCATGGTTTGGGCCTGTTTTGCTGCATCTGGCCAGAAACGGCTTGCCATCATTAATGGAACAATGAATTCTGAAATGATATCACAGAATTCTAAAGGAAAATGTCAGGACATCTGTCCATGAACTGAATCTCAAGAGAAGGTGGGTCATGCAGCAAGACAACGACCCTAAGCACACAAAGCCGTTTTCTACCAAAGATGGTTTTAAAGAAGAATAAAAGTTCATGTTTTGGAATGGCCAAGTCAAAGTCCTGACCTTAATCCAATGGAAAATGTTGTGGAAGGACCTGAAGTGAGCAGCTAATGTAAGGAAACCCACCAAATCCCAGAGCTGAAGCTGTTCTGTACGGAGGAATGGGCTAAAATTTCTCCAAGCCGGTGTGCAGGACTGATCAAACAGTTACAGGAAAACGTTTTAGCTGCAGTTGTTGTTGCTTGCACAGGGGGGTCACACCAGATACTGAAAGCAAAGGGTCACATACTTTTACCACTCACTAATATGCAATATTGGATCATTTTCCTCAATAAATAAATGACCAAGCATAATATTTGTGTCTCATTTGTTTAACTGGGTTCTCTTTATCTACTTTTAGGACCTGATGATGTTTTAGGCAGAAATATAGAAAATTCTAAAGGGTTCACAAACTTCCAAGCACCACTGTATATAGGTTAAGTAGGTCAATAATCTTAATAGTAAAGATCACGGATGCATACCTGTATCGTTGTTGAAGTAATACTAATTCATGCTGTAATATTAGTAAGAAAGAAATAATGAATTAATTCTGCATTGCACAGGCATCACCATTAACAAAGTGACTGAAGAGACAAACCTTTCATTCACATACAAAGACGTGTCAAACAGGAATCTCTCGATAAATAGACAGAGGAAATTTAATCCGAGTCTCATATTTCACGGTGAAAGTAACAATTAGGAAAACGCACAGTCTCCTTTTGAAGCGGAAAAAAATTCTCTCTATTAAGCTGTAATATTCCTTTTTTCTTACCTGGAAGACTCACAAAATCATATTAGCACCTTTAAGCCTCGGCCCACTCATGCCTGGTTTTCTGTCTGCTTTAATTACATTATTGTACTGAAAACATAATCCCTGTCATAGAACATTACAGTCAATAAGTGGGGCAATATACAACAGAGACCACAAACACAGTCAAACCGACAAGCAAACACAACCACCTCACACTCACAACTGGCAAAAATAGAACAAAAGACTAAAGGAAATTTCATACACAGAGATGCAAGCACACGCTGGCATCCCTCCCTCATTTTAGTGGTACCTTCCTTACAGCATCAAACAGCAGATTATTAATTAATTTTGGCTTTTGCTGGAAAGGTGCAGAATGGGAGAGAGAAGGGAAGGGAGGGGTGAGAGGGGTGTAGAATAACTAATCGTTTCCACAGCAGGAAGGAGATGAAAGACTTGAGCTACAAAAAACAGTCCCAGGGCCAGAAACAGAGAGAAAGAGGAGCAACTGGCACGTGATGCCAGAAATTCAGCAGAAGCATAATCTTCTTCAGTTCCATTATGCTTGGTAAATAAAATAAAAAAGCAGCAATAACAGCAAGATAATCACTATAGAAATAACTAATAGGAATGGGTTCTAAATATTGTTTTACACATTGAAACTCATGTTCTGACCAAGCATACTCTGGTACCATTACATTAAATAACACGCGTTAATGATTCTGCCTTGACTTATGACAGGATTTTGCATACATTTGGAAGTACCCTTAAAGTACTGGACAATGGACCAGAAAGTCCAGGGTTCAAATCCCACCTCTGTCAAGCTGCCACTGTTGGGTCCTTGAGCAAGACCCTTAACCCATAGTTGCATGAATTATAAGACTGTATCAGTTGTAAGTCGCTCTGCATAAGGAGACCTACTACATGACAATGTCAATGTAAAAAACTAAATGTAAATGAACGTGTTATGTTATTTAAAGATAAAAACACAGGTCTGTGCCCATTCAAAGAGATTCCTATAGTTTATTCATATTCTAGTTTAGTCATATATAGTTTGTACAATGCAAATGGATATGGCAACAACCATTCAAAAGCATCTTAGAAAAAGATTCGCAACAGAATATACAAAGATACACAGTATCTAAAACCCAAAGTGACAGGTCTGTCCAAATATTTTGGGTGCTTAAACAGCATAGTAGTATATTCTTCAAACATTTTTGAAATGCTAGAGGCCAGTAAGAAAAGACACTCTGTTTTTGCTTTCGCCTTCTCCTAACTTCCTCAATTGTTCTTTTTGTTTTAGAAACAGTTGACTTTTTCACAAATGTCAGCTGAGACTGCAATTCTTTGTAATATTCACCTTTTTAAAAAAATTTTTTTACAGAGGCTCCCAATCACACATTTGTCTCTCTTACTTGTACCTCATATTCTACCGTCCTGGTAGAATCTCACAATTATTCTTTAGAATTTTCAATATTTCTGCAGATTTCAAAACATCAGCAGATTTTCACACCTAAAAGTAGGTAGAAGAGAACCCATTTAAACAACGAATAATATATTATACTTGGTCCTTTATTTATTTAGAAAAATGATCCAATATTGCATATCTTTATGTGTCAAAAGTATGTAATCTAACTTTAAACCTCTCTTAAAGTCTCATCTCTTCTCTCAACACTTTCATTCATCTTCTTGCTCTACTTCTGCCTAATATACCTTCACTTTTTGTTTGTCCTATTAATTTGTACAGCATCCTTGAGCCTGGTTAAAGGTGCTATGTAAGTTCAACTTATTATTATTTGAACCATTACTTTTAGTATCTGGTGTGTCCCCTTGTGCAACAATAACTGAAGCTAAACTTTCCAGTAAATGTTGATCTGGTTTGCACATCAGTTTGGATACATTTTAGTCCATTCCTCCATACAGATCAGTTTCAGGTCTTTGGTGGGTTTCCTCACAAGAACTGCTTAAACAAAATTACTACTAGACTTAGGTCAGGACTTTGACAAGCCATTGCAAAACATTAATTTGAATCATTTTTTAACCATTATTTGGTAGAATGAACTGTGTGCTTATAGTCACTGTCAAAACATTGGCTTATAGTCAAAACATGATGCTTTTCAGTTAAACCAAAAAGTTGCATCCTGGTCTCATCCATCCATCCATAAATACATTTTCCCAACACCCTTCTGGCTTGTCCATGTGATCTATTTAATAACTGCAGTGTACGACTGTGTTCTTTTTAGAGAGCAGTGGCTTTCTCCTTGCAACCCTGCCATACACACCATTGTTGTTCAGTGTTCACCTGATGATGGACTCAGCATTAGCATCATGTCAATTCAGATTTATTCATATTTACATTTATGTCATTTAGCATAGGCTTATCCAGAGCGACTTGTATTTGATAAAGTCTTACAATACAAGCAATTCTAAGTTAATGGTCTTGCTCAAGGACCCACAGTCTCACCATATATACTCATATAGAGCTTTTTACAATGGAGCATTGTATCAAAGCAACTTTACAATTTTAGATATTCTTCTAATATCTAGGGCCAATCCCAAATTGAGCAAGCCTAAGGTGACAATGGCAAGGAAAACTCCCTAAACGTTATAAGGAAGAAACCTTGGGAGGACCAAGACTCAAATAGGAGACCCATCCTCCAATGTGAGAGAAAAGTTTAGTTGCTTAGAACTTAGGGCTTCCAGTGTGACCTTGTGGATTATTACACACCTTGTTCTTGGTGTTTTGTTATTTGGCCACTTGAATTTAATCAATTTGTACACAAGCTGTCTGACTGTGGATTAGTGAAGTCCTTTTCCTGCCTGATGAGGACGAACGTCACTTTTTCTGAGGTCCTCAGAAAGCTACTTTGTTCGTTCCATGAAACACTTCCACAAAGGTGTTGTGAAGAGCAGACTTTGATCGATCCCTGTTCTTTAAATATAACAGGGCACCCACTCACACCTGATTGTCATCCCATTGATTGAAAACAGCTACCTCTAATTTCACCTTCAAACTAACTGCTAATCCTAGAGGTTCACATCCATCTGCCACCAACAGGTATGTATTATAGGATCATTTTCCTCAATAAAGAAATTTGTGAATGTATAACATTTTTCTCCCATTCTCATTCTCTCTATCTACGTTAAGGACTTTTATGAAAATCTGCTCATGTCTCAGGTCATATTTATGCAAGAAACATTTTATGGGTTTACAAATTTTTAAGCACCACTGTATGTCTCGGCATGACAAACAATGAATTAAGAGCAGACATTTTTATTTAATTTCATTCAATCTTTATTTTCAGACCAGTCCCGGCTTCTTATTATAATCATTATCAGATCAGTGGGTCACTAATCATAACAGTGTTTGGATGTTCAGGGTCAGACTCACATAGGAGCAACATTAGTCACTACTAACTACTGTACGGATGCTGATGGTGACATAAAACATTGACCCATCATTCAACTGCCCTCTCATGGGTCAGTAAAATTATTATCAATTTCCATTAACAGCAAATTAGTTGCTTTTAATGTAAGTGCCCTTAGCCAGTCACCTGCTGAAGAAGAATGATCAGAGCTTTCTTTTTTTACTTTAATAAGGTTAGAATAATTCATTTTGCAGCTACAATTATACAATTAACCAAACTTTTAATTGCTGCTGAAGGACATGCTGGACATTATAATGTGCACCAGCATAAAAGAAAAAGAAAAGAAACCCTTTGTCATTCATGTACTAACTGGTGATACACATTGTCCTAGATTTTCTAACAGCCTGATGTCATCTTAACCTAGTAACAAGTGCTGAGAATTACTTCCATTCAGTCACAAGAACACTGTTGGGTTTAAGTATTGATGTTTGCTGAAGTATGACCTTGCTCACAGCTGAAATTCCCATTCATCCCAGAGATGCAAGCCTGTCAAGTTCTTCTGAACCAACCACCACACAAGGCTATTTCTTTATGGTCCTTTCTTTGTGCATGGCTCCGTTTGTCTAAAAAACAATTACCTGGCCTTGTCCAAGCTCATTTGGAAGCACACCATTTTCTAGAATGCCACTGCAGGTGTAAAAAGAACTTTGTACAAGAGGTCAAATCAAAAAACAGCCCCAGACTGTTACTCCTCCTCCATTAATTTTGAAGAAAATTGCATAATATCAGTGGAATTTCAGTGTGAAGGTCAGGAACACAAGCCTAAACTGGAGAGGCATGATCTCCGATCCCAAGGGAATACTATCAAACCTTTATCAAGCACTACAATACAGAGTTTCATTCACAAATGCTACTTAAAATGTTACTCTGCGAAATAATAAGCCTTATATTAACCATGTCCAGAAGCGACATTCTCTGGGCTCTGGGCAACTGGGCTGGACCATGGTGTCAAGTCAGTGCCCTTGGCAAAGGTCATTTACACTTCTGTGATGGCAAGCAGCATTAATGCAGAAAAGTGCACTGAGATTTTAGAGCAACATATGCTGCCTTCAAGACGACATCTTTCCCAGGGACGTCCATGTATTTTTCAACAAGACAATGCAAAACAAGCCATATCAGAAAAAGTTAGGACTGAAATACAGTATGTAAATCTCTTATAGTCTTTTTTTGACAAACATTGTTTCAAAACATTTCAATCATTTTCTTACACATTTGTTGATAAACTGGAGATTCTCTACCCATCTTTACTCCTCAAACATCAAATCTGATTATTTACAAATCAGATTTTTACCAAATCATGATTATAATCACCTGTGGACATCACCTGTTTGAAATCACATCAATATTTAGTTTTTTAATTTATTACTAGACCTAAATTGCCCCTGTTTCAACTCTTTATTGGAATGTGTTGCAGGCCTGAAATGCAGGAATGGATGTTTATTAATAAAGGAAATGAAGCTGACCAGAAATAAAATGAAATATCTTGGGTTCATACTGTCTACAATGAAATAAAAGTTAAAGAAAATACAAGAAACACTGCATATTTATACAGTGGGGTAAAAAAAAAGTATTTAGTCAGCCACTGATTGTGCAAGTTCTCCTACTTAGAAAGATGAGAGAGGTCTGTAATTTTCATCATAGGTACTCTTCAACTATGGGAAACAAAATGAGAAAAAAAAATCAAGGAAATCACATTGTAGGATTTTTAAAGAATTTAATTGTAAATTATGATGAAAAATAAGTATTTGGTCAATAAATTTGGTTCAACTCAATACTTTGTAACATAACTTTTGTTGGAAATGACAGAGGTCAAACGTTTCCTGTAAGTCTTCACCAGGTTGGCACACACTGTAGCTGGTATTTTGGCCCATTCCTCCATGCAGATCTCCTCTAGAGCAGTGATGTTTTGGAGCAACATGGACTTTCAACTCCCTCCACATATTTTCTATGGGGTTGATGTCTGGAGACTGGCTAGGTCACTCCAGGACCTTGGAATGCTTTTTATGGAGCCACTCCTTTGTTGCCTGTTTGGGATCATGGTCATGATACATGGCCCCGTTCATTCTTCCCTTAACGCGGATCAGTCGTCCTGTCCCCTGTGCAGAAAAACAGGGGACAGGACGCATCAAAGCATGATGTTTCCACCCCCATGTTTCACAGTAGGTATGGTGTTCTTGGGATGCAACTCAGCATCCTTTTTCCTCCAGTTGAGTTTTTACCAAAAAGTTCTATTTTGGTTTCATCTGACCACATGATATTCTCCCAATCCTCTTCTGGATCATCCATATGCTCTCTGGCAAACTTCAGATGGGCCTGGACATGTACTGGCTTAAGCAGGGGGACACGCCTGGCACTGCAGGGTCTGAGTCCCTCTCAGTGTAGTGTGTTACTGATGGTAGCCTTTGTTACTTTGGTCCCAGCTCTCTGCAGGTCATTCATCAGGTCCCTTCATGTAGTTTTGGGATTTTTGCTCAGTTCTCATGATCATTTTGACCCACGGGATGAGATCTTGCGTGGGGCCCCAGAGGGAGATTATCAATGGTCTTGTATGTCTTCCATTTGCTCCCACAGTTGATTTATTCACACCAACCTGCTTGCCTATTGTAGATTCACTCTTCCCAGCCTGGTGCAGGTCTACAATTTTATTCCTGGTGTCCTTCGACAGCTCTTTGGTCTTGGCCATGGTTGAGTTTGGAGTCTGACTGTTTGAGGCTGTGGACGGGTGTCTTTTATACAGATAACGAGGTCAAACAGGTGCCATTAATACAGGTAACGAGTGGAGGACAGAAGAGCTTCTTAAATATGAAGTTACAGGTCTGTGAGAGCCAGAAATCTTGCTTGTTTGTGGGTGACCAAATACTTATTTTCCACCATGAGTTACAATTAAATTCTTTAAAATCCTGCAATGTGATTTCCTGGATTTTTTTCTCATTTTGTCTCTCATAGTTGAAGTGTACCTATGATGAAAATTACAGACCTCTCTCATCCTTCTAAGTAGGAGAACTTGCACAATCAGTGGCTGACTAAATACTTTTTTGCCCCACTGTATATCAAAGCATTTTGAGTAATGATTTAGTCAGTAAACAAGCATTGTTATTATTTTTAAGATAATACGTTCCTGCCATATAGCTCTAACTTGCAATATACACTATTTACTCATGCACTACTATATCAGCAGAAGACTTTTATAGCTGACAATTCACCTCTCACAGCCAGCACTCTAGCTCTATTACATCATGGAGATCAGTATAAGGCTATTACAGTTTCATTTTAAGGCTAGCCATGCTCTTGTTGCATATTGATCAGACAGAATATAGAAGTGCTGAAAAGTTTATTTCTAATCATTACTGAGCTTCAAGTTTCTGCTTGACCTGCAGAAAACTTCCTGCACAACAAAATGTTCAGATGTCTTCTCAAGTCGTGGTTTAGAACAGAATATTTAAGTGCCCTCTGTTAAAGACAAAAAAAAAGGGACACGCTATCAAAGCGCCTGCTTAAAAAACCTCTCTTTAATCTTTGTTGTCTCCACCCCAAAATCACATTCTCATCCCATACACATTCAGAGATAAAGAATGCTGCATGTTCTTATCAGCCACTCTGATTATTGTCTTTGACAGGATTCTCGTGTCAAATGAACACTCGCACATACTCCTTCGAACTCAAGAGAGCACACTGAATGGAGAGATAACTGGATAAGAATGAAATATGAGCAGATAAAACAGAAAACTCTGAAGTCATAAATACAACATCATTAAATAAATGGGGCATTGAGATCGAGGCGGGAAAGAGAGTGTGATTAATGTATTCCAAAAGAACAATGCCATGTGAGGTAAGAATAGACATGCACATGTGAGTAAGATTAAATTTAGATATAACAATGAAGTACGGGATTTTGCCTCCAGTTGTAGACAGCAGTTTGATTGGCAGTGAATGCTGAAGTGTTTTTTTTTCTGGTCGTGAAGATACTATAAGTTACAGTGGTGTGAAAAAGTGTTTGCCCCCTCCTGATTTCCTATTTCTTTTGCATGTTTGTCACACTTAAGTGTTTCGGAACATCAAACCAATTTAAATATTAGTCAAAGACAACACAAGTAAACACAAAATGCAGTTTTTAAATGAAGGTGTTTATTATTAAGGGAGAAAAAAATCCAAACCTACATTGTCCTGTGTGAAAAAGTGATTCTTCAACAAGCCCCCCCTTGTTTAAACATAACCTAACTATGGTTTATCACACCTGAGTTCACTGTCTCTAGCAACACCCAGGCCTGATTATTGCCTCACCTGTTCTCAATCAGAACATCACTTAAATAGGACCTGCCTGACAAAGTGAAGTACACCAAAAGATCCTTAAAAGCTACACATCATGTCGAGATCCAAAGAAATTGAGGAACAACTCAGAAAGAAAGTAACTGAGATCTATCAGTCTGGAAAGGGTTATAAAGCCATTTCTAAAGCTTTGGGACTCCAGCGAACCACAGTGAGAGCCATTATCCACAAATGGCGAAGACATGGAACAGTGGTGAATCTTCCCAGGAGTGGCCAGCTGACCAGAATTACCCCAAGAGCGCAACGATGACTCATCCAAGAGGTCACAAAAGACCCCACAACAACATCCAAAGAACTGCAGGCCTCACTTGGCTCAGTTAATGTCAGTGTTCATGCCTCCACCATAAGAAAGAGACTGGGCAAAACTGGCCTGCATGGCAGAGTTCTAAGAGGAAAACCACTGCTGAGCAAAAAGAACATTAAAGGTCGTCTCAATTTTTCCAGAACACATCTTGAAGACTTTTGGGAAAACATTCTGTGGACTGACGAGACAAAAGTTGAACTCTTTGGAAGGTGTGTGTCCCATTACATCTGGTGTAAAAGTAACACAGCATTTCAGAAAAAGAACATTATAGCAGCAGTAAAATATGGTGGTGGTAGTGTGATGGTCTGGGGTTGTTTTGCTGCTTCAGGGACCTGGAAGACTGTCTGTGATAAATGGAACTATGAATTCTGCTGTCTACCAAAAAAATCTCAAGGAGAATGTCCGGCCATCTGTTCATGACCTCAAGCTGAAACGAACTTGGGTTCTGCAGCAGGACAATGATCCAAAACACAGCAGCAAGTCCACCTCTGAATGGCTGAAGAAAAACAAAATGAAGACTTTGGAGTGGCCTAGTCAAAGTCCTGACCTGAATCCTATTGAGATGCTGTGGCATGACCTTAAAACGGCCATTCATGCTGGAAAACCCTCCAATGTGGCTGAATTACAACAATTCTACAAAGATGAGTGGCCAAAAGTCCTCCAAAAGCTGTAAAAGACTCATTGCAGGTTATGGCAAATGCTTGGTTGCAGTTGTTGCTGCTAAGGGTGGCCCAACCAGTTATTAGGTTTAGGGGGCAATCACTTTTTCACACAGGGCCATGTAGGTTTGGATTTTTCCTCCCTTAATAATAAACACCTTCATTTAAAAACTGCATTCTGTGTTCACTTGTGTTGTCTTTGACTAATATTTAACTAATTTGGTCTAATACACTAGTCCAGCACCACAGGACCCGAGTTCGAGTCCGTTGGACTGGCATCCTGTCCAGGCCAATCATCTTCACTCTGTATTCTATGAGGACCAGTGCCAAAACTGGCACGGCCCTGTCCTGAAGAAAGCAGGGATAAAATATAAGAAGAAAATTCAGTGAAATGTGGATTTGTAGTTTTCTTAAATCATAAATGTTTATATTTCTAAACTATAATAACTATGCACACAACATTAGTTTAGTTAACACATTTTAGTTAGAGGAGCTGCTCATATGGCTACATACAACTTACAGCATTTAGCGGGCGCCCTTATCTAGAGAGACTTACAGAAGTGCTTTGTATTCTTCTTAGTAGACAAGACATACAACATACCTAAGCTCTTCATGTTGAGTGATATAAACCAACAGCCTCCATCTATCATAACTAACTATGTGGAGCTACATCCACCTTTATGGCTGTGTCATTTGCTTGGACATGAATTTACTGAATTGAATATGAAAGGTTATGTTGTAGAGTTAGACATCTGATCCAACCACGTAGCTGCACCCCTGACTAAATTCAGAGCAACTGCTTTTAGGGAATCAGCTCTGTACCCATATGTCCACTTTCTAATTTAATATGCGATATCATGTTACCATTGTACTGTACTCTGTCTGTGCTCTTCCAATGTGAAAGATGTTAGGATAGAGGGCAATGAACGACAGAGTGCATTCTCCCACAGAGTTAGTCTGACAGAAGTTAACAAGACAATCACCATTGCCTATAGCAGCTGAAATAATCGAATAAAAACGGCCAAAAAAAAAAAGCCCAGAGGACATTTGGTCATCCAAAGAAAATGAATGCACACTCAAACAAACACACATCACAGGCATTTGATTTAAGACTACATGGGAATCGAGGTTTCCCCCCACAATTTCATTAAAATGTGGTACTGAAATGTGTACCCAAGTGTCTATATCATGCATTAATTTTGAAGTGAATCAAATGATCAAATATCTCATCACAATATCATGCTGTTTGTTTATTAAACTCAAACTCTTTCCTGTGGACGCTGCAGTTTGAGTGCAAGTCTCTCTTGAGGCCTGACAAAGACCTAATAGACACTAAAAACCCATTTCACACAGGAACTGTAAGCCAGAATATATTGCAGTACTGTTGACTCCCCTGTGGGCTTTATCAGTCCCAGTATGCAAATGGGCGGCTCGATGATCTCTGTATTTTGGGGTTTATGTGTGTCTGTGTGCATTGTTTTATGTTTGTGACATCTTACAGTATGTGTCTTAGAAGAGCTCAAAATGCATGTCGTGTGTGTTCATTTATGTAAGTGCTGTAATAATCGCTGTGTACCTATCGTGAGCTGGCTGACTATGTCTGGGGGTGGGTTGCACTGGGTTGGCCCATGTCCGTTGGCCTACCTGTCATGCTGACCAGCAAATATCAATAAAAATTTGCATTATGAGCTAAATTCTTGTTTTGAATGCTGCTTCTTTGGCCCCATTGACATATATATGGTGTAGGTGGTGAGGGGGAAATTTTCTTGTGCACTTTGGGTTGTTTCATACAAACTGAGCATCGTTTAAAGGCCACAGCCTGACCATGTCCATCTCTTTATGACCACAGTGTACCATTTTCTGATGGCTACTTCAAGCAGGATAACGCACCATGCCACCAATCTTAAATCATCGCAAACTGGTTTCTTGAACATAACGATGAGTTCACTGTATTTAAATGGAGTCCAAAGTCACCAGATCTCAATCCACTAGAACACTTTTGGGATGTGGTGGAACGAGAGATTTGCATCACGGATGTGCAGCAGACAAATCTGCAGCAACTGTGTGATGCTATCATGTCAAAATGGACCAAAATCTCTGAGGAGGACGTGTACCATTTGTGCTTATTTGAAGAACCACCAGCCAGCACTGACAGACACATAACATACATTACATGTCATTTCAATAAAGCACAGTCCTGTTCAACCGGTTATTAAGTGACCAAGAAAAACTTAACACATATTCAACATGTCAACACTGCCTAGAGGAAACCGCAGAGCAGAATGATCGACAGCTTTGAAATACCACTATTGCACAGCAAAGAAATGGCGTAGGCACTCCATAGCTCTCCTCAGCGTTAAAAATAGAAAAAAAAAATCTAAAAGAAGACCAAAGACTAATGAGCACAAGACAAAAGGAATAAAAAATAAAGAATAAATGCAATACAGAGCAGATTCACTCAGAAAAGGCACTATTAAATCAGAATCAAAATACTTCTTATTCTTCAAATAAAGGTCAAAGACTGGGCTGTGCACTCCCCAAACACAGCACATTCCATCTGATTTGCATTTCTATTAAGATTCTGTGAAGGATTTGTTTTCCACCCTCTCTCACTTATGAAGGTTTAGTCCCAAGCTCCCTCTAAAGACACAAACTTACAGTACAGCAGTATGACGTGTTATATGAAGAAAAATGTGAGACACTATATGCACTAAAACTATGCACTTGGTGAGACTACAGAGACTTGTACAGTGGGGCAAAAAAGTATTTAGTCAGCCACTGACTGTGCAAGTTCTACTTAGAAAGATGAGAGAGGTCTGTAATTTTCATCATATGTACACTTCAACTATGAGAGACAAAATGAGGAAAAGAAATCCAGGAAATGACACTGTAGGATTTTTAAAGAATTTCATTGTAAATTATGGTGGAACATAAGTATTTGGTCACCCACAAACAAGCTGGGACAAAAGTAACAAGGGCTACCATCAGTAACACACTACGCCGAGAGGGACTCGGATCTTGCAGTACCAGGCGTATCCCTCTGCTTAAGCCAGTACATGTCCAGGCTGAAGTCTGAAGTTTGCCAGAGAGCATATGGATGATCCAGAAGAGGATTGGGAGAATATCATGTGGTCAGATAAATCCAAAATAGAACTTTTTGGTAAAAACTCAACTCGTCATGTTTGGAGAAAGAAGAATGCCGAGTTGCATCCCAAGAACACCATACCTACTGTGAAGCATGGGGGTGAAAACATCATGCTGTGGGGCTGTTTTTCTGCAAAGGGGACAGGACGACTGATCCGTGTTAAGGGAAGAATGAACGGGGCCGTGTATGGTGAGATTTTAAGCCATCAGTGAGAGCTTTGAAGATGGAACATGGCTGAGTCTTCCAGCATGACTATAAAACCTTTAAACCGCTCGGGCAACAAAGGAGTGGCTCCGTAAAAAGCATTTCAAGGTCCTGGAGTGACCTAGCCAGTCTCCAGACCTCAACCCCATAGAAAATTTGTGGAGGGAGTTGAAGGTCCATGTTTCCCCAAAACATCACTGCTCTAGAGGAGATCTGCATGGAGGAATGGGCCAAAATACCAGCTACAGTGTGTGCCAACCTGGTGAAGACTTACAGGAAACGTTTGACCTCTGTCATTGCCAACAAAGGTTATGTTACAGAGTATTGAGTTGGACTTTTGTTATTGACCAAATACTTATTTTCCACCATAATTTACAATTAAATTCTTTAAAAATCCTACAATGTGATTTCCTGGATTTTTTTTCTCATTTTGTCTCTCATAGTTGAAGTGTAGCTATGATGAAAATTACAGACCTCTCTCATCTTTCTAAGTAGGAGAATATTACCATGTATATTTAATCTGTCTTAGTAATATAGGGGTGATTTTAATTTTTAAGGTATCTTTAACTAACAGAGATCACTGTCTGTTTTTATAGCATCTCTATTAAAGCTTTCTCAGCACACCAAATCTGAAAAAAGCAAACAGCCTGCGATTGTGATAGACCTCTACTAATTTCTTAATTTTTTCAATTCCACATGGGTTAGGGTAAGATGAATCTAGTTTCTTCGTCAGGTAGTCATCTTTACATGATTCATTGGAACAGCATTCGACAAAAAGTTCCAGAATCATCTCCTTGGCCAATGCTGATTAGTGATTCAATGTGGAATAGCACTTTCATTAAATCATCCACACTCTAAGATTGCTTTTTTTAAGCCCACTGTAACTGTTTTCTTCTGTTTAGGTGTTACTGCTGGATTTTGTTTGGCTTTTTTTGTTCTGTTAAAAATATCGTCTCCCATTTCCACCCATTCATTTTTCATTTGTTTTATTGTGCATTTTCTATTTTCAAGGCAAGTTTAGTATCGTGACATTTTGATGTCTTACTTGGTCTACCCATATGTTTCCATTTTATAACTTTCCCATTTTGTTTAGACTTGCACCAATGTTTAGTCAAAGTTGACTGGTAACAACCTACGAACCTACCTTGAAGGATTCAATTGGCAGCTCTCTCTGAGGCCATGTTTTCTTTCGGTTAGCAAGTCCAACAGCTGTGTGAACTCCCTTTTCAATTTTTAGGCTTGTGCCAGTATTTGGGACTCTGGTAGCCAAGCGGTTAAGGTACTGGACTATGGACCAAAAGGTCCAGGGTTCAAATCCCACCTCCGCCAAGCTGCCACTGTTGGGTCCTTGAGCAAGGCCCTTAACCCACAATTGCTTGGATTGTAAGATTGTACCAATTGTAAGTCGCTCTGGATAAGGGCGTCTGCTAAATGCTGTAAATGTAAAGTGTATTTGTTTTAGAAATTACAAAGCGATTCCATATTTTCTCTCTAATTAAATCTGTCCAGAAAATAAATAATCTTTAAAACAATTTTATTACAAAATAATATATATATTCCATGAGAAAGGTTGATCTCATATTAAGCAAAAGTATTCGGTGTAATATTTGGGATTTATTTCTTTGCTACAAAGTAAAAAAACTGGGTTAACATCCTCCAAGTGTGGCAAACCAAATTTTTGCAAGGGGTACTGTGATGTAGGGCATGGTCAAATGCATAGATGTCCAAGCTGTAGAAATGCCTAGTCTTCCTTTACCAATTTGATCTATTTTGCAGTCTCTGTGATGCACTTTTCATCAGCCCACTTTACTGGCTGTTGAGCTTCAATTAGGTGTTGAAGTAAAATGCAGATGTTTGAGAGAGATAGAGAGCTAATGACTGTTAATTATGTTAAACTAACAGCCCAAACAGAATCCAAATTCCTTAGTAGAATCTAGTTGCTTATAGAGCGTTTTCTTTCAGGAAACAGACTTGGTTTTACCTCATTTTAGCTGCCTCGTCAGAACAAATAAGTAAAAAATACATTTGGGATTTCAATCAGACGAAAAGCTTTAAATAGGCTACATCCACTCAGGGATGTAAAAAAAAGAGAAGGCCAGATATGTTTCTTTTTCAGTTTCCATGCACATCGCCTGGATAGGGTTGCAGTGACAACCCATCGAGAAGGTCAGCCCAGACTTGTCTATCCCTGTCCCACAGATTCCATCTCCTCCTAGAATCTGTCATTTTTGTATCCTTTTGATTTTGCGTATATATAAAACCTTTAAAAATTGTCATGATGAAAGTCTCTGATAATAAATGTGGGGATGCTTTTTTGTTATGTAATAAATCAGTACCTGAAAAGGTACTTTATCTACATATTTCCTTTATGACTTTGATGAAGTAGCTATGTAAGCTTAACACACCCGACTCACGTCTTTCTATCCTTGTGAGGACTTTCCATTGACATAATGATTACTGTAGTTCATTAATTCTACACCCTACACCTAGCCTGCAGGGGATTGCTTTAAGATTACACTCCCTTCAATTTGATTAAAATTCAAAAATAATGAAATGTTTACCAAACTGCCTACATTATTAATCAATCTTGGTAAAATTCAGTATGCCACTGAAACAAATGATTGGCTGTCTCACTGCAGTGTTGTACTGGTTGTTCATTAAACTCAAACTCCTCCCTGTGAACAGTAGAGCCTGCAAAATCTGCTCTGAATACAGGCCTAACAGACACTCAGTGTGTGTCTCTGGAGCAAACGTATATGTTAATAGGATATGACCAAAGATTAATACTTAGTGGACAAGTGTCTTGAGCCACTCACAGGCTTTACTAGCAGTGTATGGAATGTGTGAGGGTGCATTTTCTACAAAAAAGAAGAACCCACCCTGAAGCATGGCTTCTGTTTTTGATAATTGGTGGATCTCTCAAAGGAATCAGGAGCATGACTCAAACTTCAATAAATCAGAGGTAGAAAAATTACAATATATAGAACACAAAGATACAATCATAAAATAACAAGACATGTTATAATGTGAAAATGCATCTCCACTGGAGTGACAGAGCAAATCCTATGCTATGGCTGGCCAATAAAACGAAGTGATCATATGTGAACACATGTAATTCCTCTATGTTAAAAACCACCAGCTACCACAGACCTAACCTTAATCAATTAATCAAACTGAGAACCAGCAAATTCCAGTTCCAACAACTGCAAGTCCATTGTAGGTGCTTGTGACGGGTGAACAGGGGTCAGCAATCTCTCTTTTTCTCACACAATCCCCCCTTAGCCAGCATGAAAAATGTGTGTCACAGTAGCCTGTCTGCCAGTTTGGACCAGATTGGATGGACTTCCTTGCCCTCACACATCAGAGCGCTTCGGGCGCCCAACACCCTGTCACTAATTCATTGTTTTCCATCCTGAGCCCACGCTCGCTAGGTACAAGATGTACAAGCCTGGTCATTTTGGTAGATGCTTTGCCCCAGTCATCTGGCCATAACAATTTGGCCCTTGTCATATTTCTCAGGTATTTACCTCTGCCCATATCTCCTGCATCCAACATGGGCTGGGAGAACCATTTGTTTGCTGTTATATAATATATCCCAAAATTTGATATGTGCGATTGTAACAAGATAATTAATTCTTATTCGATCTTTGAGCAGGCATAATGTTTTGGCTCACAGACATGTAAAAGACTCCATTAAATTCTGCTGTCTATGAGGTGATTTATTAGCTTTGCTTTGCAGACTGGGGAATTTATAATGTTTCCGGACATTTTGGCTAAAAGCAATTATCCTTGCAACCTTGTAATGATTATATTATTATGCAGGTACTCCCCATTTTATGATGGTCCAGTTCACAATTTTTTTATTTTGCGATGGGAATCTGATAACACACATAAATACACATTCAACCAAACCCATACTCTGAATTTTGAATTTAAATTTTTCTCTGGCAAGCGATACAGAGTACAATACTCTCCTACACTCCCCTGCTAAATGAGAAAAACAGAAGTTCGTGACATGGGGAGTGACGAGCACTGGGAAATATAGTGAGGATTTTTTTTCCCCTTCCAATATGTTTTTCAACACAATTATAAAACAAGTTTTGTGTTAATGATTTTGCCCAACTGTAGGTTCATGTACATGTTTATTATATACTAAACTCCTCGGTTTACGATACATTTAACTTGCAATGGATTTATCGGAGCATATCCAGATCGCAAAACGGGAATCCGTGTATTGTGGACACTTTTAATTAATGTGATAATAATCATTTTCTTTAAGGTGAGTCCTGTGTGTATAAAATCTCATGCTCTTCCTCATCATAGAAACTGTCTTAAGCAGTACCGTCCACTGAATTAGGGCCAAGGGGGAAAAAAAACTCTGTGCAAAAGTCTTAGGCCACCATTAGATTTGTTGTTTAAGCAATGGTATAATGACCATACATAACAAATGGTCAATGAAAAAAAATTTCCAAAAATTTCAAACTTGGATTTGTCTCTCTATACAGTAGTTCTCGTTTCTACTGATCTTCATTCTAAACTTTGTAAGATTTAGCATATTTTACCCTTTTCACTATGTTTCCCTGCTGAAAAAAGTGGTTTCTTGGCTACCACCCTTCCAAGAAGGTCTTGGACATTGTTAGTTTAGGTACATGTAGACTTCATGTCTTGGGAACATACACTATTAATCTTATTTGCAAATAACTGACCACTATAGAAATGTTTGATTGACTGATGCATTCCTGATCAAGCTTCTTCAGACTGTAGAACATTTACATTTACATTTACAGCATTTAGCAGACGCCCTTATCCAGAGCGACTTACAAATGATACAGTCTTACAATCCAAGCAATTGTGGGTTAAGGGTCTTGCTCAAGGGCCCAACAGTGGTGGCTTGGCAGATGTAGGATTTGAACCCAGGACCTTCTGGTCCATAGTCCAGTATCTTAACCACTAGGCCACCACAGTCCCAGTCCCAGAACAGTCAACTTGGCATCCCAATGAAGCTGCCAGATGCTGCTATTCCTCAAGGTCACAATAAATACTTGTAACTGTAGCCTATACAAGCTGTTTCTCTGGATTTTTTGTTGTTGTTGTTTTTAATGCTACATAGCGATGTCCTGTATTGTCTGATTGTATTCTAATAAAAAAGACTGATAAATAATTATATATGGTTATTATACCATTGCTAGAATGTGCTAACACTTTTGCACAGTACTATATATACATATATAGTGGGGCAAAAAAGTATTTAGTCAGCCACTGATTGTGCAAGTTCTCCTACTTAGAAAAATGAGAGAGGTCTGTCATTTTCATCATAGGTACACTTCAACTATGAGAGACAAAATGAGAAAAAAAAATCCAGGAAATCACATTGCAGGATTTTTAAAGAATTTAATTGTAAATTATGGTGGAAAATAAGTATTTGGTCAGTAAATTTGGTTCAACTCAATACTTTGTAACATAACCTTTGTTGGCAATGACAGAGGCCAAACGTTTCCTGTAAGTCTTCACCAAGTTGGCACACACTGTAGCTGGTATGTTGGCCCATTCCTCCATGCAGATCTCCTCTAGAGCAGTGATGTTTTGGGGCAACACGGACTTTCAACTCCCTCCACACATTTTCTATGGGGTTGAGGTCTGGAGACTGGCTAGGCCACTCCAGGACCTTGAAATGCGTTTTACGGACCCAGTCCTTCGTTGCCCGAGCGGTGGTTTGGGAATCATTGTCCATGGCTGGAAGACCCAGCCCATTTCCATCTTCAATGCTCTCACTGATGGAAAGGAGGTTTTTAGCTTAAAATCTCACGATACATGACCCCATTCATTCTTCCCTTAACACGGATCAGTCGTCCTGTCCCCTCTGCAGAAAAACAGCCCGAAAGCATGATGGTTTCCACCTTCATGCTACATAGTAGGTATGGTGTTCTTTGGATTGACTCTGCATTCGTCCTTCCGCCAGCTGAGTTTTTTACAAAAATTCTGATTTTGTTTCATCTGACCACATGTATTCCCCATCCTCTTCTGGATCACCATATGCTCTCTGGCAAACTTCAAAACGGGCCTTGACATGTACTGGCTTCTGCAGGGGGGCCACTCCTGTTCCACTGCAGGATCTGAGTCGCCTCCTCGTCGTAGTTGTCCTTACTGGGATTGAGCCTTGTTTACGTTGGTTTCAGCTCTCTGCAGGTCATTCATCATTCCCTCCGTTAGTTCTGGGATTTCCTGCTCACTGTTCTCATGATCATTTTGACCCACAGGATGAGATCTTGTGTGGGGGCCCCAGATTTTCGAGGAGATTATCACTGGTCTTGTTATTCTTACAGTTCTCCATCAGTTGATTTATTCACACCAACCTGCTTGCCTATTGTAGATTCACTCTTCCCAGCTTGTTTGTGTCTACAATTTTCTTCCTGGTGTTCCTTCAACAGCTCTTTGGTCTTGAGCATGGTTGAGTTTGGGAGTCTGACTGTTTGGGCCTTGGACAGGTGTCTTTTATACGATAACGATGTCAACAGTGCCTTTAATACAGGTAACGAGTTGAGGACAGAAGACTTCTTAAAGAAGAAGTTACGGCTGTGACAACCAGAAATCTTGGTTTGTTTTGTAATGACCAAATACTATTTTCCACTTATTTACAATAAATTCGTAAAAATTCTACAATGTGATTTCCTGGATTTCTTTTTCTCATTTTGTCTCTCAAGTTTGAAGTGTACCTATGATGAAAATTACAGACCTCTCTCAGTCACAAGAACTTGCACAATCAGTGGCTGACTAATACTTTTCTGCCCCACTGTTATATCCCATACATACTATAGTTATATTATATATATATAATTTATATATATTATATATAATATATATATATATATATATATATATATATACACACACACACACACACACACACATTCATTTTATTTTTTTCACACTGCCAAATTGACGCATTGACATTTCCAGTCAGCCGATGCTCACTGGGTCCTACAGTATTTACACTACAGATTTTCAGGTCGAAGGAGGACATTGATGAGGTGTGCGAGGGCATTTCATTTGTCTGTGCATGTTCAGTTTAGTTAAAAGCCATTATGAGAGAGAGCTCCAGTTGGAAGCCATAAGAAAACAGTCCAAGCTGACATTTGAAGTTATAAGGTCAGTCTCTGCCTGGCCTACTTAGCCCTTTTTGCATGTTGAACATAAAGAGCAGGTCTTAGCATAACCCTCCACCCCACAGACCCCTAGCTCTATGAACATATAGTAAAATAGATCGAGCACAGCTGGTCACTAGTATGGTATTCAGGCCCAAGTGAAACCCAGAATGCAACTCAAACACAAACCCTATTCACCATCACAGGTTGGAGTGAAACGGAATGAGTTCTGCTTGAAGACTGCTGGATCGACTCTTACTCAGGGATCCACTGCTATTCAGCAGTACATTCTTTACCTATTAATGTCAGTTTTAGATCTACACACACACAAGAAAAACATAACCCATAGTTCACCCCTCTGTTGCTCATAATGAAACATAATTTGAGCCAGATCAGCACAATGGCAAAGACAGAGCTCAAGCTGGGATCCATTAGGGGCAATTACATTTAATGAAATCCTGTCTCCTATGTCCAGTGGATATAAAGCTAACAGCTATTGTGTTGCCAGCTTGTGGCTTTGTATGGCACTTTTATTTTATCGGAGTTAGATACACCCCAGGTAGCAGCTGACCTTTCATAATTCTGTGGAGTTCTTGATCTGTGAAGTGGCTCGTAGTATGGGAAAGTTTAAGATTTTGCTTATAGATCAGCAATATAAGACTTTAGTAGCACTACAAAATGTCATGTTATACTTTGTGAAACGGTACTGCAGGATTTAATTCCACTGACCATTAGGTTTTAATGTAAATTTAAAGACATCAGTTTAGACAGACTGACCATTATTTTACAGACCGTTACCAAAAAAAGTGCCAGCAGAAATTCACCAGAGCCTGCGGTGTCCCACAAGGATCTGTTCTAGTCCACCTGTCTTATAACTGGCCATTTGTGACAAACAGTGTTGACTTTCATGTCAAATTGTGCAGATGTATCTACAAGTGCAGCCAAATCAGTTCAGCAGCATAGTTACACAAAATGCTTGGGTGGGATAAACAAATTCCTTACATATTAACACTTCTTCTAAATTCAAGTGGAACTGGTTACTAATCGTACCCCAGAGACTATTCTGTGAACTGTACAAGTAATGACCCTTACAAGTAATATAATCTAAAAGGCTGCCTCTTTTACCCAGCACTAATAAGTCAAGTCAAGTCAAGTCAGATTTATTTATATAGCGCTTTTTACAATGGAGCATTGTCTCAAAGCAACTTTACAAGTTTAGATTATCTCCTAATAACTACGTCAAATCCCAAATTGAGCGAGCCTAGGGCGACAGTGGCAAGGAAAAACTCCCTAGTTCTAGGAAGAAACCTTGGGAGGACCAAGACTCAAAAAGACCCAACCTCCTTGGTCTGCGTAGATGAAAATCTAATGAGCGAACCTAAAGTCTGGAGTCAAAGTTTTCGATAGAAGTGAAGTATGCACATCGACATTAAGTGGCCGGGTATGATGATAAATCTAAGAGCGAACTAAGTCATGATCAAAGTCGATGAATGTGAAGTAATGCACATCGACATTAAGTGGCCCGTAGATGATAAATCTAAGAGCAAACTAAAAGTCATGGAGTCATTGTCGAAGTAAAGGGAATTATGGGCACATGGGCTCCATCAGTACAATCATGTGTGGGGCCGGAACTGCCGAACACGCTCGGAGAGAAAACAGAAAATGTATTAGTTTTATTGATTAGAGCACCGTGGTGCCTATAACATCACTGATGCCATGTCAATCACTGATGCCAAGTGTAGCATTAACCCCGTCAGCCATTAGCTATAGCAGCATAGCTAGAAAGCCTAGAAAGAGGAAACTGGAAGGAAACCAGCCAAGAGGGATCACATGAGACATTGCAACCCACGAGCGGCAGAAGACAAGCACCCCAACGTCTCTGATCACCATACGACTCTTTTATGACTATGAACCCCCACTCTGGCCTTATTCTAAGGCACGTGCATGAGTCAAGATCACGAGGACCCAAGCCTAGTTCAGCCAGACCGCCCACCCGACACTACCGGCAAGCGGACAAGGCAGGCAAGGCCAACATGACTTCAGACTTCCGGCCTCAGCAACCCAAACCATGCAACCTGGTCTAAATCTAGTCAAAGCTGTTGTAATAAGTATGTCTTAGCCTAGACTTAAAACTTTGGAGAGTGTCTGATTCTCGAACAAATTGGGAAGTTTATTCCATATTTGGGGGCCTGTAGAGAAAGCCTTTCCTTCTGTGACTTTTTTTAATTCTAGGAACTAAAAAAGTCCTGCACCCTGCGAACGAAGTAGACTGGTTGGATTTAAAACTCTAAGAGTTCACTCAATAATGTTGGGCCCAGGCATGTAGAGCTTTATAAGTTATAAGAAGTATTTTGTAAATCAATGCGAATTTGACTGGTAAACCATGCAGTGATGATAGAACAGAGTGATTGATCAAATTTTCTAGTTCGAGTAGCATCGGGCAGCTGCATTTGAACTAAGACTGAAGTTTATTTATAGATTTACTAGCATCCAGTAAGTAAGGCGTTACAGTTCAGCCAACCCTTGAGGTTTATAAACGCATGAACAAGTTTTTTTTCTGCATCATTAAAGAGATGATTTTCTAAGTTAGCGATATTACGTAGTTGAAAGAAAGCATTCGAGTGATGCTGCTAATGTGCGCATCAAAGGAGAGATTCTGATCAAGTGTGACCCCTAAGTTTTTTTACAACGTACTGGGCAATACTGGACAGCATCAGTTTAGGAAGAGTAGCTATCCTGTCTCTCACAGCCTTGGGTCCCACTAATAGCACCTCATTTTATCTGAGTTTAAGTAAAGAAAATTAAATAACATCCAATCTGTTTATTTCCTTTACACAATCCTCGATTTTGTTGATTGAAGGCTGTCATTAGTTTGGCTGATATGTACAGCTGTGTATCATCTGCATAGCAGTGGAAACCTAATGCCATGCGTACGAATAACTGAGGCCCTATGTGGCAGCATGTACAGAGAGAATAAAAGCGGGCCAAGCACTGACCCCTGAGGCACGCCATACTTCACTTTTGAGAGCTTAGATCTTAGATTATTTATATGAACAAACTGGTACCGGTCAGTTAAGTAGGATTTAAACCAAGAAAGTGCTGATCCCTTAATACCTACAGTATTTTCTAGTCTGTTTAGTAAAACATCATGATCTATAGTGTCAAATGCTGCACTTAAACTTAATAACCCTGCCTATGACATTTAAATACCTAAAAAGCTTACCTCTGTGTATATTTCTTATTTCCTCCAGCAGTATAGCCTATATAGGCGATCACACTATTGTTATCCAATTCTGAACATTCCGAAATTTTCCAACGCGTATCAACTGCCGCAATTTTTGAGATATCGACCCCGTTCCAGTGCCATTGTGTCCGGTCTGGTCGGGAATGGTGTGCTTGTATAGGGCTTTCCGGTCGGACTTTGGGAGGCCCCAAAGGGGCCCCTGTAAAGTCCCAAATTTTCCCATAAGAAATGAATGGGCCCAAAGTTAACAAATCATAAATCAGTCAGTTATTGACCTATGGCCACGAAATTTGGCAGGCTTGGTCTTGGGTGCATTCTGAGGTGACGTGATGCCCATGGGGCCCCAGTTGACCCCGGCTGGGCACTGGGTCCCCTGGCAGGCCAATGACCATAACTCAGTCAGTTTTTTGACATACGGTCACAAAATTCGGCAGGCTTGGTCCTGGGGGCACCCTGGTTTGATGTGATGCCCTTTGGGCCCATGAGGTACACCAAGGGTCGGCCATTGCAGAGTGGCAACCACACTCGCATTTTCTTCAGGAAATGCACCTCTCTAGTTATCTAACATATGCCAACTGGTAATTTAAATAATTACAATATATATATGGTGGCAGATATTTTCCCCATCATTCCTAAACATTGGAATGGGATTTTCAATTATTTTAAAATACTTATTTAATTAACTTCTATATGACATTTGGAACCACAGGTATGCACCAGTTAAGGATTATAATACATTCTGTGAAACAGCATGTGTTCTAGATGTTGTCCAACACCATTTTATATAGCATACTTAGCAATGCTATAAAGGATACTGTAGTGTACTGGCATTGACTAAATACTCAAGATACTGCAGTGTTTCCCATAAATTGGTTTATTTAATCATTGTCTGAACACCACATATCGATTTTCTATTTTAGTTTTAGTATTTAATATGGATAAAATCTTATTTCACTGCAGATCTGCATGAAGAGTTTGCAGGCCAGTCCAGATTTGTGACTGCTCCTGAATCTTCATGACGCCAATCTGTCACATTTGCAGCCCTGTGAAGAAGGGCTTCTTGGAATACAGGCATAGGAATACCCTAACCCCAGCAGCTCAATGTAGGCATTGTGGTTCAAATAAACTGTCACTTCAACCAAAGCACCCATTTCCGTGTAATTAAAACGCCCCCAGAACCTCCTCCAGCTTGACGTACACTTTGCACACAGATCTCATTGATGGCTTCCTGAGGTCTTCGATGAACACGACACCTAGCATCATCCACAAACAGGCAGGAACGAGATTCCTCTGACCAGATAACACGTTTCCAGTCATAAACAGTCCAGTTTTGCTGGACAAATTTGTTAGAAGAAGTGAGCAAAAGTCTCCTGCGTGCCACTCTGTTCCATATGTTCATGGTATGCAGTTCCCTTTGGAGTGTTCTATCAGAAATTGGTTGTGGAGGACCTGCGTTGACTTCTAGAAGCAATTCTTTCCAGGGAACAAAGTGATATTTATTCACACCATCGATCCCTGTCAGTTGTTCTGTCAGCTTTGTCTATTGGGCCACAAGTCTGACAAAAATTTTACATAGACTGGGATTTTTCCCACTGCCGGTAGACCTGTATGAGCGTACACTTCGATACACCTGCAAATTCAGCTACATCATTCACACTATGGCCCTACGGCCAAATGCAATCACTCCTTTTAATGAGTCATTAACATTTGCTTTGTGACAGTGACTGATCACTATTAGAAACCATACTTCATGTGCCACTAATACCACCCCTAATTACGGAAATGGCTTGTAAAGTAAAGGGGTGAAATATTTGTATCCTTGCACCTTCACTCAAAAGACACCACTGAGACGCCACTGAGACTACTAACTGCTTTCTCAGTGCACACTCTCAGGGTATGCAAATGACTGGAGAGCAATTTGAATGAAAATAAACTCTTGGAAAAAAATGGCACCTGCGGCATTGTTTTTTCTATTTCGAAGCGAATTTAGTGCAAACAACATGATGTTTTATTGGCGGACTGGAGAGCGGTGATCAATATTTAAGCGCGCATTTGTGATTGTGTGTTGAGATGCTTTCAGTTTTGGAAATCCCACAGATTGGTGCCTGATTAATAGAGCTACAAGGAGGCGGATGCATGTCCGTGGTCGACAGAAGAAGAAGGAGGTGTAAAGATGATAGAATGTTAGTAGGAGGTCAGACACTCAATAAGCCAAACTGACAGGACGGCAGAAAGATCAAGACACAAGCTGAGAGAGAGCAAAGAATGACAAGGGACGGACTTCAGCACAGCGAGAAAGATAAACCAAGGCACGATGGAAAAACAGAGGGGGGTCAGGGGCACTGGATTTAATGTGGAAGGATGATGGGAAGAGGGCTAAACGAAGACGGGGGCACCAGCACGAGAAGAGAGAACAGTGAAATGCTGTGGAAAAAAAAGAACAACATTGATCAATGTGCTTATTAGCGCCACCGCGAGGGGTGAAATTACTTTTTCGGATTTTAGCAGACATTCGAACAAATTAAATAATTAGCTAACGGACTAAATCACCTACTGTACTTCGGAACACGCTCAAAATCACGTACGTCGGTCCCATTCTTCATCTTTAAAGAGCTTATGTCATGATGGCACCATGGGAGAGTGTTTGGATAAGCAAGCACTTTATCTGTTTTAGTGTGCCATGCATCTCTTATTGACACCTCATCAGAGCCCATTCAGGCTTTAATGACAGGAACAATGAGTCGATTAACTGATCTAATTTCCATTTCAATAAATGCAAATCAGACGCATTTACAGCGCTGTGAAACCAAAACACATCTATGGATTAAAAAAAATTAAGTCCATTCAGACAAATAATGATGGATGACAAAATGACTGATGCAGACATGCCCAGAAAATCTTTGAAATCATTGATAGGTGTGTGTGTGTGTGTGTGTGTACACTGTCATTCAGGCAAATGATCTTCACACATTCCTCTCTGCTGTTTTATGATAAGTCTGCAGCGGAGGCAAGACGGAAGGATGAAAGGAATTATTAAAGATGAATTCAGACATGTAGCTGTCCATGCCGTCCGCTAACAATGGCATGCTAGAACAGCGCGGTATGCACAGTCACAAATGCTCAGGCTCCGTCTTCACAGCTTGATTGTGTTTGCGAGTTCTCGATAAAGACGCGATTATTGACACCTCTGGGGAAAAAATACTAATTGAAAAAGCCTTTAGGAGAAGGATAAATGCAGCGACGATTGCTGAATAGTGAGTGTAAAAACAGATATTAGCCTTCTTTAAAGAGGAAGTGGATTTATTGGGTGGTGGCAGTATCTTCTTCATTGCAGGCAACGAACTAATGAGAGCGAGAGACGGAGAAGGTACTGTATGAAAAAAAACATATGCTGCACTGTATATTTTCTAATTGCCAAGGCTGGACATTCTGTCCTAAAACTTTTGTGGTTACTAATCAGAAGACCGAGAGTTCAAATCCCAGCTTTGCCAGGATGCTCAACAGGACCCTCAACCTCTTAGTATATTGAGTCTCAGTATTTTTGTGGTGTCCTGTTTATTAAGCTAGTGTTAATCACCATGCATGCACTATGCTGATTTATACCTTGGTCATGAAAGATACTTTATTTTATTTTGGCTAGGAGGTGCACTAAAATTATATTTACCTCCACTTTCTCGCCATGTCTGCTAAGGATCTCATAGACATTCGTTAGGTCAACTGGTATCTCTAAAGTGTCCACCCTTGCATTGCACCATGCTCATGAACAGGCCCAAACCCAACCCAGTCCCCAGTGACAATCATTAACACAAACCTTATTTTATAATAACGTATTAAAAATCTATCTAATCATATAATTATTGAGTTGTGGATTGCAAGTGAAAAGTAAAAACAAAACACTTACTCTAATGGTGAAGTCCGGGTGCTTTAGTTCCTAAGCTAACTGTAGCCTATGTTCTGTAGGATTCAGTTCCTGTTTTGCTTTTGACTGGCTCTAATAACTAACCTTTTTAAAGTGGTGCTTGAAAGTTTGTGAACCCTTTAGAATTGTCTATATTTCTGCATAAATATGACCTAAAACATCAGATTCAAGTCCTAAAAGTAGATAAAGAGAACCCAGTTAAACAAATAAAACAAAAATATTATACTTGGTCATTTATTTTATTGAGGAAAATGACCCATATTTACATATAGTGAGTGGCAAAAAGTATGTGAACCTTTGCTTTCAGTATCTGGTGTTGACCCCCCTGGTGCATCAAATAACTGCAGCTAAACGTTCCTGTAACTGTTGATCAGTCCTGCACACCGGCTTGGAGAATTTTAGCCCATTCCTCCGTACAGAACAGCTTCAGCTCTGGGATGTTGGGGGGTTTCCCTCACATTAAACTGCTCGCTTCCTTCCGAAGGTCCTTCCACAACATTTCCATTAGATTAAGGTCAGGGACTTTGACTTGGCCATTCCAAAACATGAACTTTATTCTTCTTTAACCATTCTTTGGTAAAACGACTTCTCTATATAAATCAGAATTCATTGTACCATCAATGATGGCAAGCCGTCCTGGCCCAGATGCAGCCAAAACAGGCCCAACCATGATACTACCACCCAACATGTTTCCACAGATGGGATAAGGTTTCTTATGCTGGAATGCAGTGTTTTCCTTTCTTCTTCAAACATAACACTTTTCTCTTTAAACCAAAAAAAGTTCTATTTTGGTCTCATCCATCCACACAAAAACATTCTTCCCGATAAACCTTCGGGCTTGTCCACGTGATCTTTAGCAAACTGCAGACGAGCAGCAATGTTCTTTTTGGAGAGCAGTGGCTTTCTCCTTGCAACCCTGCCATACACACCATTGTTGTTCAGTGTTCTTCTGATGGTGGACTCATGAACATTAATTAGTCAATGTGAGAGAAGCCTTCAGTTGCTTAGAAGTTACCCTGGGGTCCTTTGTGATCTCACCAACTATTACACACCTTGCTCTTGGAGTGATCTTTGTTGGTCGACCACTCCTGTCGAAGGTAACAATGGTCGTTAATTTCCTCCATTTGTACACAATCTGTCTGACTGTGGATTGGTAGAGTCCAAACTCTTTAGAGATGGTTTTGTAACCTTTTCCAGCCTGATGAGCATCAACAGCTCATTTTCTGAGATCCTCAGAAATCTCCTTTGTTCGTGCCATGATACACTTCCACAAACATGTTGTGAAGAGCAGACTTTGATAGATCCCTGTTCTGTAAATAAAACAGGGTGCCCACTCACACCTGATTGTCATCCCATTGATTGAAAAGACCTGACTGATTTCACCTTCAGATTAGCTGCTAATCCTAGAGGGTCACATACTTCTGCCACTCACTAATATGTAATATTGGATCATTTTCCTCAATAAATAAATGACCAAGTATAATATTTTTGTCTCATTTGTTTAACTGGGTTCTCTTTATCTACTTTTAGGACTTGTGTGAAAATCTGATGATGTTTTAGGTCATATTTATGCAGAAATATAGAAAATTCTGAAGGGTTCACATACTTTCAAACACCACTGTAGGTCCCATGGAGAATTACTGTATTTGCACTAAGAATACAGTATTGTAGATGTAAAAATAAAGAAAAACGCAAACATAACGGAGACATAATCTCAATCACTAAGTGCAACGAGTAGCGAACAAACAACAAGAACTGACAAATTTTTCCAGACAAAATGGGTCAAAAACTGAAATCGACATTCCGAGGTGATCGAGAACCGTGGTACCACTGAATGTGAGAGACAGGAGTGACAAAGTCTGTGATGGTAACCAAACTATTTCTTAAAATAACAAATGTACCTGGTGCAAATCAGTCCTGTACTATTCTTACCAGTTCCATCTAACAAGGAACCCCCAAATTACACTGCTGATGTACTGCAAAACCATATACACACAATCCCTGACCCAAAATCGTGCCCTCCTCCATTCCTGCACTACATTTCCACACAGACTAGACACATATCCTATAGACTAGGCTAGCAGTCTGTCCAGTTCTGTGTTCTCTACATATTAGCTCCATGAAATGTGTTAGTAGAAGCACTTTTATCCTTGTGGAAAAAATCACTGGGAGAATGATAATGAGACATGTATTGGTTACTTGGGAAGGTAAGAAAGAGCAAGAGATACCATAGCAGTTCCACAGAATGAATAAAATATCAGTATATGATGCATCACAGTCAGATTGGATTGAATAATTCATGAAGACCTAGAAAACGTTTGGATGAAAGATGCATACGTCGTGCATCATGATTATGCCAAACACAAGTTTATATTAGCTATAATGGCACTTTATTGTCAGTAAGGAGCAGGGGATGCTTTGTTTCGGTATGTGTTGCGAATCTAATAGCAAGGGAAGATCTGAAAGCCAATACAGCATGACATTGTCAATTGTACTGGACAATCGGATATCTATTACATATGAGCCTCCATTTTCCTGCTGAGGAAGTTGCACAATGATCTTGTGTGTGTGTGTGTGTGTGTGTGTGTGTGTGTGTGTGTGTGTGGTGTGAGAAAAGCAGCTGAGAGTTTCATCAATCACTCAAATCATCAGACTGATAATCTGGGCATGTCTGTGTGTGTGTGCATGTGTGTGTAATGGAATGATTTCAGACTCATTTCTTTGTCATTACACTGCAGCTCAGAGGTTATCACAGGAAGCCAGGACTATTTATAACATTAGTATCAACACACTCCTCTTGATCTGCTCTATTCCCTGCTCTCCATTCGACGACTTCTCTTCTCTCCCCGTATATATTACTGCATGTTCACACTAGAAACACGCATTCTATGAGCCAACAGCCTGAGGATGTTACATTACTGCTGTCCTACTTCACATTTTAAAGAGTGAATCATCAAAAGTGGATGGGTCTATAGTTCTGGCGAGCCCAGCTATGCAGTAGGATGCACTTGTGGAGGATCAAGCAGACTTTGACAGTATTTCTTTTTGTAATCTGTTTACTGCTCAGCAGCTGAATGAAAGCCGCACTTACTTTTACATTTAGTCCTTTGTAAAATGCCCTTACCAGATATACAATCCAAGCAGAGGTGGTATTTGAATCACAGAACTTGTGGCCCACAGTTCAGTACCTTAACCGCTGTGACAAACTTGGTGGCTTGTGGTGGCTTGCAGTGGCCTAGCAGTTAAGATACTGGACTATGGAACGGATAGTCCACGGTACAAATCCCACCTCTGCCAAGCCGCCACTGTTGGATCCCTGAGCAAGGCCCTTAACCCACAATTGCATGGATTGTAATACTGTATCAGCTGTAAGTCACTCTGGATAAGGGCGTCTGCTAAATGACTATATGCAAATTGAGTCTGGGCTTTATGTACTGTTCAGCTGGGGACCTGCCAAAATGCCAGCCAAAATTAAATGATGGCAACACCTTGCAGTTGCAAATTCCTGCATTGTCCGTGACATAGCCTGATGAAGTCTCTGGCAATGAGGAGAAATGGTCAACTGTGATAACTGCAATGGATATTACCGGTCCAAATTCTTGCTATCCTGCATAATGTCATTTCTGAGATGATTTGCAGGCTGTGCTTGGTAAGGACTTCCATAAGCTCCATAAGGTTCATTTATATGCAGGGGCGGAAATCCGAGGGGGGAAATTATATATATATATATTTATATATAACAATTGTATCCATAAGTTTTGAAGGACTGCATTCCCCACTTCATATGCCTAACAGTGGTTTGGTCCGCTGCCTACCTTCACCAGAAACCACACATTTTGTTTTATACTATTACAATACATAAATTATAAAGTATTATACGTATTTAAGTCGTCCTACATTTGGTGGCAAAATTGTCCACAGTTTGTTTTTAAAGATGACGACAATAAATAAATATATCTGAAAAATATTTGGCTTGATTTCATTTGGTTATTCAGTGAATCATTTCTTCTGCTCTACTGAAACTCTACTTAAAGCTCTAAACATGTTAAAGTCAAACTCAGATTTATTTTTATAGCGCCGTTTACAATATAGCATTGTCTCAGAGCAGCTTCACAATTTGGTATTATCTTTTAATATCTAAGGCCTTTCCCAAAATGAGCAAGCCTAGAAAGAAACCTTGGGAGGCCCAAGTCTCAAAAAGGGACCCATCCTCCTTGAGCGGCTTAGATGATATACATGTATATAAGAATTAAACTAGGTTATCTAATTAAGTTTGTAGTAAGAGTTTAAATAATCAGAAGCTAATAACATGAATGCTTTACAAAAATTTGTTTTTGTAAAGCTAATGTACTGGACTCAGATTACATAAGTAACATTTAATGACTACAGTGAAAATTCATACTGTAACCATTTCTGTTAGATGAGTTTGCCATACTAGTTGTACTATGCCCATATATAGTGGGTCATATGCCAGCCATTTATGATGTGGCTGAACATACTAAAACCTGCAGCCTATATATACATTTAATACAACAGTACTTTTGGCAGCACATTTGGCGTTCTCCTCAAGAACTGCTCTTGAGAATTTCACTGTTGATTGTCCTCCCCCAACCCTGAAGTGAAAATTATGACATAGCTTATACGGATGCAATTACCACATCACTGTATAAAGTAGAAGAAATGTCTGCAACATTAACTTAACTGGCAAATAATTTTGAAGCCAGATCACACCACAACAATACTGGGATTGTTGGTAATGCCAGGAAAACATGGCATCTCTCTCTGTTACAGCTGTAGATGTATCTAAGCTGCTTAAATGTGCTTTCAATCTAGACAGAAAGATACGTTTGGACTGGGTGCACCATGCTCTTCACCCAAGCCCTAAACCAGAGATCGCCTGCTGGCTATAGAGGCCAGGTGGCACTACCACTCCGAGTGTGCCAATATTCTTTGCAGAGCTAGATCCACTGCAGAAAACTGAGGCATGAGATGGTTGTGCAGTGGTCGGAGTATATACAGTATATGCTCCTAATTTGAGAGCCTTTCCTTCCTCAATTCTCCATTGTTGATTTTTTTGAACTGTGTAATGGATTCTGCTCTAGACAGATGGAATCTCTCATCTTTGTCACAATTCTCCATCGCTAAATCAATCTCGGACATTATGATTAGGAATGGTTGCACTGATCCCTGGAGATGTCACACACCAAAGTAGTGTCCTTTTTTTTTCCTCACAAGCTCGTAAATCTTACTCACGGACTGATTTTGTAATAGAAATCTCCTCATTCCTAGGGTTGTATCTATCAAGTATCATGCAATAATCACTCCCAATCATGTCCCTCTAAGTGTAGACATTCAGTTTTCCAATCAACTGTTCCACCCTGGATGTTCAGCTTTCTTTTATCGTCTGATGACAAATTTACAGATTGTATTCCATCATCCACTGACAGCTGGATCGGTGTTAAACAGTATGAGGCATCTCACATGCATTATTATGGGAGACTCTTAAGGCCAACCTGAGGGAAGCAATTATTCATATTCAGTTCATTGAAATATTTATGGTTGACCATCAGTATGCCATTAATCCCTCCCCAGAATTGTACAAGTACCACCAAGCTCAATTTGAGTGGATGGAATTTCACCAGCTACATTAAAACACATTACTAAGCTACTAGCCCTGGTATATACCAACTTTTTAATCATTAAATTGCTTTACACAGGGTACCACAGGGTACAATTCCATCATCATTCCTGTTTCCCAAAAGGGTAATTTACCCACCAACAGTGCCTATAGACCAGTTGTGTTAACATCAGTGGTGGAAAAATATTTTGAGCATCCGGTCCAATTTAAGGCTTTTTCACACCAAGTCTGATTTTTACAGACAATTACATTTATGTCATTTAGCATACACCCTCATCCAGAGTGACTTACAATTGATGCATTTTTACAATCCAAGCAATTGTGGGTTAAGGGCCTTGCTCAAGGACCCAACAGTGGCAGCCTGGCAGAGGTGGGATTAAGGTCCTTCTTGTCCATAGTCCAATACCTTAACCACTAGGCCACCACAGTCCCCAGACTAAAGAAACACGTCAAATTTTGAAAGGAACGCACGTATATTAACGCCGTCTCTTCACATTGAGTCCAAAACTAATGGAGAGCAACCCTGCATTGCTTGCATGCCTTAAAATCAGAGACCAACCAGAGATCTGTTGTCATGGTCGACACTCTTTCCATCTGTGAATGGATTACTGTTTTCCTAACAACCAGAAAACAGCATGTTGGGGATGGGATCATTCATGTTAAACACAGGTGTTCCACAAGGATGTGTACTCTAACCTCTCCAGCGAGCCCTCTCAGAACACAGAGGGGGTGACCAACCAAATTATATCTCTTCCTTTGATTCTCATATGAGGACCCTGGTGAAAACGTCTTTTTCACCTCCATGATATTGCTCACCTGTGTCCTATACTCTCATTTTAAGACACTGGTCCATGTGTTCAACTTGTCCTGTATGGACTACTGCAACTCCTTATCCATCGGTCTTCCTACCACACCCATATGCTCTCTTTAGTATGTCAAAATTCTGCTGCCAGAGTTCTGTCTTACTCCAAAAAGGCAGCTCATATCACTCCCTATCCTGTAACAGCTACACTGGGTTCCTGTCCTGCTCTGCATTGTATTTGTAACACACAAAGCTCTACACGGTCTCGCATCAGGATTTTAAGCTGTGCTCCTATAACAATACTGCCCTGCATGCTCACTTAGATCGCCAAGGTTTATGTGACTCTCGTATTAGACTCCGCCTTCCTCCCACTACAGTACCCAACCATAATTGTCCAAAAATAACATGATTTTATAATTATAATAATAATAATTTCAGCCAAATCTAACAACCAGGAGAAAACATTCATTCATTCATTTTCTTATCCGCTTAATACTCTACAGAGTTGTGAGGAAGCTGGTGCTTAGCCAGTGACATAGTGTTCAAGGCAGGAACAACCCTAGGCAGGGCGCCAATCCATCACATGGAAAGAAAACATATCACTCTGTTAAAAAACTAAATCACAAGGATACTGCGAGTTACTGGGTGAGACATTTGTCTTCTGATAATGATCTTTTGTCTATGCCAAAATTCAGATCAGTAACTGCTGGCAGATCATTTAGCGTCATGGTACATAAGCCATGGAACTCATTGCCACAAGTTTTCACCTCTGCTCTTCATTTTCTTCATAAAAAACCTACCTCTTTTTACTTCCTCTCTTCTCCACTCTCCTGAGTGTTTTTCCCCTCCACTATATAAAATGACCTTAGGTATCAAAAAGGTGCTATATAAATGCAACTTATTACCATTATTATTATTTCCAAAGCTCTCTTCTAGTAAGCGACAGCACTCCATCAGGACTGGTACCATACGACGACTTGAGAGTTTCTTCCCTCAGACAGTTGCTGCCCTCAACAAGCTCTCAGCCCCCTCAAACTCTAAACTTTGATACTCCTCCCCTTTTCACCTCTAACCACACAGCCTATTTAGCCAGGCTGACACTTTAATGGTCCTTCAGTGTGCAATTTGCAATCTTTTTATATGTATCTATTGTTTGTAACATGTGTATTATAATCAGTGTGCGTGTGGGTGGGCGAGTGAATGAACGGCGTCCGATGTGTGTAATTACTGCACTGAACATGACAAGGAAAATTCCTGTGTACAGTGGTGCTTGAAAGTTTGTGAACCCTTTAGAATTGCCTATATTTTTGCATAAATATGACCTAAAACGTCATTAGATTTTCACACAAGTCCTAAAAGTAGATAAAGAGAACCCAGTTAAACAAATGAGACAAAAATATTATACTTGGTTCATTAGTCCAAACTCTTTAGAGATGGTTTTGTAACCTTTTCCAGCCTTTTCCAGTCCTCAGAAATCTCCTTTGTTCGTGCCATGATACACAAACGTGTTGTGAAGAGAAGACTTTGATAGATCCATGTTCTTTAAATAAAACATGGTGCCCACTCACACCTGATTGGCATCCCACTGATTGAAAACACCTGACTGATTTCACCTTCAGATTAGCTGCTAATCCTAGAGGGTCACATACTTTTGCCACTCACTAATATGTAATATTGGATCATTTTCCTCAATAAATAAATGACCAAGTATAATATTTTTGTCTCATTTATTTAACTGGGTTCTCTTTATCTACTTTTAGGACTAGTGTGAAAATCTGATGATGTTTTAGGTCATATTTATGCAGAAATATAGAAAATTCTAAAGGGTTCTCAAACTTTGTAGCACCACTGTACATTTGCGAATAAAAAGTGCTTTTGGTTCTGATCATTACTTCATCGGACTTCTTATTAATGCACTCTCACAGTATGTATGATGAACACGGGCATAAAACAAGTAGGTTAACGGCACACCAGCTTAGACATGCCACGCATGGCACCACAGTAAGTATGTAAGTGGCATTTTATCTGACCCTGGAGCCATCAATTTTCTATTTAATTCATTTTATTACTCTCTGTATAGATCGGAAGATCCAGCAAATGTAAAAGGAATAACATTATGTCACACTGAATTGCCTGCTGAACTGAAATGACCATCTTATCATGTATATAGGGTTTTTAAGGTACTGCACCGTGTCGTTTTGTTCTTTCCTGAATGTACTTGCTTGCCTCTAGCACAGCCATGGGAGGAAATACAGCAATTCAAATTCCAACAGAAGCCTTTAATTTTCAAAATATATGATAAACGTATTGCCCTAGACAATAACTTAGGAATTGGTAGTATAATGTACAGAGCAGTGGTAAGACAGCGTAACTGATTTAGGGTACATACAAGGACTATGTGCAAGATTTAGATTTATACAAAGTCCTACATGAAGTTCACCTTTCAAAAGCACAGCTAGCTGAAATTTACAAAAATCTAAATGGCACATATTATAGCTGTCTTTCCCTGTAAATATAAGTCACATGTTTTCGTTTTAGTTCCAACACTTTTAGTTCAGTTCAGGGAGTTTTTCCGTGCCTCTGTCGCCCTAGGCTTGCTCAATTTGTAAATTGAATTAATCCGTTCCAGACCCCCAGAAAATCCATACTGTAGAAGGCAGAATGCAATAATGGAGTTGTATTGTACAGCCGCTCACTGATTTACAATAGGGATATGTTCTGACAAATCCATAAGTTAAATGTATCATGAACGATGAGTTTAATATGGTCTACACTGTATCATATCAGAGCCTAAACTCATTAACACAAAGCTTATTTTATAATAACATGTTTAAATTACCCTGCATTTTAGTGAGTAATGGATTTAAAGCGAAACACTTACTCTATTGTTGAACTCAGGGCACTAGCTGCTATGCTAACTGCTCAGCCTAAAAGCTAAGATTCTTGTAAATATAGTGGGAGCTTCAGTACAGTTGGGGTTAACAGAAACAATGCATGAGCATGAACCCATTGCTCTTGTTGCTTCAAGCTTTAAGAGAAAGTCTCCCAATTCCCTCAGCTTATAACCATCTTTGCTCATGATTTTTGCAAACTGTTCGACCTTCAGTAAGTGAGTGTTCCTTTATTATTTCAGGTGAGCCATTGCAATCTCTGCCACACCATGCTGAGTCCAGCACTGGCATTATGAATAGGAACTGCTATAATCTCAGTTTGCTCAGATGCCAAATGCCAAATGATAAGGAAATCAAGTATTTCTCTGGCAGTAAGTGTAAGGTCACTGACCGAGCTATAATGATGCCTTCCAGAACCAGAAGTTCTCTAGTTTGTCATCAAACTTCAAATGACCCGAACTCACCAAGTCTCATCGCATTAAGTACTTGGCCAGGCCACTGTATGAGTCCTAATGAGGTCAAAAGGTCTGGAACTCGATGGTGTGCCTCATGTTGGTTGAGTGTTTTCTGTAGCTGGAAGGTCCTCTATGTATGCTTAAGGACATTACACGCAAACCTGACGCAATTATTTTACCCCAAAACTATATGCACTTATACGGACCTAACCTGTTTTGTGTCAACAGTCCAGGCTCTTGAAGTTAAGGGTAATTCACACTAAAATCACATGAGGTTATAGTCAAAAAAAGGTCAATAGTAAATTCTAGAGATGCCCAGAGATGACCAGAATCGGCCGGTTTTCAACGTGATCGGCTGTGACCGGTGATTGGCCGTTCGGTCTCATATCACCGATTCTGTTCTGGTCACATTTAGCCTGCACTTGTAATGCCGACAACACAGCCACACACAAACAGCACAGTGCTTTGACTAACGTTAATTCAGAATTCAGTTCATATGTATGCGGAGCTTTAAACTTAAACAGTTAATGCACAGTCGCTCCGTGTTGGTTCCCGGTCACGACTTTAAGGTTCTAAGTTTTATTTTCTTCATAAATCTTTTTTTGCTTCACTGTGTAAATCTCCCATGGACATGAAGCTGGATTACAGGAGCCAGGAATGCCATATATAGGTGGTCAAGATGTCATCTTGAGGGGCAGAGCCTAAAGTAACAGATGCTACCCTGGACTCTGTTTGCATCTGTGACTGATGCTCTAAGATGCATTATGCATGACCATGTGTTATATATTACATAATGGAAAATAAATGACATTAGAAAAGACATTTTATTGAAAATATTAATAAAAAATGTTTGCGTGTCTGCATTTTATCTACATACAATATTTGTTAATTGATCACTCTAATAATACAGGTTTGTTCTGATTACAGGTCATGACTTGCTATTAAAAATATCCGTATCCATAATTTCAGTTACAGTCTCTTCGTTACATGTCATAACTCATAAATTCAACGTTACATAAGTGAAATGCATCTTGAATTTGAGTTTTGATCTTGAGGTGGTATAAGTGAACCAGACACAGCAGTGGTGGAGTTTCTAATCACCTCAGTGTCACTGCTGGACTGAAAATAGTCCACCAAAGATATCCAGCCACCAGCATCATGTGAACACTGATGAAGGATTAGAGGATGACTAACACCAACTGTGCAACAACAGATGAGCTACTGTCTCTGACTTTACGTCTACAAGGTATATGTTTCTAAGAGAGTGCACAGTGAGTGAGCAGTGCTTAAAACTCCAGCAGCACTGCCGTGTCTGATCCACTCATACCAACACACTTAAGTCACTGCAGTGCTGAAAATGATCCACCACCCAAATAGTACCTGACGTGGGGTCCTGACCATTAGAGAACAGAGTAAAGGGGACTAACAAAGGATGTAGAAAAAGACAAGGATGACAGTCTGTAATTGTAGAACTACAAAGTGCTTCTATATGGTAAGTGGAGCTGATAAAATGAGCACTGAGTGTAGAAACAAGGAGGTGTACCTATACTTACAATAGTCCCACTTTAGAACAGTTAAATGCACTTGATCAAATTACAGTTCAAAAGTCAATATTTTTAAATTAAAATATACTAAGTACAACATCAGTTGTTCCAATTGAACCCACTTTACATGTGTTAATCATTAGTGCAGATGGAAGTACACTAAAGTGTGTAGCAGCACACTCACGTTTAGGGTACTTTTGTGAATTACTAGGGATAGCGGTGCGTTTTTGCTACATTTGTATGATGAGTAGTCAGGGAAGTTACCTAGCAACCCCTGCTGGAGGTTAAGGCACTGCTGTCCTCTAAACTATCATTTTTCAAAGTGTTTCTAGGAACTAAAATTGCATTTCTAGTAATGGCACTTGTATAATTCTGCTGGAAAAATCAATGCTGGCTTTATCATTCTGCTAAATTCTCTCACATTGACCAAGTTCCCAAAATAGGACCAGCAGATTTATATTCGTCTATATGCCCATCTCGCACAAAAACACACACCCTGCAATAACAAGGCATTCATTTTCACGTTTGCCAGTCATGCAGCTACAGATTCATAAGCTGTGCACACACACAGATCCTTTCAGCAACCACTCCTCTGCCTTTCACACAAAAAAAAAATACTTCAGGCAAGAGCTTAGGAAGAGATAAACAGATTACGGAGACAGAATAATAGAGAGATAGGGAGATTTGCAGGGTGAGAGGGACTGCCGGTGGCTCGTCTGCACTGCTGAGAACATGGAACAAATACTAAAAAATCAATCTGCTGTCCCCAAATCAGGCATTTCGCTTTAGCGCATGTATCCAAGCAGAAAACATTAACAGAGATGTGTTAATAGAACTGGAAACTCACTCAGTGATCTCCTCGGTGACTGTGTGCTCCACCTGGAGGCGGGAGTTGACCTCGATGAAGTAGTGTTTGCCATGTTTGTCCACCAGAAATTCGACTGTGCCGGCATTCTCGTAGCCGACCTGTGCAACAAAAGAAGATGTAAATGGTAAGAATACAGAACGGACTATGTAAGATCGAGCAATATACCACATTATCTGGTACTGTAGGTAACTACTATGTGGTCAAAAATGAACCCAGGGTAATTTATAGCAACTAAAGGCTAATGTTAATGTTCATGAGTCCACCATCAGGAGAACACTGAACAACAGTGGTGTGCATTGGCACGTAGAAAGCAACTGCTCTCCAAAAAGAACACTGTTGCTGCTCCAGTTTGCCAAAGATCATGTGGACAAGACAGAGGGCTATTGGAAAATATCGTGTGGATATATGAGAACTTTTTGGTTTAAATGAGAAGTGTTACATCTTGAAAAAGGAAATAATGGCAGCGGAAAAACCCTATCTCATCTGTGAAACATGGTGGTGGTAGTATCATGGTTTGGGACTGTGTCGCTGCATGTGGGTCAGGACAGCAAGCCATCTAAGATGGAACAAAGAATTTTGTTTACCAACTAGTGTTTAACTGGGTTCTCTTTACCAACCTTGGGGACTTTTGTGAAAATGTAATGATGCGTTAGGTCCCATTTATGCAGAAATACAGAAAGTTCTAAAGGGTTCACAAACTTTCATGCACCACTGTAGCTAGTCACATTTTAGCAGATAGTGCATGTGGTGCTGATGTGTGTATCAAGTACAACAGTATTGCTAGGCAATATCAAACGGGTATACAAATACAATTATTTAGTCCATGTCTATTCGATGAAATAAGAGTAAATGTACAGTACTGTGCAAAAGTCTTAGGCCACCATTAGATTTGTTGTTTTAGCAATTGCATAATGACCATAAATAATTAACTGTTGATGTTTGGACCCAAAAATTTCAAACTTAGATTGTCAGTCCACAAAGCTCTTTCCCATTAATTTTCATTCCAATCTTTATGAGCTTTAGCATAGCTTAGCCTTTTCACCCTGCTCCCCTTCTAAAAAACATTTCTGATCAAGCTTCTTTGGACTTGGGTCTACTTGGCATCACGATGAAGCTGCCAAATAATACTGCATATGAATTTCCTGTATTTTTTGGTTGTATTCCCATAAAAATAGTTCAGAATAATTAAATATGGTCATTATACCATTGCTCAAACACTGGTACTAAGATTTTTGCACAGTACCGTACATATATGTATCTAATAAATTGACAACTGAGTCTACATACAGTTCCGTGTGACTCTTATAGTGAAGGCACAGAATAAACAAGTGAATAAGTGACACAAAGCTCCCCCAAGCTTCATCTTTTATGATATGGGGTGTCAACTATGTAGGGTTTAGAATGCCAGCTCAATAAATATTTCATGTCAGCATGCTTTCATCACCAGTAAGTTGAATTATTCTGGTGTTAATTCTGACACAGAGTGAATTTTTATCTTGTTATTATCGCTGATTAAATCAGTGGGATTTTGCTGATAATCCAACTCACGTGATCCAGCTAATCAAGTAGCCTGATTATTTGGATATTTTCAGAGTTGGAGCTGAACTAGGGCAGATTTCCAGGAACAGGATTGGCTTGTACTGATTTACACCAGTCCTGTTATTGCAAACAAAGACAAGAGTCTAGGCAGCATTAGAGGTGTGATGATTCCTCAGATGAATGCTGTAGTGATACAATGTGCTTGCTCACAGATTCTCTTAAATATTGTAGCATCAAAATAGAAACTCTACGTTCTGAAATACATAGCAAGGATTATACGGGACAGACTATTAGTTCTAAACAACATTTTACACAAACATGGAGACAAACACCAAGCCTGAAAATTATATATAATACTGCAGTGCAAAGTACTGCACAGGCCATGATTAAATTTGTTATTTAGCAATGGTATAATGACCACATACAGTGGGGGAAAAAAAGTATTTAGTCAGCCACTGATTGTGCAAGTTCTCCTACTTAGAAAGATGAGAGAGGTCTGTAATTTTCATCATAGCTACACTTCAACTATGAGAGACAAAATAAGGAAAAAAAATCCAGGAAATCACATGGTAGGATTTTTAAAAGAATTTAATTGTAAATCATGGTGGAAAATAAGTATTTGGTGCAATAACAAAAGTTCATTCTCAATACTTTGTAACATAACCTTTGTTGGCAATGACAGAGGTTCAAACGTTTCCTGTAAGTCTTCAGCAGGTTTGCACACACTGTAGCTGGTATTTTGGGCCCATTCCCCTCCATGCAGATCTCCTCTAGAGCAGTGATGTTTTGGAGCAACACGGACTTTCAACTCCCTCCACACATTTTCTATGGGGTTGAGGTCTGGAGACTGGCTAAGCCACTCCAGGACCTTGAAATGCTTTTTACGGAGCCACTCCTTCGTTGCCCGAGCGGTGTGTTTGGGATCATTGTCATGCTGGAAGACCCAGCCATGTTCCATCTTCAATGCTCTCACTGATGGAAGGAGGTTTTGGCTTAAAATCTCACGATACATGGCCCCGTTCATTCTTCTCTTAACACGGATCAGTCGTCCTGTCCCCTTTGCAGAAAAACAGGGGGACACGCCTGGCACTGCAGGATCTGAGTCCCTCTCGGCGTTGTGTGTTACTGATGGTAGCCTTTGTTACTTTGGTCCCAGTTCTCTGCAGGTCATTCATCAGGTCCTTTCGTTTTGTACAGCTCTTTGGTCTTGGCTATGGTTGAGTTTGGAGTCTGACTGTTTGAGGCTGTGGACAGGTGTCTTTTATACAGATAACAAGGTCAAACAGGTGCCATTAATACAGGTAACGAGTGGAGGACAGAAGAGCTTCTTAAAGAAGAAGTTACAGGTTTGTGAGAGCCAGAAATCTTGCTTGTTTGTGGGTGACCAAATACTTATTTTCCACCATGATTTACAATTAAATTCTTTAAAAATCCTCTACAAGGTGATTTTCTGGATTTTTTTTTCTCATTTTGTCTCTCATAGTTTCAGCTTACATAAAATGATCTTTCTAAGTAGGAAAACTTGCACAATCAGTGGCTGACTAAATACTTTTTGCCGCACTGTATAACATATTGTTGATGGTTGGACCCAAAAATGCTTACACATATTTTGCTTTTTCACCCTGTACCACTCCCAAAAAGACCACTGCTGATCAAGCTTATTTGGACTGTAGAACTTGGCATCCCAATGCAGCTGCCAGATGCTACTCTTCTCAAGGGAGGTCACACTAAATACTTGCCACTGTAGCCTACAGAAATTGTTTTTTTCTGATTTTATACTGCATACAATAGTGCATCAAGTATTCTCTGGTTACATTCTAATAAAGAGGCTGAGAATGAATTATATATGGTCATACCACTGCTAAAACAATGGTATGTCTATCTAATGGTGGCCTAAACTTTTGCACTGTGCTTACAACTGAGATGAGGTCAAGGGCCTTGCTCAAGAGCCAAACAGTGGCAGCTTGACACTCAGTCACAAATCTAGACCCGTGTTGAGATTCCAAGCTGGTGTTTGGATTGATTGGAATGGTGGGGGACTAACAAAATACGTACAGAAACAGATGGACTACAGTCTGTAATTGTGGAACAACAAAGTGCATCTATACGGTAAGTGGAACTGATAAAATGGAGTGTAGAAACAAGGAGGTGTACCTAATAAAGTGATCGGTGAGTGCATGCCACTTATTCTGCAGCAGATTCTTGAGTCCTGTTAGGAATCTCATTGCTACGTCACACTATTTGACCTTTAAACACCCGGTAACAATCACCCACTGAGCTGGGATTGGGCATCCTTATGCCATTTTAGCCATTATATGAAAAATCACGTTACTGATGTCGAAATCAGCGAACAAGCGCGATCGCTGGCAGCACCTATCAAGTGCTGAAGCAATCCATATGAAAAAGGCCAATTTTGTGGAACAGCAAGGCACTGATGGCAAGGCGTGCAGGAAGATTCTGTCAAAGCAGGTTCTGGGAGATATATGGAAGCAGCAGGAATCCTGGCTTGTACAGAGGTTTATGCCCAGAGAAGAGAGGATGAGTGTGGAAAGAGAAAATGAAATGAATCGCCTGCTGAGAGAGAGAAAAACCATGGAAATATGAGTGAAATCGTGTGAGCTTAGCTGCTGCTTGGAGAGTTTTGGAGCTATCACGCTGACAAGGCTGTGTCAGGGCGAATCAGGCAAGCCATGCCAGCAGAAGACTTTAAGCCAAGGGAAAACTGAGTTTAGATCCATCAGTCTTCTATCTTACTCTTACTCTCTCTGACTGCTTGGAAGCATAGAGAGGATAGGGATAATCCAGTGGCAAAATTCACTCTAATCTGATCCTATTTCTCTCAATTCAGTGCTGCTTACTAATTCAGCACCGCAGTAAGCAATAACTAACACAGAACGATCAGGCCTCATTACTGGGATTAACAAAGTAATGTGATACTGTAATCCAGTTATATTTTCCTGTAATGACTGTGTATAAAGCATTCATAATCACATTTCTGTTACTGACCCATTTTTGTTTCTGGTCCTAATCTTGAGCTTCTACGCAAATAACAGTCCATTAATCATGCAGCATTTACAATAAGGCTTAAACCATTTGTATGTACAACACTAATGAGTGGTGGATTTACGTACATCAAGCAAGCCTTCACAGCAGACTACCAGACTTGTACAGTGTGGAAATGTGCTCGTTGACTGGTTATAGCTCTGGTAACTACCCCCTGAGAACTACTTTTGTTCCTGACCAATCACAATACAGTCGCGTTACTACGTCTGGGCCATCTACATCTAGACATTTAGCAGGCGCCTTTGACCAGAGCGACTTACAAATGTTACAATCCAAGCAATTGTGGGTTGAGGGTCTTGCTCAAGGACCCAACAATGGAAGCTTGGTAGAGGTGGGATTTGAAGCCTGGACCTTCTGGTCTATCGGCCAGTACCTTAATCGCCAGTCCAGTTGTTTTACTCACACATTTGGACCAATGGCCATTGATGCTGAAGAGGCGTTAAATAAAACAAACAAATAAACTTTCCTGCATTTTTCTGACATTAGGGTTAAATAGGGTAAATACTTTTACAGCACCCACCACTTCAGACTGTACAAAAACGTTGGTTGATCCTCTCTAGCAGCTCAATGGGGAATCTTTTTCTGGCTAATTTTAAAATAGAAATCACTCTCAGGCCATATGCTAGCACATATTTCATCCACAATTTCTGTGGATAACAGTAACTACAAGATTCACTCTAGTCACTGAATTACCTGTGAGGTACCGAAACTTTTTTATGGAACTGGGAAAATCTGCTTTTAGCTACAGTGCCCCAGAGAGCTGGAATTCACTACTGGAGTTTCTAAGACTCAACTCCCTGGTGTCACTCAAACAACTTAAACATTTAGTCTCTGGCCACCTTCACAGAGCCTGTTTTTTTTATTTTTTATCTTTTCCCTTGTCCATTTAATTTGCTTTTAAATATTTTTATCTTCCAACTATATATTTATTTTACTTTATATTATTTGTTTATGATCTTGTTTAATTAATTTTAATATATTGTTATCCCAATACATTTCACTTATTGTTGTTCGTATTTTTATTGTTTATTTTTACATGGTAAGTTTTATTTTTATTTTATTCTATTTATCTTAATTTTCATTTATTTTATAATCTCCATATTTGGCTGCTTATTTTCTGTTTTACCTAATCATCCCTTTTTTTGTTCCTATATATATATATATATATATATATATATATGTATATATATATATATATTACAGGGAACTAGATTTGAATCCCATCAGTGCCTTCTGGCTGGGCACTCGATCAATCAACGTTGAGTTATTCTTGGAATACGTTGAGGTGGACCCTCATATACAGTGTAATCGAGCTTATACAGGGGAAAAAGAAAAAAAAATAAATAAATATATATATATATATATATATATATATATATACGTATACATATATATATACACATTGTATACATATATTGTATATATATACATATACAATATATGTATACATGTATACAATGTGTATATATATATATATATATATTTTCCCCTGTACCTCAACGTATTCCAAGAATAACTCAAGGTTGATTGATCGAGTGCCCAGCTGGAAGGCACTACTGGGATTCAAATCTAGTTCCCTATAGTGGCGGGCTATAGAAGTGCAGCTACGCCAATCAAACTCAATACTAGGTAAGTCAAAGTGACCTAACTAAGTCCAGAAAATAACTAATAACCTTATCCCATTACATTGTCATTGTACATGTTAGTCATTTCCAACTTTGCTGAGTAACTACCAAGTTTTACCATACTCCTCCTAATGTCACAATGTAGGCCAGAATTCAAAGTACAAAAACTTGCAAGTGCGATCAGAGTTGGAAAGATAAGAGAGAGAAGGAAACAGAAGTGACATGCAGAGGTGCAGGTGTGGCAGGAGTGGAGCAGATGGTGAAAAGTTAAAAGGAGGACAGAGGCTTAGACCAGGGCACAAGTCACCCAGACAGACAGGTACATGCGAATGGGGAGGGTGGAGGGGCATGGAGGAAAACAAGACAGATGGCATGAGATGACTGAGAGAAAAAGATATAGCAAGAGATAAAGGGGGAGAGGTGCAAGAGGAGAGACAGAGACAGAGGAGGGAGGGGCACGGAGGATGAAAGACAGAGATTGATAGAGAGAGAAAGTAATCAGTGTCTTTTTGATCAGATGCATTTGCGATGACATGCATGACTGTAATCGGCTCTCCGCTGCAGGGGACAAGAGGCTGCCATGGTAACGGCTCACCTGCCGATGTCATCCAGATTAAAACAGAGAGAGAAGGTGCCGCTGGAGCACTTAATAAATCAGAGCCAGAGAAATCGGCACTGAGGAGCGGTTACATGAATTAACTATTTAAAACGGGTCTTTAATCAGATGTTTGTCGATACATTGTTTAAACCAAATAATTTAACCAAATGAGCAAATTATCAAGGACTGACAAAATTCCCTAGACAGCTGCATCACTCAGCCAGAGTTTAGAAACAACTCACTGACCCTTTTCTATACACACTATATGAACAAAAGTATTGGGACACCTACACATTACTACAGGACAACCACAGGAGCTTTTTTTTTAACATCGCATTCTAAATCCATAGGCATTAACGTGGATTTGGTCGCTCTTTGCAGCCATAACAGCTTCCACTCTTCTGGGAAGCCTTTCTACAAGACTTTGGACCATGTCTGTGGGAATTTTTGCCCATCCATCCAAATGAGCATTAGTGAGGTCAGACACTGATGCTAGATGAGAGATGGCTCGCAATCTCTGTTCTAGTTCAGCCCAATGGTGTTCAGTGGGGTTGAGGTCAGGGCTCTGGGTGGGGCAGTCAAGTTCTTCCATAACAAACTCACCCAGTCATGCCGTTAAGGGCCTTGCTTTGTGCACCGAGCCAGAGTTATGATGGAACAGAAAATGGCCTTCCCAACACGACTCTGATGTTAATGCCAGAAGAGGTTGGGAACCAGCAGAGCATTTTTGACTTTTATACAGACGTAACAATACGTGGTCTGACACTTCATGGTTGAGAAGCTGTAGTTCATAAATGCTTCCATTTTTCAATAATACAACTCAAAGATGATCTAGGAATATCTAGAAAGGAAGAAATTTCACAAACTGACTTAAACTCGTTGCAGTGGTGGCATCCTATTACAGTACCACACTTGAATTCAATAAGCTCTTTAGAGTCTCACAAATATTTGTAAAGGCAGACTGCATGGTTAAGTGCTTGACTTTTTTATACACCTGTGGCAATGGGACTGAATAAAACGCCTGAATTCAATGATTAAGGGGTGTGTCCCAATACTTTTGTCCATATCGTGTAAATAAATCAGAATGCAAAGCAGAAATAGACTGTTGTGTGCAAAACTTCACCTGGATGGTCTGCATTTGTTTGGAGAGAAAAAGGCACTGTCCAACACTGAACCTCATTAAAACTCCGAAGCACGCTGGAGGGAACACGACGGTCTGCTTTGCCTCCTCAGGGCCCGGACAGCTTGCAATGATTGGGAAAACATTTGTTTTAATTTAATTTGTGAGGGTAGCAGTCTATTGTCTGAAGCTTAATATAAATTGTATGATGCAACAAGACAATGCCCAAAATACACAAGCCAGACCTTCACCCATATGTGATGCTGTGGCTTGATTTGAAAAGGGCTGTGCATGCCAGAAATGTGGTCTAATATGCTTCCTAATATGCAAATGAGAGCAGCAGCCACAGGACATGTTATTGCGACTACCACTTATTACATAATGAATGAGTAAAATAGCTCTGGAAAGTAAAGGGAGCACTCCAAATGGTCTTAAAATCATCGTGTCTACAGGTACGGCAGCAATGCCATTCCAGTATCTGATGAATTCCAACACAAACACACGCCAGTCTACTTAATGAGGTAAAGATTAGGTGATCACCTCAAATGGTATTTATTGAGGAAAAGTACAAGATAGATGAAAGCTGCGATTGAAATACTTAAGTTAAAACATTAGTATTGCTTTAATTAGACACACTTGTTTATACTATTTAAGCCTGTACTCCATGGCAGTGGAATACAAGGACAGCTCAACACAACAATACAAACTGAACTGTAGCTTTTACACATGCAAAGTGCATAAGCGGAGGAAAATGCCTAATAACCTCTGCGGAGTTCAATTAGTGAATTCCCACTGTTGTTTACAAGTCAAGGACTTTTAAATCAACTAAATTATAACACTTCAAAAAGAACAATTCCACCAGCTGCAGCGAATAAACACGAGCAAATGCAATGGCCTAAATCTGTCCCTACAGCGACAACCCACTGACAACATCCCCAAAGAGGAGAGATTGGGAGGCAACGGTCAAAAACGAGCTGTAATTTTGAATGAGAGTGGAAAAAAAAACAGGTGCAGACGTTCACACACACACACGGGCACACACTTTGCCATTTCTTCGATATTGACAAAAGTGTCCATCCTGCTAGTTCAGTAAAAAAAAACCTTAACTTTGGCAGAACAGACAGATCAGAGAGAGAGAGAGAGAGAGAGAGACCACATACAAAACAGAGACATACAAGGACCAGGCAGGCATTCAGCCAGGTAGACAGACAGACAGACCCACTGGCAAGCAGACAGAAACAAGACGTGCACAAACAGAGCCATAAGTAAAATGCCCAAGCAGGCAGGCACTCCGGCAGGTAGACAGAGAGACAGACACACAGGCAATCGGGCACACTTTCATTTGCACTTAGTATATTTGGCTGACACCCTTATCCAGAGTGATTTATATCTTTATGCAATCTTACAAGGGATAATCAAAGCAATTGTGTGTAAAGGGCTTTGCTTAAGAGCCCAACAATGGAAGCTCGGCAGTGTTGGGACTTGAACCCTTAGTATTCCAATACGTAAATTGCCACACTCATTAAATTGACGCTTATATGTTTTTGGAAAACATGATTATAATACAGTTTTTATAATAACTGTTTACAGGCTAAAATGAAACTTTACTCTCAGCCACTGAAGCGTAAATGCCACGTAGAAAATCCATTAATCAAGTCGGCAAATATACAAGCAATTTCTGCTTTTCTAAAGCTCACCTTTTTTCACAACCCTACAACAAGCTTCACAGCCTTTACAGGTCAAACAATCGCTTATCTATTCACACAAATATCACAGCTTTGGCACTATTTGCTTTCTTCACTGAGGCTGGATTTAACCTGTCTAAAAGCACAGAGGGAACAGCGATGTTTGAAAAATGCTGTACATGGAAATATCCAAGTGCTGTCTGTTTATCTACTTTAGGTAGTACTTCATATCATGAAAGATAAAAGCCTAGTATTTTCATGCCAATGAACGTAAACTCAAATGTAGTTACAAGACAATGCCAAAATATTTAAAACAAACATAACTCATAAATGACGGAAAAATATATACAGTGGTGTTACGGTTCGCAATGATAAAACAAAGGCGAACCGTGAAAATAAGAAAAAAGGGTTTTAGGACCCCATTGCAGTTAGCTCCAGATGGAATTGGTGAACCAAAATAAAAAGAAAGTAAATAAAACCATGAAACGAAAACAACTGCAGTGGCTGAGGATTGAACCCTGGACACTAGCGCCAGTGATGGCTGTTTTAACCGAACGTGCCACTCAGCCACTGAGGAGACAAAGCAATAAGTAAGGAAACGCCATGCGCTTACTTCAGTTCTTGATGCATTTTGATAAGAAAAATCTGTCTCGGTTCTCGTCATTTGCTCGGTACTCAGCGCACTTGCTTAAAACATTTATTAGTCGATCTACACGACTCCTTCCAGCTGAAACACGAGTCATGATTCACGATTCAGTACACAGTGATACATTCTCACAATAGCTGTTTCTCAGTGAGGATCTCTGCTATTTGTATCAGATATTTTTTTAATTTTACAACTACAGTATTATTAGTGTAAATAAGTCCCCATTGGTCCTGAAATGGTTGATTAATACAGCCAATGGAAAGCAAACAAAGGACTGACTCCTCCGTATCACTTTCAGGCTGCGCAGTTAGCATTAGTAGCTAGCAGCCTGAGTTCACTAATAGAGTAAGTGTTTTACTTTTCACTTCCATTCCATCTGTTACTCACTAAATTACATGAGATTTGCAACACTATTATAAAATAAGCTTTGTGGTAATGATTTTGGATAACTGTAGGTTAATAATATAAATGTTTTAAACAATAAGGTCAGCTCCGCTATGATACAGTATAGACTATATTAAAGTCATCGGCTCATGACATATACTTATTATGGATTTGTCTGAACATATCTCCATCATAAATCAGGAAGCACCTGTATAATACAACTTCATTAATGTTCAGCATAAAGTAAAGAATGCATTATGCTGAATATTAAAAAGGGTTAAAAAAAGACTACGTTTTATGCTTTCAGGGTGTCACGCACAACTCAGCACACGACTCTGCAATTTCCACTTCATTAGATGCCTGACTAGAACTGCCTAAATAAAAAAGAGAAATATATAGATAGATAAAACAGATTAATAAATAGATTCATAAAAGCTAAGGTAATGAGCCTGGTTGGAAAATGTATTGAATTAAAAACTACAGACCTTTCTTTTGAAATTTAGTAAGTAAAAGTAAAAATATTAGATTACATAAATAATTAACTACAGACACCTAAAAATTAACTTAAGTACAGTAAGGAAGTGCTTGTAACTTGTTATATACCACCTCTGACTGTAATTCAAAGTTTCTGCAAAGAACCCTCAGCTTATAGACACAAAATCCTCTAATTAATAAACCTTTTTAAGTGCTAATATGCTGCCAAAGGAAAAGCGGGAAATGTAACAATGATGCCAGGTAGTCACAGGACCGGTTTTCTACTGTACATACCCAATTTTTCTCATATTTAAAAAAGAAATTAATGTACGGTAAATTGCAGAGATTAAATATCCTGAACGTGACTGTGTCTGCTGGAGAGATTTAATCAGTTCTGACTAGAGCTCAATATAGAGGTCACTAGGTTTATTCCGCTGTGGCATTGAAAATCACACTTTGTTAGAGTCCTGCTTTGCATTTGTATATCGTTTGCACTTTATTAAAGCGCTTCAGCAGTGATCTACTCTTTATTTCTTTGAAGGCAGAGAATAGTGAGAGTAAGTTAATGCCAGCCTTACAAATATGAGCATAATTCATTCGTAAACATTGCGCTGACAGTTCATTAGGTACACACACACATACCTCATAGCCCATCTGTTTATTTTGCAGTGTCAGCCTCGAGTGGTGGCTCATACTCAGAACAGCAGTGGCACAGAAGTACCCAGTTATTAACTATCTCACCGTCTCTGCTGGGTGGACTATGATCCACTGAGGAAGGCCCATATGGTAGTCTCTTTGCTTGGATGAATAATAGAGTGCAGGTTTACCAGTGTTGCATAGCAAAAGTTACTTGACTCAAATTTCATGTTAGCTCTGCGTCCCACATTCCAGATCCAACGAGCTACTTGTACATAAAATAGAACTGTGGATGGGTTCTCAGTGGCATACTCATGTGTTGTGGAATGCAGTAAACCACAGTTTGATAACATGCATGGAAAATCAGACTGAGCAGTACCATCATCCAGGAGTTCGAGTACTTGAAGTACCCCATGTTGCTCAATGCTGTGGATGCCACTTTCCAATTGCTAAAACCTGCAATTAATATTTTTAATAAAGTCAAATTGTTGTTCTGAATCATGAGTTTAAGAAGGCTAGAGATATATAACATGATTTCATTCTGTAAGGGGAAAAGTCAAGTCAAGTCAAGTCAGATTTATATATAGCACTTCTTACAATGGAGCATCTCAAAGCAACTGTACAATTTTAGATTATCTTCTAATATCTATGGCCTATCCCAAATTGAGCAAGCCTAGGGCGACGGTGGCAAGGAGAAGTCCTCAAGCGTTATGAGGAAGAAACATTGGGAGGACCAAGAGTCAAAAAGGGACCCAAGCTCCTTAGGTGGCATAGATGATAAATGTAAAAATGAAGCTAATTTATCTAAACAAATAAACCTTAAGTAAAAAGTAAGTGAGCCTCTAGGCTTAGCAGTTAATTTGAAGGCGAATTTAGAGTCAGGTGTTTTCAATCAATGAGATGACAATCAGGTGTGAGTGGGCACCCTGTTTTATTTAAAGAACAGGGATCTATCAAAGTCTGCTCTTTACAACACAGTATTCCACTGTTGGTTGGTAAATCAGAGCAAAGACTAGAGGGACAGAGAGAGGGATTGATCGTTAGATAACACCGATCTGAAATCAACAAACAGGAATCTGTACCTCTAGGGTTCAGAATGTAGTGTAGGTCAATGATCTCCACATCATCCACCGATCTATTATCTCCGGAGGTAAACTGGAATGGGTCATGGGTAGCATGATGGACTTGACGCGTTTGAGATTCAGATGTGCTTTCATTATGACTGACACGAGTCTCTCATCATTACATGGGGTTACCTTGTCTTTCTTAGGAACAGAATCAATAATGGAAGATTTAAAGCAGATTGGCACTACATATTGGGACAGTAAAACATGTAAAGATGGGGGTAAGTTGACCATTAGTGAATAGTGTGATTTTCTTTTTTATATATTTAGTTCTGCTTTGCATAGACTTGGCACATCTTGTTCCTTTATTTGGAGCTCGTTAACAAGGCTTTTGGAAGGTGTGAAGTCCGTGGGGGTGGTGTGGAGGTTGTAGGACTTCAGCTGAGTAACAGTAGTAAGTGTGCTTACATGCACTTAATAATCCAATCATAGTCGTTATTCTGCAGGTATCTGATTATTCAAGTGGTCATGTATACAGTATACTCCAATCCAAGAAATCTGGTAAAGAAAGCTGGATTTTAACCCAGTAACCGGATTACTCATAGCATGTATACCAGTTATCCGTGTTTTCAGGCTGCCACGTGCCTGAGCCTTCCACCACAGTTGCCAGGTCCGCATACTCTAAAGACTTGGCATTATTTGGCCTCTTTTTCCATTGACTTGCGTTTTTTTCTCGCCAGATCTGGCAACCCCGGAATTAAGTATGCTTTGGAATTAAAGGCAGCGAAACGGCTATCGAAGATTTTGTGGAGACTCTGAAACGCAATATATACTCGAGAAAATGAACATTTTGATTATTTAATATTAAAGTTTGAAGTTTTTCATCACATATTCGTCTCATATTTCTATGAGATCTCCAATTACTGCCGGAGGTTTCCCTTTATCTGATCACTCAAGTGCATGTACACTCGTTGATCGGATTAAAAAAAAAATTGGATTTAACACACTCATGTAAACACACTCAGTAAACATTCTTGATGCGGTGAAGTTGAGTCCTGGAGTGTGAAACTTCCGTCAATGTGTCAACTGATAGTCTACAGGTACTGACCGGTTTATGATGGGGATATGTTCCGACAAATATATTATTAACATAAAGTTGACTTTATTGTAAATCAAGGAGTTTAATATATACTGTATATATCATAGCGAAACCTATATTAAACACGTGTAAACACAACCGCCACCATGGCTTTTCCTCACTACATTTCCCAGCCCTCATAACTCTCACCATGGGACTCCCTACGTCAAGCAGAGAGGATTTTAGTGCGTAGTGTACCTTCAACATGCTTACATTAAACTACTGTTGGGCAAAGTCATTAACATAAAGCTTATTTTATAATAAAGTGTTGAATATCTCATGTAATTAATGAGTAATGTATTGAAAGTGAAAAACAAAAAACTATTATTGCGTGATCACGGCTTTTCCTCACTCCCTTTCCCAGTGCTTCCAGTTTCCTCATCTGAGTGCATTAGAGTACTGCATATATTGCCTGGGAAAATTCGTAATTAAAAATTTAGAGCTCGGTTTCTGCTGAATGTGTATTTAAGTTTATCATCAGATTCCCATCGTGAAGCCGAAATAACGTAAGTCGGGCCATCTTAAAATGGGGACTACCTGTATTGCGTTTTGAATGTGGTGACCAATGTGTTGACCTTATCTGGTAGAGATCGATTGGGCTTTCTTTTCTAGTTGCTTAGTTTGGAGAATTTCCAGATAAACAGTAGTTAGGCGCTTTTGCACCAGAGGGACTTTTTCATGGCACTTGGAACTGTGTCCCCGTTCTCGCGTGTTCTCACCGCTGGAACTGGGGATGATTGTAATTCTTAGAAAGCCATGTATAAAGACTTTTTTTAGCTCCTACTTCAAGGTAGGTATTTTTCTCAGTGCGTAGCAACTCTGATTGAGGTCTGTATGCATTCCAGACACAAGTGCTTATGTTGAGGGCAGTCACCATTTTTAAATATACTTGTACACCGGTAGCCATATAAACAACAGATGTTCATGCTGAGAATGAAAAAAAAAATAGACCGAGAGTGATGTTCAGGCTTTACTGAGCTTATATGGAATGGAGGGGTTACAACATGATTCCGAGTTGTTTTACTAACTGTCTCGCGGCTTACGTCACTTCAGCGTACTACTAATGGTGCAAATATAACCAAAAAGGACCTGGAATTAATATATTTCTCAGAGGAGCTCCATGGGAGGTAGTTCCTGCCAAATTAGTCCCTAGAACTATTTGGTGTGAAAGCGCCTATTACCTGTAAACTGATGTTCCACTTTGTCTATCGCCCCTTTGCAGATCTTAAGTTGAATTGATTTCTGGCCTGTTTGTAGCTTTCCCTGTCTCCAGTTTTATGTGCTGCTTCCTTGGCTGACTGAAGTGTTCTCTTAGCTTTATGCAAAGTGTTGCCTTAGCCAATTGATCTTGCTCTTTAATTAGTCAACTTGAATTCACACAGAAACCTGGAATTAAGTTACTTACCGACAGTGCAGCATATGGTTAGGGTTATGTAGTGTATCCCCATGAGTGTGCTTCAAAAACTTGCCTATAGTATGTGGACATTTCTGTCATTCAGTACAATAATACAACTTTAACTGAAATTATTGTGCCTTGTTTAAGCCCTGAGATGTGTGGAGTCTGGAGTTAAGCAATAGCACTTATTAAAATACAGTGAATCTGATTTTGAATGAGTTCAACCTCCAGAAGGCAAGATGCATGTGTTCTACAAATGTGGAAACCACCATCTGTCCAACACGTCTGCAGTTCTTTATAAAATAAGAGACGAGCCTATAAAGCAGGAGTGTACAATTTTGATGCTACTGAAAAAAGGTATATAAAATGTGTCTCCCTCTTATGATAAACCGATTGCAGCCCATGAAGGCCAAAGTAATTAGCTGATACAGTGGTGCTTGAAAGTTTGTGAACCCTTTAGATTTTTCTATATTTCTGCAAAAATATGACCAAAAACATCATCAGATTTTCACATACGTCCTAAAGTACATAAAGAGAACCCAGTTAAACAAATGAGATAAAAAATACTATACTTGGTCTTTTATTTATTGAGGAAGATGATCCAATATTACATATTAGTGAGTGGCAAAAGTATGTGAACCTCTAGGGTTATCAGTTAATTTGAAAGTGAAATTAGTCAGGTGTTTTCAATCAATGGGATGACAATCAGGTGTGAGTGGGCACCCTGTTTTATTTACAGAACAGGGATCTATCAAAGTCTGCTCTTCACAAACACGTTTGTGGAAGTGTATCATGGCACGAACAAAAGGAAATTTCTGAGAAAAAAAGTTGTTGATGCTCATCAGGCTGGAAAAGGTTACAAAACCATCTCTAAAGAGTTTGGGACTCCACCAATCCACAGTCAGACAGATTGTGTACAAATGGAGGAAATTCAAGACCATTGTTACCCTCCCCAGGAGTGGTAGACCCAACAAAGATCACTCCAAGAGCAAGGCGTTGTAATAGTTGGCGAGGTCACAAAGGAACCACAGGGTAACTTCTAAGCAAACTGAAGGCCTCTCTCACATTGGCTAATGTTAGTGTTCATGAGGTCCACCATCAGAAGAACACTGAACAACAAATGGTGTGCATGGCAGGGTTGCAAAGAAAAAGCCACTGCTCTCCAAAAAGAACATTGCTGCTCGTCTGCCGTTTGCTAAAGATCACGTGGACGAGCCAGAAAGCTATTGGAAGAATGTTTTGTGGATGGATGAGAGCAAAATAGAACTTTTTGGTTTAAAAGAAAAGCGTTATGTTTGGAGAAAGGAAAACACTGCATTCCAGCATAAGAACCTTATTTCATCTGTGAAACATGGTGGTGGGTAGTATCATGGTTTGATATATATATATATATATATATATATATATATATATATATATATATATATATATATATAAAAAAGAGGGGAATCCGATAATACTCATTTATTTTGAAATCCGATTTTACCCTATACAAGCAGTATGCAACATGGTTTTCACTTTCATTACAGTATTCAATAAATTATACAACATATTCAATAATTTAATAACAATAATAAAATAGATTTTTGTAGGATCATAATTTGCCATTTAAAATATCCTCATCAACAATTTTACAGTCCCGGACAAATCACAGATTAAAAAAGAAAAACTGAGTTAAAAAATAAACCCTGAAGCCACTCAGTGGCACGGGCAGCAAGTTTCGGAATACCAACCAATTAAGAAGCCATGCAATCTTGAAAAAGCTTGTTTAGTCATTAAAACGTTATAGCTATTACACCCGCTTTAATACAAAACCTACTGAATACGTGTCCAAGATACACTAAAACAGTACAATATCATAAAGTCCAAATGAACCTATATAACAATTCGCAAAGCCTAAGAACCATCCTAAAGGCAAAACCTTGGCCTGACACTCAACCTCAGCTGCAAATGCAATACATTCTCGTACAGTTTAGTAAAGGTGTGGATTGAGCGCATAACTTTCTTAATGTGATTTTTTTTTTTTTTTCAAAAGCTAAATTGCAGTGTTAGAGTTTTTCCTTTTTCCATTTTCTTGCTCAGCATGCTCAAACCCTAATGAGGACGCCTATTCTTTGAAAATATAACTTATTTTAATCAGCTACCTAATATAACATAATACTGGGATCATTTCAAAGCTAACACAAAGTAAAAGAAAGGAAACTTTAGCCAGTTATCATTTAAATGTAGATTTAAACGTAGAGAGTAAATGATTCAAGTGTTCAACAACAAGTCTGCCCAATTAGGAACATAAAACGAGTCGACCATGGCATTTTAAGATCGCGTGGGGACGTTCAGGACGTTATATCACATGGGCCTATAGTGGTGTATGATACGATGCCATAAAGCATGGGCATTAAAAGAGTAAGATTAAAGGATGCATTATAACACATAGATGAAAACATTAGTTTCCTCCGCTTTTATTTAATTAAGGCATGTCTAAGCAGAGTGAGCGAGCGGCAGAGACAGAATTAAAAGGGATAAGAGAAAGGAAGGTACAGAAAGAGAAAGAGTGCAGGCTGCTTAGTGTTTCCTGATTGACAATGACTGAAAAATAATAAGATGTGACAGAGTGAGTGAGTCACTGCAGCATTCCCCAACCCTGTATTTAAGAATCTCCGGGTGAAGCAACAGTATCCATGGAAACAGTGGCTATGAAATACAATAACATGAGACATAAGCTCCACGATGACAGTGTTAATGCACCACATAACTCTGTCTACACTAAAAACTGTGCAGTCACGTCTTCCTCTTTATTTTTCATCTCATAGTCCTTACCTTTAATCTACCTCAGGCTTTTCATAGCAGAGAGGCACTGCTCTCACTGTCGCTCTCCACTTAATGTGTCTGAATCTGCCTCAGACGCTACTTTTCCGACACATCTTTCACTCTCACCTAATGATCACATATCTAACAGAGACCCAGACATGGAAACACGGCTGTGAACTAGAGATGGGCGATACTGGGAATTTCGGTATCGATCCAATACCAAGTAAATGCAGGGCCAGTATCGCCGATACTGATACAGATACTTTTTAATATTTAAGCTTCATAGATCCAAAGGCCTAGGATAGAATTTCCAAACATTGTATGTGACAACAAAATACTCTATCACCACAATCAACATTTTTGTTTAGAAACAATGGAACAGTAACAAAAAGTTTGCCTTAACATTAGGAAAATAAATCTTTTTTTGAGGTAGAAAAGGAGAAACTACAATACAAAAATAAAATAAAAATTCTGCCCTCACTAGACATCTTTTCTAGTTCTTTCTTTCTTTGTTTCTTTTTTCAAATTGAATTGTTCTTAGGAAAAACAATAAAAAAATAAGTAATTTTCTTCCTTTCAGTGCAATTCTGTTTTTTCTTAAGTGTAAAAAATATCACTCAACAAAATCTCCTGAGGTAGAGGCCGACAAACCCCAATACAACAAAATTAACACACCACAACAAATACTGTAAACAGTTTCAAACTTATTCTGTTTTTCAAGTCGAATAATACAATAAAATAATACAAAAAATAAGGAATTTCCTCCCTTCAGTGCACTTCTCTATGTTTTTTCTTAAATAAAGAGTGTAAAAAAAAATAACTTAAAGCTAATTAAAACAATCTTCTGAGGTAGAGGGCTGACAAACCACAATACAGAAACATTAACACACCACAACAAATATTATAAACAGTTTCAAACTTGTTCTTTTTTTCAAGTCAAACAATACAAGAAAATAATACAAAGAATAAGGAATTTATGCCCTTCACTCATGGCTGGATTACTGACCGGGCCAGTGGGGCCAGCGCCCAGGGGCCCTGGAGGTCAGAGGGCCCAAAACATTTTGCGATGGCTATCAACATTTATGATACAATATATTTTTTTTTTCGAGGGCCCTCCATTTTAAGGATCCTCTGACTATTAGGGCGTCTTGGGTGCCCTAGCCATGCTTTTGGGCCCCTTATGAAAATGGATGAGGTGTTGTGGCACTGCTCTGACTTTGACTTCTGGCTATTAGGTATCCTAGGAAAGAGGGGGGCATATTTTTAGAAGGCCCTGGTTATAAGAGCCCCTACCAGGGGCCCTAGAGAAAAACAGGGCATACCATTAGAGGGCCCTAGATCAAGAGGGCCCCTGCTATGTGGCCCTTGACTTCCATAGTCGTTTACCATGGCTCCTTGACTTTCTAGGGACCTACAAATTGCTATTTGATGTTCTTTTCATGCCTGACAATATGTCCAACAGTGAGCTCACTTTAAAGGCTAACTCACTCGCTGCAGCATATCCTTCAGATCTGAGCATGAGCCTGGCAGATGAATTGATACAATACAAATCATTCATAACAAAAAAATAAAAATGTCCTAGTAAAATGCTCAAAACCTTGATAAATTTGAATTTACAGTCAACCTTTCCAAATGTCTACATAGCACTTAGACTTTTTTTGACTGTGCCTATCACAAATTGTGAAATTGAGCGTTCATTCTCCAAACTGGCTCGTATTAAGAATGAACTCAGGATTAGGATGTTCCAAAACCGCCTGAACTCACTGTCACTTCTGGCCATTGAATCAGATTTGGTCAGACAGCTTCATTTGGATGAATTAGTGGATGACTTTACAAGAAAGAAGAGTAGAAAGAAACTTATATAAAATAGATTCTTGTGTTAGGGTTAGTTATTGACAGGTTGTTTAATGTATTAATTTATTTATATTTTTGGAAGGGGGTGCGCGGGGTGGGGGGCCCTCTTTGCCCAGGGGCCCGTACTATCCATTTACATTTACATTTACAGCATTTAGCAGACGCCCTTATCCAGAGCGACTTACAATTGGTACAGTCTTACAATCCAAGCAATTGTGGGTTAAGGGCCTTGCTCAAGGACCCAACAGTGGCAGCTTGGCACGGGTGGGATTTGAACCCTGGACCTTCTGGTCTTTAGTCCAGTACCTTACCCGCTAGGCTACCACAGTATCCTTAATCCATCCTTGCCTTCACTGCACTTCTGGCTTTAAACAAAATAAAAACAATAAGTAACGGAGGAGAGCACTGAGTGGGCGGGCCAGGCTGAGCCTACCTGCATAGCTGATTGGCTGGCGCCGCTGAGCCACGTGATGGTGCAACAACAAAAGACGGGGGGGGGTGCGACAGACAGAGAGCAGACAGACAGAGAGCAGACTTTGATGAATCTGCATGCGCAGCAGTCAGTGCGTGCGGGAGAGAGAAAAAGCTTGAGTATCGATCTTTTTACACGAGTATTGTTAATATCAATACCAGCGTTGGTATCTATATTATCGATGTTTGAATCGATCCGCCCACCTCTAGTGTGAACAGTGTCTTAGATCAGTCAGGCTGTAGCATCAGGCTAGACGAAGGAAGCACAGCATAAATAGAAATTTTGCTCATGGTGCAAACTTTACTGAACAGCTAATGCTACAGACAGAATTACCAGTCCTCATAAGTACTGCTTACCAGTCAGTGCAATAGGAAGGTTAAAGAACACAGGAAAACCCCAGCTCAACCTCTCCTCACACATAGCTATCCAGCTCACCCACCCCGGGGCTAAGTGCTACGAAACACTCACTTCATGTCTTTCAAGCATAACATTATTGACAATTTGGGACTGAGGCTAAGTACAGTACATTTCTCTCTTTTCGATTTTTATTTTCTGGAAAACATCCATTCATGTGAAGTGTCCCAGCACTTCTTTTCAAGCCATCAGTTAAGTCATGTTCTGTGTCTCAGTGTACTCAGAATAGTACTGCTCTGAGTGTGAGTGTGCAAACCACAAATGTCAAAACATAAAAGTCAGAATGGAAATCTAACATAAACCAAACATATTACTGAAGTAAGTTCATTTGAATAAAATAAGAAACATATTAGTGAGTGGCAAAAGTATGTGAGCCTCTGCTTTCAGTATCTGGTGTGACCCCCCTGTGCAGCAATAACTGCAGCTAAACGTTTCCTGTAACTGTTGATCAGTCCTGCACACCGGCTTGGAGGAATTTTAGCCCATTCCTCCGTACAGAACAGCTTCAGCTCTGGGATGTTGGTGGGTTTCTTCACATTAGCTGCTCGCTTCAGGTCCTTCCACAACATTTACATTGGATTAAGGTCAGGACTTTGACTTGGCCATTCCAAAACATTAACTTCATTCTTCTGTAACCATTCTTTGGTTGAACGACTTGTGTGCTTAGGGTTGTTGTCTTGCAGCATTACCATTCCTGGGGAGGGTAACAATGGTCTTGAACTTCCTCCATTTCTACACAATCTGTCTGACTGTGGATTGGTGGAGTCCAAACTCTTTAGAGATGGTTTTGTAACCTTTTCCAGCCTGATGAGCATCAACAACTCTTTTTCTGAGATCCTCAGAAATCTCCTTTGTTCGTGCCATGATACACTTCTACAAACATGAAAAAAGTTATGAAGAGCAGACTCCCTGTTCTTTAAATAAAACAGGGTGCCCACTCACACCTGATTGGCATCCCATTGATTGAAAACACCTGACTCTAATTTCACCTAAGTTACCTGCTAATCCTAGAAGTTCACATACTTTTTCCACTGACTAATATGTAATATTGGATTATTTTTCTCAATAAATAAATGACCAAGTATAAAATTTTTGTTTCATTTGTTATATATATGGGAGAGAAGTGTGTGTGTGGTGTGTGCATGAAAGTATCAAAATATACATTTATTGGACCTTCCAGTACTCGCTTTGCTGATTCTGTTTGGTGCTGGACAGAAGGCCATCTACTGGTTGGTGACAATGTTAACATCACTATGTGCATGAGCCTAGGGCTGCAACTTGCGATAATATCAAAAATGTCAAGACAAGATAAACACTGACTTACAACAGTAATGATTACCAGAAAGGCACAGCCAGCAGGAAGGCACCGCCAGTACAATATGTAACTGTAGCAGGTTCTCATTTAAAGTTTACTTTAAAGTTTGTCTAACTCTTGGGGTCAAATCATATAAAGTGTAATGTTGGCTAGATGTCCAAACATCTGCAAATACTCTCCATTAGAGCAATAATAAAGATCTTTTCAAAAATCCAAGGCTGTAATGCACCTGTCTGCAAGATGACACAGGTGTATTTTGCTCCAATGAATATGATTAGAGAACAAAAAAATATCTCCTAGGCTCAGGGCTGGAGATTTCTTGGAAGGTTGATGAATTTTATGGTCCCTACAACTACAATTTGATGACATCAGTATGCCAACAAACTGTTAAATTTGTGCCAAAAAACAGGCCTTCCCTTCATCTTACAGCAGAGGTATAGAGAAAAGCACATAGCTCACTAGAAGCTATTGGAAGTTTAAAACCATGTCCTAAAGTGTGATGACACAAAAAACTTGCCTTTGCAATAAACACTCAGTGACCCATCTTATGAAAAAAATGTTTCTGCAGAAAATGCCCTAATTTCTACTGGTAAGCACGATATGGTAGAGAATCTGTGATAATGGTTTGTTTTCCGTCCAAAGGTGCTGGAGGAATACCAGAAGGATTTAAACTAAAAATTGCATCTGCCCTTGCTGAAGAGCTCCAAGTAGGTCATGGTTGGATCATCCAAGATGACAGTGATCCGAAATCTACACAGAAAAAAAAATCAAGCTTTTACTGTGGTCAACCCAGTCTTATGACCTAACTGCCACTGAAAATCTGTAAGCTGAGCTGAAAAGAAAATCTACAAAAGACGACCTAGAACCCTGAAGGATCAGTATGGAGGAAATGATGTGATATTAACGTGGCCAGAGTGTTATTACAAAGATAACTATCTTCAGTTATGAAACATGCTCCAGAATTAGGAAATCAGTGCTGTCCAGTTATTATTATTCTTTTTTTTTTTTTTTTACTAATGGTAGGTGCACCAATTAGTTACACCCTCAATGTTGTATTTGATTGACCTTTAGTTTGAAGGTGTATTTATATATATATATGCTATATATAGTGTAGTATTTAGATATAATATATATAGATATTATATATAGATATATATATATATATATATAGATATGATATATATATTATTTGTATATATACACATATAGATAGTATATGACATACACAGATATTATATATATATATATATATATAGATATATATATATATATATCTATATATATATATATATGTAATATATATACGAGATATATATAAATATATATATATATATTATAGTGATTTGAAGAATAGATTGATATGTATGTATGTTTGCCTCCTTCCGATTACCTATTTTTTTTGCATGTTTGTCACACTTAAGTGTTCAGAACATCAAACCAATTTAAATATTAGTCAAAAGACAACACAACAGTATAAACAAAAATGCAGTTTTTAATTAAGGGTGTTATTAGGTGTTTATTATTAAGGGAAAAAAAATCCCAAACCTACATGGCCCCCGTGTGAAAAAAAGTGATCCCCCCCCCCCCCCCCCTCCCGCTTGTTAAAACATAACATAACTATGGTTTATCACACCTGAGTTTCACTGTCTCTAGCCACACCCAGGCCTGATTAGTACCACACCTGTTTCTCATCAGGACAATCACATAAATAGGACCTGCCTGACAAAGTGAAATACACCAAAAGATCACTAAAATGCTACACATCATGCGAGATCCAAAGAAAATTCAGGAACAATTTGAGAAAGAAAAATCATTGACGATCCATCAGTCTGGAAAAGGGTTTATAAAGCATTTCTAAAGCTTTGGGACTCCAGCGAAACCGCAGTGAGAGCCAGTATCCACAAATGGTGAAGACATGGAACAGTGGTGAACCTTCCCAGGAGTGGCCGCCCAACCAAAATTACCCCAAGAGTGCAGCGCCAACTCACCCAAGAGGTCACAAAAGACCCCACAACAACATCCAAAGAACTGCAGGCCTCACTTGCCTCAGTTAAGGTCAGTGTCCATGCCTCCACCATAAGAAAGAGACTGGGCGAAAATGGCCTGCATGGCAGAGTTCCAAGACGAAAACCACTGCTGAGCAAAAAGAACATTAAAGCTTGTCTCAATTTTTCCAGAACACATCTTGATGATTCCCAAGACTTTTGGGAAAACATTCTTTGGACTGACGAGACAATGACGACGGCTGAATTCCAACAATTCTGCAAAGATGAGTGGCCAAAATTCCTCCACAATGCTGTAAAAGACTCATTGCAAATTATGGCAAACACTTGGTTGCAGAATATGCCTGCTATGCAAGTATAAAGGGATTCTAATCAGTTTCTCTGTCTCCGAAAGCTTTTGTGTTTAAGTAAGGCGGTATGTGTGAGAGTAACAGCTAATAACAGTACAATCACATCAACTTGTTTTTCTAACAATCCTCCCTGCTTTTTTAGAAGCTTATATTTTAAAGTCCATATAAGTTTAATCATGAGTATGCAAATTTGAAAACAGCCCCAGGTCACCCTTCCATCAGACAGCTGCCTAATAGCCACAATAGCTTGTATTTGTTACAGGTACTATATGCTATGTCAGTTCCTTAGAGCCTAAAAGTGCATTTTTCAACAATTTCTTTAATATTAGCCAATTCTCTCAAAACACATTTACATTTATTGTACTTGGCAGACTCTCTTATCTGAAGAATCAAGAGTGCTTGAAATAAATTGAGGCTGTCTAAGGTGGCTGTCTCTCAATCGGCATACAGCCATACTAAAGCATTTGATAATTGAATGCACTATCAATATAAGAATAGAAAACTTTAATCAGTATATTACAGTGCTACCAAATCAGCATGCCACTATCCACTGAAGACAGTAATTCTTAGGGATTTACTGTATGTAATAATAAGCAAGCCTGGGCCTTCCAGCCTGGGAAACAGATTTTCAATGGCTTATGCAGCAAATGTTAATAAACAGCTCATATTGCTGCAGATGAATAGGGGTTTGCTATTGGTCTCTCAATTATATTCTTGGTAATCTGTCTATTAGTAGCCTAATGTGCCAAATTATACTGAATACTATTATTTAGCTAACAAGCTTGAGTTAACAGGCTGGCTAGTTTCAGACGGGCTGAGCACCTATTCCTGGATGTTTTGATGCATGCTCATTAATGCAGGGCAGTAAATCCCAGGAAATTGAATCATCTGAGTTCATCTGAACACAAGCTTTTCATGAGAGAAACGTTTCATCACTCATCTTAGTGACTTCTTCAGTCTCGGCCTGCTGGAGCACATCCCTTGATAGGGAGGAATGCTGGTTTGAACGGGAGTCAAAGAGGCCATCCATGTGAAAATGGAACGGAGATGCTTGAAGTTCTTTCACATGCTTCTGTGAGATTAGTGGATGGTTGAAAAGTAGAAATCAGATTTCAGAGTCATGTTAACCCAGCGCTTTCCCACTACTGGATTAACCAAGTGCATTTAACTGGATTACTGACAAAATCAGATTTTCTGCAGTTATCGGATTCAGCGATCAGGCCTGTAGCTTTCTTACATCTTTATTTCCTCCAAGTTAATGGTAGACATTTTTCTAACCCATTAATGGTCATTAATCTTTACTGTGTAAATACTGATTGAAATGATAAAATATCTAGGGATAGTGTAGCATTATAATACTGTCCTCTCCCATAGTACACCTCTCATCATCGTCAATGCCGTGATTGCAGCTACTCCCCAATTCCTATGTGAATAGCAAACATGGCCATTGTAAATACTGGTGCTGGTATCTGCACATGTGCTGTATCCAACTGTTTGAGACTGAAAAAGTCACTTAGATGAGGGGATGACATGTTTCTCTCACGAAAACCTTGTGTTCAGATGAACTGATTCAACTTTCTGGAATCAATGTATTTGGCACTCTTAGTTCTATAAATATAGGAAACGTAACTTTTATTCTAATTCTTACTACAATTATTATTTTTAAAACAAACTTCCCCAACCCCATTTTGTTGCCAGATCCCTTAGTTATAATGACAGACGTTACAGTGCAGAAAGTACAGTAGAGAAATGAGCACTTAACTGTCACGTTACAGAGGAAGAATAAGGAATGCTGCTGTCTATGACTGAATCAGCGAGCAGTGAGAGGAGTCTGAAGGGTGTGTCAATGTGCAGCAGGCTGATCAGCGTGCAGGGGGATGAGTCAGCAACAGAGCAGCTAAGCAGCGAGTGTGCATTGATGTGAGCCATTTGGCTGGCATGGTGCTCCTTATTAGTGCCATGCTGAAAAGGTACAGGCTGGATCTGCACACTGCTGCGTGTGAAAAGTGTGTACCTGGGACAGGTATGGATGTCCCAGCACAGCACAACTGAGGATGGGATGGCATGGCAGCAGTAGTGTATGTGTACAGTATGTTGGTTGTTTAATTAATACCAGTACCAATACATATTTTCTATATAATATAATTAAAATGGCAATGTATCATAATTTCCTAGAACAGAATACATTTGGATGAATATTTGGATAAACTAATTCGACTGTGTAAATAAAACAAAAAACGCTTTAAGCACAGTATTATAATGCCACATTATCCCTAAATATTTTAGCATTTACACAATGAAGACTAATGACCATTAATGGGTTTTAAAAAACGTGTCTACCATTAACTTAGAGGTAATAAAGATGTAAGAAAGCTACAGGCCTGATCGCTGAATCCGATAACTGCAGAAAGTCAGATTTTGTCAGTAATCCAATTAAATGCATTTGGGTAATCCAATAATGGGAAAGCTCTGGGTTAACATGACTCAGGCAGGAATCGGGTTTCTACTTTGCAACCAGCCACTAATCTCACAGAAGCATGTGACAGAAACTTCAAGCTTTATCAATTAATTAATGAAAGTCTTAATTTCCTCGAGCATATACTGAGCCTCCAAAAGTTAGGCAGTGATTCCACTGCATTTAATTCCGAGCTGCGTTTAATTCCAGGGTTGCCAGATCCCACGGGAAAACCTAGACATCAGGTCAATGGAAAATCTCTTAGAATAACCTGGTAATCGTGTCGGGTTACGACTGAGAAAATCTAACAGGATACATGCATTGAGAAATCCAATAACTGAGATCAATTCCACCTCACTCTAATGGATTTCATACTCTGATTTCCAGACCTTAATCTGATCTGGGAAATCAGAGTGCCTGGTTTAACAAACAGATAACTGCAGAAATCTGATTATGATCGGATTATTAGGTGCATGTACACACATTGAGCTGTCGCTACTTCACGCGGCAGGATTAAATTTGTTAAAAAGATTGACATGTACAGAGATGACACTTGTCATGACAACTGTATAAAACAAATAACTACTGAAACAGACATGACAGAAAAGAAACCCCTCTCAGCAGGTGCATGTACACTAAATTATTTCCAGGCTATTTTAGCAATTTCACAGAGCCTTCATATTGACCTTATAAATGAATCAGTCAGTGGCTGAGGTCAAGACACTGGAATTAATTGCTTTAAAGTGAGTAGCAGGTCATGAATGGCACCATACTGACAGACACATCATCACTGTTAGTGGAGCTGTGCCTGATTGCCATCTCCCTGGATTCAATTAATGTAGTGTCGATTGCTCTTGTCAGTCACCATGGCAACCCTTCCTGACAACTGGTCAGGGAAATGAGGATGAATGTGTGACTGAAAGGGACATATTCGCAGACACACACCTAGGGTGGAATATGTAGAGAGCTTGTTAACAACCTTTTCAGGACTTCAAGACACGTCATAACGCTGGAGCACTCGTGACCTTCAGCTCTCTCTTACTTTTCTCGAATTGCAGGGAAGCTAAATTCAGCTCTGACAGAATATGGCAGTGAAGACCTCAATTATACAGGTGGGAGAAACGAGGACCAGGCTGCTTTTCAGCTCAAACACCGATCCTGCTCGTGTCAGTCATATCAGCGCATATTGAAGGACTTTGAGGAGAGTAACGCAATACCGAAAAAGACTTGCTCCATATTTCTGCATTTCACTGTTTATCACTGAATTTACCATACTGGAAAAATTAAAGATCATAGTAAACATAATTAAACATAACACTCAGCTGAAATCACAGCCTCCAAACATTTCTTATAGCAGCCGAGCCTTTGTTTGCCTCAAAACATTTCTAGTTGCAAAATACAGGGATGTGCCGTATACAGTGGGGCAAAAAGTATTTAGTCAGTCACTGATTGGGCAAGCTCTCCGTCTTAGAAAAATGAGAGATGTCTGTAATTTTCATCCTAGCTACACTTCAACTATGAGAGACAGAATGAGAAAACAAATCCAGGAAATCACATTGCAGGATTTTTAAAGATTAATTGTAAATCATGGTGGAAAATAAGTATTTGGTCAATAAATTTGGTTCAACTCAATACTTTGTAGCATAACCTTTGTTGGCAATGACAGATGTCAAACGTTTCCTGTAAGTCTTCACCAGGTTGGCACACACTGTAGCTGGTATTTTGGCCCATTCCTCCATGCAGATCTCCTCTAGAGCAGTGATGTTTTGGGGCAACATGGACTTTCACCTCCTTCCACACATTTTCTATGGGGCTGAGGTCTGGAGACTGGCTAGGCCACTCCAGGACCTTGAAATGCTTTTTACGGAGCCACTCCTTCGTTGCCCAAGTGGTGTGTTTTGGATCATTGTCATGCTGGAAGACCCAGCCCCATTCCATCTTCAATGCTCTCACTGATGGAAGGAGGTTTTAGCTTAAAATCTCACAACACATGGCCTCGTTCATTCTTCCCTTAACACGGATCAGTCGTCCTATCCCATTGCAGAAAAACAGCCCCAAAGCATGATGCTGTCACCCCCATGCTTCACAGTAGGTATGGTGTTCTTGGGATGCAACTCAACATTCTTCGTCCTCTAAACACGGTGAGCTGAGTTTTTACCAAAAAGTTCTATTTTAGTTTCATCTGACCACCTGATATTCTCCCAATTCTCTTCTGGATCATCCATATGCTCTCTGGCAAACTTCAGACGGGGTCTTGTATGTCTTACAATTGCTCCCACCATTGATTTATTCACACCAACCTGCTTGCCTTTTGTAGATTCACTCTTCCCAGCCTGCTGCAGGTCTACAATTTTCTTTCTGGTGTCCTTCGACAGCTCTTTGGTCTTGGCCATGGCTGAGTTTGGAGTCTGACTGTTTGAGGCTGTGGACAGGTGTCTTTTATACAGATAACGAGGTCAAACCGGTGCCATTAATACAGGTAACGAGTGGAGGACAGAAGAGCTTCTTAAAGAAGAAGTTACAGGTCTGTGAGAGCCAGAAATCTTGCTTGTTTGTGGCTGACCAAATACTTATTTTACTTATAATTGTATGATTTACAATTAAATTCTTTAAAAATCCTACAATGTGATTTCCTGGATGTTTTTTTTCTCATTTTGTCTCTCATAGTTGAAGTGTAGCTATGATGAATTTGGTTCTCGACGCATTTTGACTAGAAAAATTGGTTCTCGTCATGTTTGCTCAATACTCTGTGCACTTTCACAATTCAGTACACAGTGACTCAGACTCACAATAGCCTTGCTCAGTGAAAACCTCTACTCATGTTTTTCTTCATTTTTACATCAACAGTACTGTATTCTTAGTGCAAATAAGTCCCCATGGGTCCTAAAAAGGTTAGTAATAACAGCCAACCAAAAGGAAAACAAGAACTGAATCCTCTTGGTTTCAGGCTGAACAGTTAGGATTAGCAGCTAGCCCCCTGAGTTCACCAATAGAGTAAGTGTTTTTCTTCTACTTTTCCCTTTCACTCCATTACTCACTAAATAACAAGATTTCTCAACACTTTATTATAAAATAAGCTTTGTGTTAATGATTTTGTCCAACTGTAGGTTAATGTAAGTGTTAATGTGTAATAGTTTCCGCTATGATACAGCAGAGACCATATTAAACTAATCGGTCCATGATACATTTAACTTGTTATGGATTTCTCCAAACGTATCCCAATCATAAATCAGGGAGCTCCTTTAACCCTGAATATTCTGGTCCACAGTCCAGTACGTTAACAGCTGAGCCACCACATTTCCAAACATGTCATGTGACTGATACACACGCTCGAATGACAGCAAACATTAATATGTTCTAACATGAGTGGATGAAGCTTACACGATCTCACTAAAAGTGAATGTATTTTGCCTGTTTAAAGTCCCTCGTCCAGCCTGTAAGTGCTGATTCTTGTATGAGTCATCAGACTATACTGGGAAAAGCGTGAACGTGCTTCCATGTGGATGATGCTTAATATTCCACTCAGTGTTCAATTTTGCTACACATTTTCTGCAAAACGTTTATTCAGGTGTGTGTCCAGCCTGCATTCAAGTGTATATAAGGTCATGTATATGGAATAAGTATCTTTGTATTTCAGCCCAAGGTCAGGGTTTAGATCAGCAAAAGCATGTTTGTTTGGGAAGATATGGCAGCCATTTGCGAAACACTGCCACTTTGAAGCTCACACTGCCTCTGGGCTGGAGAAACAGGGGGAGAAAGTAAAGGATAGACAGAATAGAGGATGGAGAATTTGCATTTCTCTGGAATGAGTAAATGTGAGATAAGCAGACGAGCCATGGCCATTGTTTTGTTAGATCCATTTGAAAGCAAAACTACAGAAATGATTCATAGATTCCGCTTTTTATATGACCACCTAAAAGCTAATTTGTTTTTTAGAAGCCATCATTGATTTGCCAAAAAAAACCCATTAGCAATTTAAATCAGATTTTTGAAAAGCAGAGGAAACCAAACACTGGAGATCAGTGAATTCTGGCATGGACAGACATATCGGATGAGCTAAGCTTATAACAAAATCTGGAGAACACAAACACACAGTCCTTTCAATCAGAGCTGAAATCCTGTGATGAGCATTTGTACCAAGCGGAGATTCTCGCTGTATAGCGCATGCATCCGTGTGGCTGCAGCCATGCCACCCACGTGTGAATTTGTTGTGTTTGTTTTCAGTATGCATTATTCATGAGTCGCTGACAATTTTACAGAGAATCAAGTGGGACATTCCACGTTCTGATAAGCTGTATTCATGAGATGCATTCTGGGGTGAGGATGATTAAGCCACCATAAGTTTACTTAAAAGCACTGGTGATCCGTGGGTGAAATTTAGTCGCTGGACTTTTTTTTTCCTACCATAGAGATAAATATACCATCAGTTTTCTAATCCAGAAAGGGTAATATCATCAGTACAGGGCAGTTTCGGGTCACGGAGCAGAGCATGAAGATAGAAAACCAAAAGGACGAGCAGCACATGGGTCACAGTCTGGCATACACATCATTTTTGGGAGATAGAATTCCAAGATACCTGATTGAAATCTCAGTTGAAGTGAAACTCCCTGTATGACTCGACAGCTTCTTGTGTCAGCAATGGCAGAACTTTGGCTAATCTCAATCTTCCTCATGAATTCACCACTACAGCTAGCTATAACATTAACTAGTTTGCCTGAAAAAACATCTTTCTGATAATGTTGTAGTACTCGACTGGTTTTGGTCTTGCCTAATTATCTATCCATCCATTCAACCATCTGCCCATTCATTTATGATACTTATCAAATAGTTACTCATCCCACTTCTGACAAACCTCTCATTTGGGACTGTGGAAGCCTAGCGGGTAAGGTGCAGGACTATGGACCAGAAGGTCCAGGGTTCAAATCCCACCTCTGCCAAGCTGCCACTGTTGGGTCCTTGAGCAAGGCCCTTAACCCACAATTGTTTGGATTGTAAGATTGTACCAATTGTAAGTCGCTCTGGATAAGGGCTGCAAATGTAAATGTCATACTTAACTTTATCCATTTCCTTGTTGTCTCAGTGCCTGTAACTCACAAACAAGGACATGGCTACTTCATATAGCCTGGATTGGAGTTCAGCTTTCTAATGAGAAACCAACTTAACACTGTCGACAGGACACCAACTATCCCTTTGTTTTGTACTTATACTTGGGAAAAACATTCTTCTACCCTTATCTCCGTCTTTCTGCTGCTCGTTACTCTCCTGTCTTATCTCGTCGTTAATTCTGTCAGTATTTATTTACTCTGGTTTTAGTCCTTTTTGTCCAAAAAAATCTCACAGAAACTCACAAATAAGGACATGGCTACTTAATATAGCCTGGATTGAAGTTCAGCTTTCTAATGAGAAACAAACTTAACGCTGCTGACAGGACTTTGCAGAATTATCAGTATAAGTGTTTACTGCTTAAGCAATAAGCTGAAGCAATGACATAAGGTTGGAAACAATCTAGCATTTTAAACTGAAAGGTTGAAGAAGTGAGGAGGTAGGCACTGTCTCTGGAAGAACTCTGGATGATGGAGAGAAAGGCATGTAGAATAAAAGGAGAGAGAATTATGTGACATAGCATTGATCATAATAGGTCTTGGCATCTAAATTTAGTGTGAGAAGTTTGTGTTTTCCAGACAAACCCAAACGATTTCAAATCATGACTCACACGATTTTCTCAGACAGCAAGCAAATTGGTTAATTGTGAACAGTGAAATCACATGCAGTGCCGAGTTAGCCAGTAAGTGGCTTCACACAGCAAAAACACGATATACCTGCTTTTCTCCCTCTTTTTCATGTTTCAGTCAGATGCTTGCGATATGATTTTGGAACTAACCGGATCATGTATGGCCATACCACTGTCAGAATAAACACTACACTATCAGAGGCGGAGTATGCATGTACACAGTAAACTTCACAACCTCGAGGATGTTTGGATAGCTATAGATATACCAAGAAAGAGTTCTTGGAAACAAATGAAACTTCACATGTGTGAACCTAAAGATGATACAGTTGTATGAAAAAGTTTGGGCACCCCTGATCATTTTCATGATTTTTCTTTATAAATCATTGGTTGTCCAGCTCAGCAATGTCAGGTAAATATATCATATAGCAGATGAACACTGATATTTGAGAAGTGAAATTAAGTTTATAGGTTTTACAGAAAGTGTGCAGTAATTATTCAAACAAAATTAGGCAGGTGCATAAATTTGGGCACCCTGTCATTTGAATACCTTTAGCACTAATTATTGGAACACAAAATTTGTTTTTTGTAAGCTCATTTGACCCTTGATCTACATACACAAGTGAATCCAACTATGAGAAAGGGTTAAGTTTTTCCTCCTCTTTTTGCATCTTCTTCTCTGAAGAGTGGCAACATGGGAGCCTCAAAAAACAACTCTCAAATGGCCTGAAAACAAAGGTTGTTCAAACATCATGGTTCAGGGAAAGGGAAAAGCTCTCTCAGAGATTTCAGCTGTCAGTTTCCACTGTGAGGAACATAGTTCAGTCCCTAGACATGAATATTACTGAAAATGTGGGCTGTCCATGCTCGGAAACCATCAAAACCTGAAACTGAACTGGAGATGTTTCTAAAGAAAGATGGTCCAAAAAGCCACCTTCAACCAGAATCCAGACTGGAAGCTGTAGGAAGCGTTTAGTAGCGGCTGTTTATTTCTACAAAAGGAGGATCTACTAAATATTGATGTCATTTTTTTTTGTTGGGGGTGCCCAAATTTATGCACCTGCCCTAATTTTGGTTTGAATAATTACTGCACACTTTCTGTAAATCCTATAAACTTCATTTCACTTCTCAAATATCACTGTGTTCATCTGCTATATGATATATTTACCTCAAGTTGCTGATCTGAACAACCAATGATTTATAAACTAAAATCATGAAAATTATCAGGGGTGCCCAAACTTTTTCATACGACTGTATATGTAGTAAGTTATTAATATTAGTGTGAAAGGACATGTTTAAAGCAGAAAGCTTAACAATTGATAGGAGGCTCTAGTACCCTGTTGTGCTACCTCTAGCCTGGATACAAGATGAGGTACAGTTGGGCATGGAGGCATACAGGTTCTGTAAGGCATCCTGTGGCACATTTTCCCACAGATGTGCCACAGGATGTGCCACTGGGCCTGTATATCCTGCACAGTTGTAGGTTGCTGAAGTTGATTTCCCAACAAATGCTTGATTGGAGATAAATCCCACGACCTGGCAGACCAAGGACGTGTTGCAATCTGGCGGAGATATTGCTGGGAAGCCCTTGCTGTACTTGCTGAGAGTATTATCCTGCTGAAAAATGCCAAATGGAAGCCCTGCCATGAGAGACAACACATGGCTGCAGGATGTGCTGCACATATCGGTGATCTGTTAGTGTCCCTGCTATCACTACTAGGGGTGACTGACTGTCATATATGATGGCTCTCCTGATCAAACCAATAGTTGGAGCAGTGTGTCAAAAATGGGTTACAAAGCAGATGTTATTTTATAATGAGTACTGTATATCCCTCTAAAGTCTGAATGTACCCATAATTCTACCACAATTAGTTCTCTTAATCTGTACTTCACAAAACTGCTGTAGATTGGTAGTTCAATGCAGACTTTAACTTCACATTTAAGGTGAAATTGTCTCTTTTAGCTTTGGTGGCTGTTTTGTTTTTACAGTTACATTAATCATTTAGCAGACATTCTTATCTAGAGCTCTGGAACTCTTACCATGTACAGTCCAAACAATTGTGGATAAAAATATCAACAACAGTGACGCTTGAGCCCTGAAACTTTTGGTCCATAGTTTAGTACCTTAAGTGCTGAACCAACACACTTCCACATATGCTAGCATGATTGCACAGTATATTGAAAGCTTGTAGAACAAAATTGTATTGTTCACCACACTCATGTTGCTATACCAGGTTTTGAAGGTGTATTCTAAGAAATTACAGAATTTATTCATGTCTTTTTTAACTATTCCTTAGTTTTGTACTTGTATCTCCATCCTTCTGCTGCTGGTTACTCTCCTCTCTTGCGGTTAATCCTGTCAGTATTTTCTCATTGTTTACTTTGGTTTTAGTCATTTCTTCCAGCCAAAAAGAGCAAACTGCCTGGTGTAGGTTTTCTGCATTTTTCTCACTTCCTCTGTCTAATTCACATTCACAAATGAGATTTTCTATTGTCAGAATAATGAAACTACATAATTGACCTTCAATTCAATATACTGACATGGGACAAAAAAAATCTCACAGTACATCACAGCAATTTGTGAAGTGAAGGGTTTCAGGAGTTATATATAAATTAATTAGCTGCATAAATGACTTTACAGAGTAAAACCAGCACTGTGGAATAAGCCCAGAGGAAAATTATTCTCTTTTTCCATGGAGGCTTCAAGGGCAGGGTAGGGAAAGCAAATGAAGTGCAAGACAAGAGGATTAATAAAATTTGATATGAGAAGTGGCAAGTGAGTTTGCAAGAGAAAAAGGGAGAAAGGGGAAAGCTATAAGCAGTCATTTAATCCAGAATGTTTTAGTAATACACTGCTTAGCACTTATCTAAATAGCACAAAACACTTCTAATTTAAACATTTCTCCCCTTAATCCATTTACCCATTTTCTTACTGCCTTCTTTTAGCTTGGAAATTATCCTGTCTCTGCTGGTCTCTTTGCCATTTTTACTCCACATCCTCAAAGGACTGTTGCCTTTATATTCTGTTCCCCTGCTTCTCTACCTTCTGCTTTTTGTTGCTTGTAGCCCTCAATAGTTCCATCCATTCATATATCTATCCATCCATGCCCTCATGCTCACACACTCATGCAATCATCCAATTAGCCACCAACCTATTCATTATTGTTCCATTCTTGCATCCACTGGTCCACCTGCACATCTATGTAGCCATCTACCAACCCATTAATTTATTCGGCCTCCCATACTCCAATCAGCCATCCATCCATTTCACCCCCATCTGTTTTTCCATCTGCCAATCCAGTCATCCTTCTTCTCATCCAGTCATCCATCTATCCATCCAGTCATCCACTCGTATATCCATCTACCCATTTATTCAACCATCCATCCATTTAGTTACCCATCCATTTATATGAATATTCAACCTACTCATGGTTTAATGTGTTAACTTGGACACAACCCCAATTCACCCATCCATGCACCCATTTGTTGTTTGTAGTCCTCAGTAGTTCTGTCGAGCAAACTATCCATTAATTATCCATCCATCCTTGCATCAACCCTTTCATCTACAGATTCATTAATTTATTCAACCTGTCATATTCCAAACAGCCATCAACAAATGTCCACTCCCATCTGTTTTATCCATTCATCCTTCTACTGATGCAGTCATCCATTCATACATCCATCAACCTTTCCATTTATCCAACCATCCATCCAGCCACCCATCTAATTATTCACCATCCATTCACCTGCCAATCCTTTAATAGATCATGCCAGACACCTTTCCATTCATCCATCCTTTCAGTCATCCAGACATCTGTTCATCCACCCATCCATGCAGCCATTCAGCAATTCATCCATCCCCATATGCACTCATGCATATGAAGACCAAACATCCATCCATCCATTTATTGATTGATTTCTTCATTGATTCACCTATTGACCTACATAACCAACACCCATCAGCCACTTTCTCACTTATGCATTTGTTAATATCTTCCATCCATCCTTTCCTCTATCCCAACAACAATTCACACATTCATCCCCCATCTGCTGAACCATCAACTGTACATTCCCTACTCACCATTTTATGCAGTAATCTGTAAACCACCCATATATATATATATATATATATATATATATATATATATATATATATATATATATATGTAAACACAAACACACACACACACCTTACCTATATACCTTTCAGGGACTGTTTGATTTCAGGTTTGATTTTATCAGAACATCAAGACTGCAAAAACACTTTCTTAACACAGCTGTGACTACCACCTTACATCTAACAATTGAAATAACATCACTATATATACATATAATATATTATATTATATTATATGTAAATACAGAAAGAGAGAGAAGGAGCTGTATAATGAAATTCTTAAAGTTTAATCATATAGCAGGTATATGAAATCTCAAAACTTGTTTTCTCCAACAGCATGATGAGAAATAAATCTCAAAGGAAACTAGTCACAGTCTTGCAATTAGTGACCATTCAAGATCTCCAGTCTTTGCAAAACCATAGACTGTGATTACTCGGAAGCAAAAAGCTCTGTAGACGTGACAGTGTGTCAGACTATAGCCTTTTAAATATCTTTACAGAATCTATTCAAAGTTGTCTAGTGTATGATCAGCCTAAGTCAGATCACTTCAGAGCGTGGTCCAAGATGCATTTTAGGCAGATGTGAATATGCATGATTGCACAAATCTGACATCCAAACCAATCCAATGCAATATAACCCATGTTGTGGATTCTACTGTTCACATGAAACAACCGAAAAATTTAGCAACCATGTGATATGATCTGATTGGCCTGTTTGAAAGTTTCAAAAGTTGTAAACTTGACAAACCAGAAATGCAGCAAGTATTAATGCATATGATAATAAAATAATATATCTTGGCTGGATACAATACAGCCATAATTAAATAACCGCTAATAGTGTTTATGTAACATGAGGGTGGCATGTGAATCATACTGCCCCCTGCTGTGAGAAACAATGGTGGAGTGTGCGAATGAGGACAGATATAGGCTTTTGTGTCAGCAGGCTAAAACCATCAGCTTGCCAGGTTTCATCAAGGGATGAAAATGGAAAATGTATAAACCTGTCTACGGGAGCGCCGATATTATTTTCCGGCGCCTCCATCTCTTCCTGTCATCGGCCCTCTCTTCCGCGCCTGCCACACTCACTAATGTCATTTCAAAGGGCGATACATACAAATTCGATTCTCATAGGTGAGATTGACTTATCAAAACTGGCAGCTTGTGCTTTATCAGCAGATGAGACTTTGTACCCGTATGTGGGCAGCACGCAAGTGTCCCACAAACACCGAGGAAAACACACCAACAGATTTAGACACCACCGAGGTAGGTGTGTGTGATGACAGGATTACAGACAGCAGAGATGGATTCACCTACTGATTACAAGTGTGTGTGTGTGTGTGAGAGAGAGCGAGAGACAGCCTTTTGAGAGAGCATGAAGATCAAATGTTAATCTCCACAAAGAAGTAGTTTTCCTCTTTCATCTACACTCCTGAGAAAGGAAATTACAAGTCCATGTCCTCTGGATATTCATCCATTGGAACACATGATATTAAACCTCTTAACACTGTTTCACTTTAAATAGTAGTTAGTATATTCATTATTTTCTATCTAAAATAACACACCAGGTCCACGTCAAACGTGCACAGAATAAATTACCACTTTATATAAACTATAGTGAATTGCCAGGCACCAGCTTTGCTATATCCGACATAACCTGCTGAAAAGCAGTGAGTGATTTAAGCCTTATCAACTATCTGAGCTAGCATCAAGAGCTTGTCCAAACAGTCCAGCAGTGTAATCCTGGTTGAGGAAAAACATCATTACTGCAGAACAAGACATGATTTGCCCGTGTTACAAATTACACGGCCGGGAACAAACACACAGATAGACACAGAGAGAGAGACAGAGACAGAGAGAGAGAGAGAGAGAGACCTTGTTCTAGAACTGTATTAGACTCGTTCACTCTCTATGAGCACTAGAAACATCTCATTTATCTGCTGTTGAATAAAATCACAAATTGTAAAAATGAAAACAAAATCTCAGCTAAGACTGCAGGCAGAACATTTTCATTTTACAGAATAAAACCTCAACCATGGACCAGGTGCAGTACTATAGACCAAGGAGGCAAACTCATTTCTTCTGAGGGGCTGCATTAAGTTACAGGACATCACACAACAGCTAAACAATTCACCAAATTATTCAGTCTAACCCAGCTGCAACTGTTTCAGTTACAATACTGTGCAAAAGTCTTAGACCACAATTAGCTTAGATAATCAGTGATACCTCAGTAACCGAGAGAATACAGAGAGAAATTTTCCCCATAAGGAATAATGTAAATTGAATGAATTTGCAGAGCCCCAGAAAATCCACCCTGTATAAGGCATTATATGCATTAATAGAGCTCTATTTAAACTTGAGTCCTATTATATACTTATATATTTTTCAGTTATTATAAATACATTAAGTGTTATCATCGTTCTCATTGTTTTCCTTTTTGTTTGGCTGTTATCACTAACCTACTTAGCACCCATGATGGTTTAGTTGCACTAAAAATGTATGTAAAAAAAATAATAATAGTAATAACAATAGTAATAGCAGTAATAATAAAAATTTTAAAAGAGTGAGCGATATTGTGAGAACTGACATTGTTATAGCAATGGTATAATGCCCATATATAATTATTTCTTTATCAGAATGTAACCAGAAATGAGAGAACATTTGTATGTACTATTAAAAACGGGAAAGAAATCTTTAAAAAAAATTTCTATAGTCTAGAGTGCCACGTTTTTAGTGTGACCACCACTTTACACCTGAGCAATAGCAACTTCTGGCACAGACACTGGGACGCCAAGTTGACCCATTTTGGGGAACAGGGTGAAAAGGCTAAGATAAGCTAAACCTCCGAAAGAAAATGAATGAAAATGAGCGGAAGGGAGTATTACGGAGTGACGAACCCAAGTTTGAAATTTTTGGGTCGCCAATCGTCGCCAATGTTTTATATGGTCATTACAGCATTGCTAAAACAACAAATCTAATGGTGGCCTAAGACTTTTGCAGTGTAATATAAGTTGCAATTAAATTAAATATGCATTCATACACATTTCAGTGGAGTAAAATGCAATAGAATTCTAAAACCCATGCTCTCCAGTTTCATGGACTTTCCAGTTAAATATAGTAACACCACTACCCCTCGTACCAATCACTCTGGTTTCGGCAGGCTGACATACATGTCCACATACAGACAGTAAACTCCTCTGACATATGTTAATATGACATGCCTCCCACCGGGAGACGCAGAGCTGAACTGAACTGAGCACACTATAGCGTAGCTGGAAAAACAGACACATGAGGAATATTTCTCATTCTGAAGCTTTATTTAGAAGCTCACCTGCATGCACTGAAATGAGCTCTGACAAGATCTATAAACAGTGCAAGGCTTAAATTAGTAAGGGGAGGGAGCTGCCTCTCTCTCGCTAGCGTTCAGCCGTATGGTAGGAGAAATGTCGTAAACACATTAGCTGATGGAATTTAATGAATGCAACTAAATAAACATGTGGAGCCTGTACAATTGGAAATCCATAAATCATAAAACATGGCCTTTAACCCTCAAAAATAAAGTAAAACAAGCCAGCACAGCAGACCTCCAATGCATCCTGTCAATGCTGCACTATGTTAGGAACTGTGATAAGAAGCCTCCAACTAGTGGACTCATTAGGAATTACAGGCAGGATTTCGTTGTTGTTTCATACAAATCAATTACAAAGTGAATTAAATGCTTAGAATTTCCTATCCAGGCCATATTGCACTGCTTTGCATCCCTGCTATAAACAGAGAAAAGGAATTGTGGATACATTTTGTTTGTTTAACCTCACTTTCAGCATCAATGGCTATTTAACAACAGACACAAGGTTACATCGAAACTACTATGTCCTCTAATCAGGCCAATTTAGGGTTATAAATTAACCCAATGCATGTCTTTGGACTGTGGGAGGAAACCGGAGTACCCAGAGTAAACCCAGGCAGTCACGGGGAGGATATGCAAACTCCACGAGGTTGGGTTGAAAAGTGTTATATAAATACAGGGCCTCAGTCATGGAACCTTCGTAAAAAGACGAGCAAACTGCGAGTAAATTACGTATAAAATGGACCTTCCCAAAAACTCTCCACCAGATTCACGAATGCAGCGTAAGCGCCAGGGGCTGTATTCATAAAGGTCCTTGGTGCGAAGTGTAGCTCTGAGTGACAAAATTCTAAGAAAAATGTTAGAATTGTGGGCGTTTCCCCACTTAAAGCTACCAGTAGATCTGAATAAAGATAAAAGTTATTCATGAACTGTCTTAACCCCTAAAAGAGCTCCTAAGGTAGGGAGTAGGGAGGAGGACTATTAGGAGGTTTAAGAGTTCTCTTCAGCAGAGGAGAAAAATCTGGAAAGACGTCGAGGCAGAAGAAATGCTCTCCCAAAACAGAATGACAGTGGGTTAATCACATGCTACCGATTAGATCGTGCAGGAATAATGTTTGTGGTTGAGCTCATTAGGGATGTACTAACATGTCCTATGCAGCACAATAACGCCGTACCACCTGAAATTAATATGAACCAACCCCACCAGTTAAATAGACATGGCAGCTATCAAAGTCATTGAAAAGAGCAGAGCCGCATTTCCTCCAGTCCATAGGCTATCCAATAGATCAAGTAGACTACAAAATTGACCAGGATAAAGCGTTTCTCAACCTCGCCTCCTCATTGAGATAAAGGTTTTTGTGTTCTCTTTGCTCAGAGTTGCTCTCAGATCGCTTTGGAATCACTCCTAAGCTTAAACTCCTAGTTAGGAGCTCTCTCAGAGTATTCTTAGAATCGTTATGGATACAGCCCCAAATTTATTAGTAGAATATGTGTATGTTAATGAATACCAATCGTTTGCAAATTGGGCCATGTGCTCGTTCATTTACAATTAGCATACAATTACTATAATCCACGCCCACTAATAACAAATGACCCTAAAAAAAAGCCTCTGGACTGAGGAACCACAGCAAAAATCATCCAAAATGTCTCAGAAAAAGGCAAAAGAAAATATTCTGATGTGGAAATTGACTTTTTATTGAATAAAGTGGCTTCAAATCGACACCTTTCTTTTTCAAGAGTCCAGCTATTTCGGTCCTTAAAAAAGCAGTTTGGCAGCAAATTACATGTACTGTAAACGCAGTTCCCAGAACAGAACAGAACAACCCGAGGTCGAGTGGTTCAACAGGAAGCTTTAATCTTAAATAAGAAAAAAAAAAAACGTGTCAGCATCGACAGGCACTTTCTCAAACTCTGTAATCAAGCCTTTCAAGTTTGGAGGGGTGAAATGTCCCCCCCGTTCACAGCATTCTCGATTTCGTTTAACAGTGTGATGTGTTTTCTCCGGGCTTTTATATTTGGGCAAAATTATTATTATTATTATTATTATTATAGAATAGCTTTAAACTTCTATTGTATTTATTATATACATGTACTTCAGTACATTATGCTCACTCATGTCTAATGATACTTTTGATGTCTTTTGGGTGTTACGCACCCTTTACGCATGCTCAGGACCATACGTGGATTTTGTTCACTACGAACATTTTCATGAATGCGGACATTTACAAAAACTTTTACGAATGATTTACGTACAAATTCGTTCTGCTCACGTTTCACAAATGAGGCCCACAGTGCCTATAAATGCAATGAATGTGAGAGAAAACCAGAGTACCCAGAGGAAATCCATGGAGGCACGGGGAGAAACTACAAACTCCACAGTGTGCGAGTCCCACACTGGAACCAAACTAGAAATCTCTGGACAGTAGACAAATGACGTAGGTAAATGACGTTTAACACCTCCTAATGGTTCTCTAAATTCATGTTGAGATTCAATCTCAGAGATAAGACAGGAAGGGAGTGGGACAAAACTACAGTACAAAGAAGTCCTACAAATACATTAATAGTACATGAATTATAGAGAGCTGTCAATTTCTCTTTATCGCTCTCTCTCTTTGAAACCTCACTCTGCCTGGAATATTTCCAGGTGCTTAGCAGAAGCTAAGCTTGTCCCAACACTGACAGCCAGCCACCTTCACCTTTGTTTGCAGTGGTGTTGTGAAAAAGAACCTGGACTATTATGGATGGAACCGTATCGCGTTTAATGACGAATCCAGGTTCTGTTTGGGACCACACAACAGTCAGGTTCGACACACTGTTGTAGAGCGACACACTGCCCCGACTGCTGGTGTGATGATCTGGGCAGTCATCACATACGACAGTCGGTCACCCCTAGTAGTGATACAAGGAGCACTAACAACTCAGTGATATGTGGAGGACATCCTGCGGCCACGCGTTGACTCTCATGGCAGGGCTTCCCACTGCCATTTTTCAGCAGGATAATGCTCACCCAAGCACACAGCAAAGGTTTCCCAGGAATGTCTTAGCCAGATTGCAAGACCTCCTTAGCCTGCCTGGTCTAAATATTTATGGCCAATCGAGCATTTATGAGACCAGCTGGCTGCATCCTACGAGTGTGCAGGATCTACAGGCCAATATCTTAACCGCCATCAGATGGGATGGGTTGAGTGGTCAAACAGACAGGGGGATTGTGGAAAATGTTATGGAGCAGCAGAATGAGGGACTGATAAGGAGTGGGAGAGAGACAGAGAATAAAGTAGAGATCTTAAGCAGGAGGGAACAAAGAAAGACACAAGATGACAGTGCAATAAAAAAAAGAACATTTTCTGAAAGCCATAATGATCAAGTTTAAGGACGCATTCTGACTCATAACTGACTGATTCCTGCTTTTACCAGCACCTGGTGCTGCAGGGATTGAAACATAAAAGCCATGGACTGATTCACACATCCCTCAGCGAAGAGAACACATCCCTCTGAGGAGTTAACACACAGTGCTAGCATGACACGCTTCGATCCTACACAACCTACTTAGATGTAGATTTGAGCAGAACATAAAACATACAGTGAGCAGTGTTTCGTGTGTGCATGTACCTGTTTGGCGAGATTAACCGAGTCGGAAGTGAGCCTGTCTCTGAGGTGAGGGTCCAGCTGAACCGCAGGGGCCACCTCGACGACCTTCTGATGCCGTCTCTGAATGGAACAGTCCCTCTCATACAAATGGAGCACATTTCCATGCTTATCACCTGAGACGGAAAGATCAGTTTGTAGCAAGCAGAGAAAAATAAACAGAGAATTTGACTGACTAAAGGAATTATGAGCACGCTTGATAAAACAAAATTCTTTCCCAAGCAGGTCAAACACGGTAACCACACTATTTATTACAGAAGTATGCACCTGAGACCGCAGAAATTGATTTTTCTAAACCATATTCGAAAAAAGGAGAAATGTCTATCAACAGCCTATTTGTTCTTACTTTCTCATCAATTTGTTTTACTCCCACACATTGACTTTCTCTCAAATCCTGGCTCATACTGCATTTCTTTGTGTATTCATTGCATTTTTATCTGTTAATAATATAGTGGTATCTCAGTTCTTGACCACCTCGGAACTTGTTGATTTCGGTTCTCGACGCATTTTAACTAGAAAAAATTGTCTCCGTTCTTGTCATTTGCTCGGTTCTCGGCACATTTGCTTAAACTTCTATGAGTCGAGCTGTGCGACTTGTTTCAACCGAAACTCGATTCACGATTCATAATGCACGATTCAGTACACAGTGATTCAGTCTCACAATTGCTCTCACTGTCTCTCTTTATTTTTACATGTACAGTATTGTATTCTTTGTGCACATAAGTCTCCATGAGTCCTAAAAAGCTTATAACTAAGAGCCAATAGAAAGGAAACTGAAAGGAAACACAGCCTGCAGTTCACCAGTAGAGTAAGTGTTTTGCCTTTACTTTTCCCTTTCAATCAATTACTCACTAAACTCACTATGTGAGATTTTTCAATACTTTATTATAAAATAAGCTTCGTGGTTTTGGTCAACTGTAGGTTAATGTAAGTGTTTTAAATATTAACTTACTTATCATTACTTATCATCAGTGCTAATTTCGTTGACGAATGGCAGAGGCGACATCCTATCAGATCTGACTTAGTTTTGTGGCAGGTAGGGGCAAGATCCAATCATAACTTCAGCATTTGTGGTAGGGTGGGACGAGTTGGGTAGCGATGCAATCAGTAATGCTGTAAGATGCACACATTTGATCTGAACCCGGGAAGACCGTACAAATAGCCTCTGTACTGTTTCTCAGGAAACAAACTTGACAATGTCAACACTTGGGAGAAGGAGAGTCGATATGTTGGCACATTTCTCATTTGATGTCAAGGAAAACAAGATGCACTTCAACTATGAGAGACAAAATGAGAAAAAAAAGTCCAGGAAATCACATTGTAGGATTTTTAAAGAATTTAATTGTCTATTATGGTGGAAAATAAGTATTTGGACAAAAACAAATGTTCAACTTAACACTTTGTAACATAATCTTTGTTGGAAATGACAGAGGTCAAACGTTTCCTGTAAGTCATCACCAGGTTTGCACACACTGTAGCTGGTATTTTGGCCCATTCCTCCATGCAGATCTCCTCTAGAGCAGTGATGTTATGGGGCTGTTGCTGGGCAACACGGACTTTCAACTCCCTCCACAAATCTTCTATGGGGTTGAGGTCTGGAGACTGGCTAGGCCACTGCAGAACCTTGAAATGCTTTTTATGGAGCCACTCCTTCAGTGCCCGAGCGGTGTTTGGGATCATTGTCATGCTGGAAGACACAGCCACGTTCCATCTTCAGTGCTCTTACTGATGGAAGGAGGTTTTGGCTTAAAATCTCACGATACATTGCCCCGTTCATTCTTCCCTTAACACGGATCAGTCATCCTGTCCCCTCTGCAGAAAAACAGCCCCAAAGCATGATGTTTCCACCCCCATGCTTCACAGTAGGTATGGTGTTCTAGGGATGCGACTCAGCATTGTTCTTTCTCCAGTTGAGTTTTTACCAAAAAGGTCTATTTTGGTTTCATCTGACCACATGATATTCTCCCAATCCTCTTCTGGATCATCCATATGCTCTCTGGCAAACTTCAGACAGGCCTGGACATGTACTGGCTTAAGCAGGGGGAACACGCCTGGTACTGCAGGATCTGAGTCCCTCTCGGCGTAGTGTGTTACTGATGGTAGCCTTTGTTACTTTGGTCCCAGCTCTCTGCAGGTCATTCATCAGGTCCCTCCGTGTAGTTCTGGGATATTTGTTCATTGTTCTCATGATCATTTTGACCCCACGGGATGAGATCTTGCATGGGGCCCCAGATCGAGGGGAAATGATCAATGGTCTTGTATGTCTTCCATTTTCTTACAATGCTCCCAAAGTGGATTTATTCACACCAACCCTGTTGCCTATGTAGATTCACTCTTCCCCAGCCTGGTTGCAGGTCTACAATTTTCTTCCTGGGGTCTCGAAAGGCTCTTTGTTCTTGGCCATGGTTGAGTTTAGAGTTGACTGTTTTGAGGTGTGGACCAGGTGTCTTTTATACAGATAACGGAGGTCAAAACAGGTTGCCATTTACACAGGTAACAAGAGGAGGACAGAAGAGCTTCTTAAAGAAGAAGTTACAGGGTCTGTGAGAGCCAAAAATCTTGCTTGTTTGTGGGGACCAAATATTATTTTTTTCACCATGATAAAGTCTAAAAAAATCTACAATGTGATTTCCTGGATTTTTTTTTTTGCTCATTTTGTCTCTCATAGTTGAAGTGTTCCTATAAAATTACAGACCTCTCTCATCTTTCTAAGTAGGAGAACTTGCACAATCAGTGGCTGACTAAATACTTTTTTGCCCCACTTTATATCCGAACTTCTGATCTCATATGTTTAATAAAGCTCATAATATAGCATGTATTATAATTTGCTTTTATTCTACAATATCTCATGAGTGTCCACACCGAGTTTGAAGCAGATTGGTGCAAATTATGAGTTTTGGTGACCACCTTACTGTATACTGTTAATATCAATGCATGCATGTAGGCCTGAGCTTATATCTTTAGATCTTATAATACATCATTCATTCCAACTTGATTCTATTCTAGAATATCTGCTGAATGTCCACAACAGGTTTGAAGCAGATCTATGATGGAAATTGAGTTATAACCACATTAATGTATACTTTTAATATCAATGCATGGATGTAGATGTTTCATTTCGTCTAAGTGCGTATTATGACTTTCAAGGGAATTCAAGGGAAATGTTTTAAAAAACATTTGCATATTGCAACCTTTACATTTTATATTTTAGTCAATTGAATCTACTGTAAATTTAGTCGACTATAATCTGGGGGGTTGGGGGATTTTCTGGGAGTCTGGAACGGATTCAATCAATTAACATTATTCCTTATGGCAAAAATTTGCTCAGCACTCATTGTTTTCGATTCTCGAAAAGCCTTCTGGAACGAATTATCAATGAGAACCTGAGGTACCACTGTACTTATTTGTCTCTACAAGCATCTTACGAACACGTACCACACACAAACCTCCTTTAATACTTGTTGTCACCGGCGTTTTTTTAATCAATATTGTCAATTACTCTTATTCTTTGTAAATCAGCTGCAGAATGTCCTGTACACACAACGGACCTCACTGAATATTGTTCCAGACCAAAGCTGTCTTCATGTGAGCAAATTTAGTTTCAGGCTGTCTTTACAACCCCATTCACGTCTGTGATTCTGCAGACTCCTGATGTGCTAATCACTATGCAGACATCTCGTCTTGTTAACCAGCGCAGGAAGCGTGCCTCAAAGTCTGTTATTTTTTTTTTTTAGATCAGAAGCACCTCATGAACCTGTCTTGTAAATAACTCGCTCCCAAGCAAGTGATGAATCGGAATACCATTCACAGCCACAACTCAAGCACATCAAAACTTAATGGTAGGCCATTCTTTATCCAAGATTGAAAATCTGCACAAGCATCTGATATGCTTGGTGGCAACCAAATAGTTGTGAAAATCTCTCAAAAGTCTCTGTTTTAGCCTCAAGTGCATTTCCCGATACCATAACTGGCCTGTATTTCCCCCACGCTCAACCACACACAATCATACCCTTTAATACGCTCAAGATATTCACAACGGGAGCTATTATAGGTCAAGTAGCTTAAGTGCCGATATTGTTAAAAGGGAGGGAACTGGCAAGTGCACATATACCTACAGACACCCATCTACAGTACTGTGCAAAAGTCTTAAGCCACCTTTCGATTTGTTTTAGCAATGGTATAATGAAAATATATAACATTACTGACGATTGTACCCAAATACTATCAAATAATATAATAGCCAAATAACTTAATACTCTTAAATGACTCCATAATTGTCTTTTCCACTGATCTTCATTCCGATATTTGGGAGCTTTAACATATCTTAGCCTTTTCACCCTGTTTCCTTTCCAAAACAGTAGTTTCTAGGCGCTGATCAAGCTTCTTTAGACTGTAGAAGGGTCAACATTCCGATAAAGTTGCCAAGTCCTGCTGTTGCTCAAGTGTAAACGGAGGTCACACTAAATACTTACCACTGTAGCCTATATAAGCTGTGTTTTTCCTTTTCTTAAATACTGCGTACAAATGTCCTGTATTGTCTGGCTGTATCCTAATAAAGAGACTCTCAAATAACTATATATTGTCATTATACCCTTCCTAAAAAAAAAAAAATAGTGTATCTAATCTAATGGTGGCCTCAGACTTTTGCACAGTACTGAATATGTAGAAAGCCTTTGCTTCACTACCAGGAGCTCTCCTGGGGACCTGTGAGCTCATGTGTAAGGAAGGGGATGGTTAACACACTCCAATAATATATGATGCAATAGCAGCAGTTTGAAAAGAAGCAATGGCTGGCTTTATGTGTAGGCAGAAACCAACCTCATCGCCCAGAAGCTGGAGAATTGGAATTAGACAGGGAAAGCACGTAGGTGTATTTCTCTGTACCTTATTTGTATTTACTTTTCATTAAATGACAGGTGCCTTCACACCGTCTACAGGTTTTGGCAGTGAGTCTTCATTCTACTTATGAATATTCAATTATGATTGTAAGAGAGCACTAGGTGAAATGGAGACCTACCTATGAGCAAACAAGGTAGAAAAAAGTGTGAAAATGAAAATCTCAGGTTAAAACTGGCCCTATAATCAACAATCAGACAATAGTTTGGCCACAGAAAATGACCTCAAGCTGTTCTTCAGTAGGTTTAATAATAGGTGACCCATCTTTCTACCTTTTACCTCCCCCAAGTCAACTTTTGTCTTTATATGGCAATCGTCTACCACACTCTCCATAATGGGCCAGTATAGGATGTGAAACTGAGGACTGAGAACTTAGCCTAGCGGTTAAGGTACTGGACTCTGGACCAGAGTCCAGGGTTCAAATCCCACCTCTGCCAAGCTGCCACTGTTGGGTCCTTGAGCAAGGACCCTTAACCCACAATTGCTTGGATTGTAAGACTGTACCAATTGTAAGTCGCTCTGGATAAGGGCGTCCGCTAAATGCTGTAAATGTAAATGTAACTGGTAGTGTTACCTCTGCATCAGAGGCGGAAACAAGTCACTAAGTTGCAAGTAACCAATGTGTCTCAATGTCACAAGTCCCATGTCAAGGCCCAAGACCCAGATTTGAGTTGTGAGCCTTTATTTTATTTTTTACACATTAATTAATTTAACATATGTTATTTTAAATCATTATGTCAAAAAACAGGCTTGTGGAGGCTCTCAAGTCATTTCAAGTCTTAAATCCCAATTATAATTCCAAGTCACTTATGGTAAAGTCAAAGTCAAGTTGAAAGTTTTTTGATTTTGTGGAGTTGAATTCAGGACTCGTGTCCACAACTCTGCTCTACAGTACTAAAGGAATGTGCAGACTAGCTGTGTGAAGTGTTACATTATATCTACAACCTAAGACAGAGATGACAAAGGTACTCTAAAGGTACCAAACTACCCTGAAGGAGATTCAACCTAGTTGTACTACCCATGTTTGTAGTACGGACATGGGTTCTACATGTTGTATTATCTGTAGTATCTGTTTGACTACAGTACAGACATCACCTGATAGTGAGAGTTCTGCAGATAACATGGGGAAACAGAGCAATGGTGGCTCAACCGTTAGAGTACAGCGGTACCTCAGTTCTCAACCACCTCGGAACTCATCGAATTCGGTTCTCTACGCAGTTTGACTAGAAAAATCCGTCTCGGTCCTCGGTGCACTTGTTTGGGTCGACTCATTTCAGCCGAAACTCAATTCACTACTCAGTACACAGTGATTCAGATTCACAACAGCTCTCACTCAGAGAAGATCTGTGCTGTGTTTATCGTGTTTGTCTTTATTCTTACATCCACAGAACTGAATTCTTAGTGCAAATGAGTCTCCTTGGGTCCTAAAAAGGTTAGTTTAAAAGAGGAATTGAATGCTCCAGAACATAAACTGCAGTCAGTTAACCAATGGAGTAAATGTTTTGCATTTTCAATCCATTACTTATTAAATTACATGAGATTTATCAACACATTATTATAAAATAAGCTTTATGTTAATGATTTTGGCCATCTGTAGGTTAATGTAAGTGTTTCAAACTTTAACTTACTTATCATTACTTATCATGAGGCGGAATCTCCATCTACAGGCGCCATAATGTAACTGCAGTCATTTAAGGTTGACTGGAAAATAAGGCGCGAACTACAGCCTCGTCTCCGCTATGATGCACCAAACACTCGTTAAATTCCTCAGTTCATGATACATTTAACTTATGATGGATTAGTCGGAACGTATCCGCTTCGTAAATCAAGGAGCACCTGTACAATACAACTCCATTAATGCATATAACTCCTTATACAGTGTGGATTTTATGAGCGTCTGAAATAGATTACAATTTACATTATTCCTTAAGAATTCCTTAAAAATTTGCTCGGTACTAGTCATTTTAGGTTCTCGACAAGCCTTCTGGAACAAATTAATGACGAGATCCGAGTTACCACTGTACTGGACTTTTGATCTAAGAGTTAAAATTTCAAGTTGCAACTCTGACAAACTGCCGATTTTTGGCCCTCAATTGCTTGGACTTTACTACAAGACTGTAGCTCTGGATAAGGACATCTGCAACCTGTACAAGAAAGGCCAGTAGCAGTGGTATTTGTAAGAAGGCAGAGGTCCTGTAGCATCTGGGGAGAGCCGCTAGACACATTCTCTGAATCAGTCGTGTCGTTTACAACCTTTTATGCTTCTATTTGCCAGGGTAGTGGCATCGCTTCAAAGACACAAACAGACTCAATAAGATCGTTAAGTGGGCTGAGTCAGTCCTAGGTGGTGGAGAGGAGGAAACTGTCCAAGCTCTCAGTCATCATGAGCAACCACTCCCACCCTCTCCATGCTACAAAAGACTGCACAGAATAGCTGTAAAGCTTTGGGCAGACCAGCTATGCTGAGAACTACAGTAAATATGAATATAAGATTAGAACACTTCCATCTTGCCGAAAAGATATCCTGGACTAAGTCCAGTACCCAAAATGATGAACACAACAGATTTGAATTATTTCAGACCTACTGACATCTCTTCAGAAGTAGTCCTTTCAAAGGCATGCCCTAGAGGGACATTTGTGGACCTCTGGACTCCACCGTTTGCCCATCATGTAGGGGTGGAAGATCTTGGGATCTACCTGTTGCAGTCTCACCTGGAGACTAGGAGCACTGACTGGTATTATTTGACTTCACAAATGCCTTCTTCACAATCTAGCACATTGTGCTGAGGGAAAATTTGTTTGTAACACAAGCAGACACTGTCAAGGTGACTTGGATCACCAGCTGGTTGCTGCAGACCCCCAGTATATGCAGCTACAGAACTGTGTGTTGAGCAGCCCAGGTGCTCTGCAGGGGACCGTTCTTGCTCTTTTGCTTTTTACACCTCTGACTTCAGGTATTGCTCTGAGACATGTCATATGCCATAGTTCTCGGGTGAAACTGCTATTGTGAAGTGCATTAATGAGGGAAGGGAGGCGGAATACAGGAACCTGATTACCAGCGTTGTAGAGTGGTGTCTGTGCAACCATCTGCAGCTCAACAGGAGTAAAACAAAAGAGATGATGAAGAAATGAGCTACAGTTCCAGTCATTATTCAGGGTGAAAACACCGAGCTGGTAGACACCTACAAACATTTGGAACACCAAGCTGGGATGGGAAGTGCACTGTGTACTAGCCTGTAGTGTCATGGCATCTTTTATGGAGCCGATTGCTGGGGTAAGGGCATCCCATCATAGGACACAGACGGACTCAAAACAATCATTAAGAGATCTGACAGTCCTAGGATGCAAACCACAACTCCTGGTAAAAATGATGGAACCAACACAATTAGAAGATGTTCACCCAGGTATTTAACTTTGTAGTAAAAAACACAACCCACAGAAGACAGTAAAGAATTTTTGGTTAAATGCTGAACATTCAGGCTTTGTGAAGCATAGATCAAACTAATTAAATAACATGATGATTAATGGTGCATTTTCTCCAGATCAAGTAGAGGGAAAGATTTTGGAATCACTCTGTTAAGGAAGAAACTATGGAATCATACTGGGTCAATTTAGAGCAAACAATTAACCTAATGCAATGGTATGTTGTGCCATTATAATGCAACATATAAAGATGGAAGCCTGAAGAAAACAATCAAAAATCCCCATACTCATTTAAGATGTACATGTCAGGTAAAGCATCAGGGGAGATGATAATTAATGTACAGGTGTAGACTGAAATGCGCTTTGTAGTTCTACAGTTACAGATTGTAGTCCATCTGTTTCCCTACATACTTCATTAGTCCCCTTTTCTCTAATGGTGGGAGCCCCCACAGAACGACCAGAGATCAGGTACTATTTGAGTAGTGGATCATTCTCAGTACTCCCATGACACTCATGCAATGGTGGGCTCTTAGTGTTTGTTGAGCTGGTATGAGTGGACCTCAGTGTCACTGCTACCTCCAGCAGCACTGCTGTGTCTGATCCAATTGTAGAAAACCAGACACTAACACACCACCACCACAACAGTGTCACTGCAGTGCTGAGAATGATCCACCACCCAAATAGTACCTGACCTGTGAGGGTCCTGACCATTAGAGAACAGAGTAAAGGGGACGAACAAAGTATGCAAAGAAACAGATGGACTACAGTCTGTAATTGTAGAGCTACAAAGTGCTTCTATATGGTACATGAATGCTAAAGTTTGTTAAAGAAATCACAGATATAATCCAGTGAGGATGAAGATGGAAAGGAGAATACTGTCCAAACTTTCTCATGTTGTTCATTTTATATTGTAACGTCTAGCACTAATAGAAACATGCTGTGTGTCTGCAGAGAACGGCAACACTCACACAGTTGTAGACATGACCCTGCTGACAAAGAGGTTAAGCCCTGCTAAATCCACTGATATCAGACAGGATGGTCATTCAAAATGTCCCCTGTGCCTCTATATTATGCTGACAACATTGAACGTACATTATGTGGGATTGTGAATGAACAACAATGAGGTAAGAAAGATATAACAATTAAAGGTTTATAATTTCTGAATATAACTCTATCTGAACCATTTTCCAGTTAGAAGTACATTCAGGTTTTCTTACATGCATTAAGTTAATTGATTACGCTTAATTGGCCCCAATATGAGCACGTATGTATGTATATATAAAACTTTGATGTAGCCTTGAGTGTAGATGTAACCTTGTGTCTGTTGCTGAATGGCCATTGATGCTGAGGAGTGAATCTAAACAAGCAAACAAACAATTTTAACAACTATATTAAATTATAATAGGAAATTAAAATCTGTCCCTTAACTCCAGATGTTGCAGCCATAACCAGCCAATCAATGTTGCAAATACACAAGCAGAGGCAGGAGTTTAGGTCTGTCATTCCTTTCACGGCTGCCAGGTCCACTTATTCTAACAGACTGTGGACTTATTTTTCTATAAAATTGCTTACAAATATTGGTAGTTGCAGGTTTTGGGCTTTATTTCTAAAGTTATCAGGTAAATAAACAATTTTTATTAATTTTTTATATTTTTTGAGGCAATTCTTTCTTTTGGGCTCGTTTCCATAGAATTCGTTGTTTCTCTGAGGGGATCTGGCAACCCTGATACATACGTGAGTAACTACCTTACTGATCATGTGCTCGATTGCTCACAACAGACTACAGTGGTGCTTGAAAGTTTGTGAACCCTTTAGAATTTTCCAGATTTCTGCATAAATATGACCTAAAACATCATCAGATTTCCACACAAGCCCTAAAAGTAGATAAAGAGGAGACTTGGTCATTCATTTATTGAGGAAAATGACCCAGTATTACATATTAGTGAGTGGCAAAAGTATGTGAACCTCTAGGATTAGCAGTTCATCTGAAGGTGATGTATTCATATTCACTCGTTGATTCTCTGTTTCATTTGGCTGATCTTCTCTGTTGTTCATAATACTGTCTAGCAATGCATTTTTGGCTTCCGTCAAACAAAAGTATCATTCATGACTGAACACTCAGACGGCATCTATCAAATTTGTGTTTTGTTACTTATTACAAGACACAGCCGAGTGTGATGACTTGAGAGAGTGGCTGAAGAACGACTACAAAGAGTTCATTTGCCATGTTGAAGCCAGGATAGTGTATTTCTCGAGCCTTTTGAGCTTTTGACGAGTTTGTTCGCAAGCTGCAAAGCTGTGTCTATCTTTAAAGGCCCTTTGTGCTGATTGTAGGACTCGGCCTATCACAGCGAGTATGTAATTGTATGTGCAGAGCCACAATCTGTGACACTGTGACAATGTTGTGAAAAAGTAGCAAGGAATGTCACCACTGTACTGATGAAGCTGCACTAGGTACAGATTTTCTGTACAAGTAATAGTTTTATTTCTATAGCTTCACTTTTAGAGCCAGAACAGACTGCAAAGTGCTAAAACTGTTCAGTCGCAGCTGTTTTCCATGAGTGACTTTGAGTGTTCTCGTTTCTTTCTGCATGGGACTTTGCTTTCACTGACACTCTGCTGTTCCTTCCTTAACAAGCCCACTGTACACTCGCTTTTAGATATCGACTGTGTGTGCAGTGCCAGAGGAACAAATCATGCTTAATGAATGAAACCAGTCCTGCATAATGGCTAGAATACACTCAAGACAAGCTAATAAATCAGAGTGAGACGAATCCACATGTACACACATATCCTTACCTAGAATTTGGACCTCTATGTGGCGTGGCTTCTCGATGAACTTCTCCATGAAGAGTGCGCCATTTCCAAAGGCAGCCAAAGCCTCGGAGTATGCCCTTTGATAATTTTCTTCCAATTCCTGCAACACAGGCATACAGTATGTAAGGAAATGGAACTGAACGACTTATTTCCTAACCGTCCACAAAAAAAATAACACTTTATAAACACTATGGAAATGTCTTCTATGACTGGGCACCCCTGGTCTCTCTTCTATTCCCTGGGTGTCTTCTCTGTACCATGGGGTCATGGTGACCTTATTCTCTGTGTCTTTCATTTACATTTAATCATTTAGTAGACCCCCCATCCAGAGCGACTTACCACTGATTCATCTTACAATTCAAGTACTTGTAAGTTATCGGCCTTGCTCAAGGACCCAAAGTGACAGTCTGGCAGAGGTGGACCACAACTTCTAAGCTACCACACTCCCAAAAAAGTATACAACAGAAAGAGGGTGAGTGTGTGCACTTGGACTTCTTGAGTGTGTATCTGCTTATATTGTTTGAGTGGGTACCACCCTTGGTGGGGTAAATCCTAGGATCCTGGATAATAGTCAAGTCAAGTCAAGTCAGATTTATTTATATAGCGCTTTTTACAATGGAGCATTGTCTCAAAGCAACTTTACAGGTTTAGATTATCTCCTAATAACTACGTCCAATCTCAAATTGAGCAAGCCTAGGGCGATAATAGTTCCACAAAGGGGGCAGACCTGGGGATTCAAAGTAACCGGCAGTCCTCACCTTGCCAGAGGTGAAACCAGTGAAGCTCAGCACTGAGCACCAGTGTTCTAATAGTGTCTGGTTTGAGCACAGCCTCTGGTGAGGTGAGGGCTGTCAGTTAGGCTGAATCCACAGGTTTGGGGCACATTATAGGTCAGAACAAGGGAACATCTACGCCGCCCAAGGAGGTTGGGTCCCTTTTTGAGTCTTGGTCCTCCCAAGGTTTCTTCCTATAACACTCATGGAGTTTTTCCTTGCCACTGTCGCCCTAGGCTTGCTCAAATTGGGATTGGACGTAGTTATTAGGAGATAATCTAAACTTGTAAAGTTGCTTTGAGACAATGCTCCATTGTGAAAAGCGCTATATAAATAGATCTGACTTGACTTAAAAGATCCGGTGCGAGAATAAGAACCAGGATGCATGATAACAGCCCAGAACCCTAGGGTACAGAGAAAAGACCAGAAGTTCTGTCGCAGGGAAAAATTCAATGGTCTTGAACGTGTAGGACGAGGCAGCACGGACCGACTACCACCTCGTTGGGGGGCCACCCCAGGTTAGGGCCAGGACTGGGGACAGGATCTAGGGTGTGAAGTTATGTGAGACTGACCAGTTTTTTCATGCATCTTTATTTTACTGAAGTATTTCCATTCTGGGTGACTTTTTACTTTAACTTCACTACATTTCAAAGTCAAATCTCTTACTTTTTATTCCACTACTTTATACAAAATCTGTTTTCCTTTTGGCTTACTATATCTGTGCATAAAAGCGTAACATATGAAAATGGAAGAAGCAAGTAGCAAGCATGCCAATCAGGCTATAGCACACACTTTGTTTTGCATTTGTTTTGACCTGCTGGACTAATTAATGACATTCTGTGCAAAGATTGGAGTTACACTATAGTCTTTTCACCTAATTAGTTCATTAAGCAAGAGTCTTGCTACAAAAATGATTATAGGACATTAGAGCCATAACATATCATGGTACTTTTACTCAAGTGGAGGTCTAATGGGAGGACTTTTCCTGGATTTTACTTTGGGTATCTCTACTTTAACTCAAGTACATGGTTTGTGTACTTCATCCACCACTGGTTTACAATAAATACAACTTTCGATGGATTTGTCTGAAATCTGGGAATACCTGTACCTTTACTATAATCTACTCTAAACGTAGTATTAAATCGTTAATAATTTTCTGTTTTTTTATGCGTATGCATGCACACGCACACAGGTGAAGCTTGCTGAATCACCAGCCAGAGTTTTTCCTTCTTGTGTAGGTGTTGTACTATTGTTGAAATGTTTAATGTCATGGCTCTAATCTGCTTTATATGCATATGAATTGTGAACAAATTAACAGGCAATGTATGCTTCCAGGAAATAATTACAAAGCTTAGAGAAACTATAGTATAATTATACAGGACATTATAAAATCCTACACACGCATACGCATACACAAACAAACACACACACACACACACACACACCTCATAGTCCCTGACCACCCGCATGCCACGGCCGCCGCCTCCATAGGCTGCTTTAAAAATGATAGGAAATCCGTAGGTCTTAGCAAACTCCTGAGCCTCCTGCAGAGAAGATATTGGTGCATTCGTGCCTGGTACCACAGGAACGCCTACACACACACAAACAAACACAAATAAATAAACACACAGAATGGGATAGCAGTACTGTCACATTAAGTCTTTCAGTACTCATACTGAGACACAGTATACAGCTGTGTCATGTCTGCTCACCCTGTTTTTTGGTTGTTTTGTGCATATATTAATTATTAGGGATTAAATTGTGGGGAAAAACACTCAACCATCCTTAGTTCTCGACGGTTCTCATGTGTACCAAGTATTACTATTGACATTTACAGCATTTAGCAAATGCGCTCATCCAGAGCAACTTCTGAGCCGAATATTTAAGGGCTAAGGGTATTGCTCAAACAGTTTTAGCTTGGAGGAGCCAAGATTTGAACCACTGAGCTACCACCGTCCTGGATCCACCACTCTCTCCCAAAGAACTGCTTCTCAGATTTCAAAGCCCAAAAGTGATACACACAGCTGAAGGTGTTACAGAGGGAGGAACATGCCGGATTCAATTAAGGCAGCTAAGTTAATGTATCTAGCACTCATGTTTAGCAATAGCAAATAGCAAAACTAGAAAAAATGTGGATGTTTATCTGCTTAGCTAGTCAAGCCACTTGACAGTGCTAATTTGCTAACATGCTAATTTGAAGAAAGACAGTCCATGATCTTCTCATAAAATTAGGGATGCACCAATGCCACTTTTTTCCTTCCGATACCAATACCTGATGTTCAAGTATCTGCTGATACCAAGTACCAATACCAACTCTATCTAACTTAACTCCTCGATAGGTGCCTATACATCCCGATATTTATAGCGTTCCACTTTTTATGGATTAGTGTGCCTTTATTTTGATAAAAGCCTTGTTCTGTATGACAAATAAGATTTAAAAAGCTTGAAATAATAGTATTTAATGGTTGAGTTTGAAACATTTTATAGACATGAAAACACATTTTGTCATAATGCAGGAAGCGTTTTAATTGTTGGTTATATTTGCATTTCAGCCAACCCTGAAAATACTGACATTACAGATTACTGCTCGTCTCAAGCAAGAAATAATCCCACACTGCAGACATGCTGCTGGTTCAGTTAAACTTCATCTATTTGCTCATGTGGGCATCAGTAACCGCTTCATGGTATTAGTGCTCTCTATTGCCGATACGATACTGTGTGCAAGTGTTAGTATCGCACCGATACTACAGAAAATGCACTGCAATGTTTTACCATGATCTTAGCATGATATCATCACATCACTATAGGTCTCAACACGATGATGCTTGAAGACATTTTCAAAATACATGTTTGTAACCAGTTTAGCTTCTGATAAACTGCCAACAAAACTATTTCAGCCTTTTATTGCAATGTTTTTACTAATGCTATGTCATGCCTAATCAGACCCTGTCAGACTGGGCTGGGCTTCGGTTCCTTTAACCTTGAGTTGTACATTGTTTGCCTTAGACAGAGGGTAGAACCAGGGGCTCATAATCAGAGAGTTTCATGGTGATCTGGGATGTTGGGTTGCTGTCTTCTTGCCTCTCAAGTGCGATCACTCAGGTTTGTTGATTGCTGGGGAGGTGGGTTGCTGATGTCTCATGCAATTCTTCTTGGCTCTGTTACCTACGGGTTCTTCCCTTTCTAGCTATGTTGTTATAGTTGGTGCTACCAGAGTTTCATGCTACACTCCCACAAATGTGTTCTGTTAATAGATTCTGTCTTTTTAACCTCACTAACTACATATTCTGTTTTCTCTTGTTCCGGCACCAGTTCCAGTCCGACACTAAGATGGTCCTTTTTTGAGTCTTGGTCTTCCTAAGATTTCTTCCTTATAATGGTTAGAGTGTTTTTCCTTGCCACTGTTGCCATAGCTTTGCTCAGTTAAGTCAAGTCAAGTCAGATTTATTTTGTATAGCGCTTTTTACAATGGAGCATTGTCTCAAAGCAACTTTACAAGTTTAGATTATCTCCTAATAACTACGTCACAATCCCAAATTGAGCAAGCCTAGGGTGACAGTGGCAAGGAAAAACTCCCTAGTTCTAGGAAGAAACCTTAGGAGGACCAAGACTCAAAGAGGGACCCAACCTCCTTGGGCGGCGTAGATGATAAATCTAAGAGCGAAACTAAAGTCATGGAGTAAAAGTTCAAATAAAATGTGAAGTATGCACATCGACATTAAGTGGCCCGGGTTTTGGACTTTGGGCTTTGGGCCTAGACAATAGAAAACTCCTTTGAGACAGTGCTCCTAGAAATAAATCTGACTGATTTGGACTAAAAAGGAAAATATTAGATAATATTAGAAATGAGTTACTAAAAACAGGCACTTGACAAAGACCACAAAATAGGCTATATTATGGTGTACGATATCATGACACTGTTCAGATCTAATTTACAATATTTGTGATTATACTAAAGCTTTCATATATTATTGTCCAAATGGCTACAAAACTGTCTATTTCTGATTTTAAGGTGATTTCAGCGTAATGTGTTATTTGAAAACTTCAGATTTTAAATGACAAAATAAACAACTGCAGGACAACAGGTTTGTTTCTTGATTTAGCTGAATCCAGCCCTTCTATAAAGACAATAAAGTCTACTTGTGTGCTAGTTATGTGAGGTAAACTGTTAGACATAAAAGTACATGCACCTAGACATGACAGCTTTATTAACATATCAGGAACAAATTTTAAAGAAAATGAAAGTGGAGGGATGTTTTTAAATCTACCAATGCTATACCTGCTTGGATGGCAAGAGCTCGAGCTTCCACTTTATCTCCCATTTTGCGCACCACTTCTGGACTTGGACCAATGAATCGGACTCCTGCGTCCTCACAAGCTTGGGCAAAATCTGAACGCTCCGATAAAAAGCCATAACCTGGGTGGATGGCATCCACATTGTTTTCCTGCACAACAGAATCAGAGTTAGCAGTGAGACAGTCGGATAGGCGAACTATAAAGTGGAAAAGCAGCAACAGATGGAATGGACGGTAAAAATGGAAATAAGGCAGAGGGGAAAAAAAGAAATGGCATCAAAGAAAGGAGAAGCTGTCAGCTCTAATTAGTCTGAAATTATGCAAAGCAAATGCTAAGTATATTAAAATCCCAATCAGAGGGAAATTGCGAACCATCTCGCTGTGCTGGCTGAGTGTGTGCTCTCCATGATAATGGATCTGGAAGGAGAAGCCCAGTGTGTGGCTCTAACACAATGAAGCTGACTCGATTCTGTACTGAAGAAACTGTTTGGGGTGCTGTGCATGTGGGTGTTTGTGTACGTGTTGGCAAATTATTGTTACTATCATGGCTAAGCTCCCGGTTTGACAGATGAGCTGTCTACAGTATAAATGAGGGAGCGAGAGCGCTCAAGGCCCAATTTGGATGCCATGTCTACACGCAAATGGAGAGTGAAGGACTAGCCAGGTTTTCAGATCGACTTCAGCTCAGAGTTAGTGAAGCCTTTTCATGTACAACACTAAAGCTGGTTTACAGCGTTTACACCATCCCCACAACAACTGCTACATAAAGACTAAGAGTTGCAATCAAAATTAATCAACCGCTTACTGCAAATTAGTTTTTTTGTTAGCAAAATTCACAAACTTTCAGCTGTTTGCAATAAACCAATCAAACAGAAACAGTTTAAATAGCTCAGTGCAACTAATAACGAGTGGTTTCTTGAGGAGAGAGGTGTTCAAAGACGCTCGAGTGACTGCAAAAGATGCAGCAGGATTTGCTGGCAGCAGGCACTGAGGTTTCAGTTTGCTCAGTAAGGCCCAAAAGCACAAGAAAGACTGGGAACAATATGCTCATAACCATATAAATAAGTGATGAAACGAAACTGGAATTATGGATCAGTGGTATGTCTGGAGGAGGAAGAATGAAGCATAAAAAGAACAGCCTGCCTACGGTGAAGCACGGGGGTGGCTCAGTGATGCCCGAAGGCTGTTTTGCATCCTCTGGCACTGGAAACCTGCAGCGTGTGGAGGGGGGTAAAATGCACCACCCGATAATTCCTGTTGACAGCATCCCTGAGATTTCATTTTAAACAGTGTAATGTGTTTTGTCCTGGTTGTTATTATAATTATTATTCAATGTTGCTTTTATATGATTACAGTTATGGTTGCTTTTTCACGCACATGTTCATACTGGATGCCGTCCCATGGACAGCTGATGCCGTGTTGCCAAGTTATTGAATCTGTCATGAGATTTAGCGACTTTTCAGAACCCTCTAGTGAAAAATTGAGTTGTGGCAAATCTAGCAACTTTTTGCAAAACCACAGCTATTTCCTATGTCCAAAACTCTACATTTCCTCTGCCCCGGGAGATAGCACGGCATATACAAAATCTGTCATTTTCATCATAGGTACACTTCAACTATGAAAGACAAAATGAGGAAAAAAAAGATCCAGGAAATCACATTGTAGGATTTTTAAAGAATTTAATTGTAAATCATGGTGGAAAATAAGTATTTGGTCACCCATAAACAAGCAAGATTTCTGGCTCTCACAGACCTGTAACTTCTTCTTTAAGAAGCTCTTCTGTCCTCCACTCGTTACCTGTATTTAAATGGCACCTGTTTGACCTCGTTATCTGTATAAAAGACACCTGTCCACACAACCTCAAACAGTCAGACTCCAAACTCAACCATGGCCAAGACCAAAGAGCTGTCGAAGGACACCAGGAAAGAAAATTATACACCTGCACCAGGCTGGGAAGAGTGAATCTACAACAGGCAAGCAGGTTGGTGTGAATAAATCAAAAAACTGTGGGAGGCAATTGTTAGAAAATGGAAAGACATACAAGACCATTGATGATCTCCCTCGATCTGGGGGCCCCATGCAAGATCTCATCCCGTGAGGTCAAAATGATCATGAGAAACGGTGAGCAAAAATCCCAGAACTACACGGAGGGACCTGATGAAAATGACCTGCAGAGAGCTGGGACCCAAAGTAACAAAGGCTACCATCAGTAAACACACTACGCCGAGAGGGACTCAGATCCTGCAGTACCAGGCGTGTCCCCCTGCTTAAGCCAGTACATGTCCAGGCCCGTCTGAAGTTTGCCAGAGAGCATATGGATGATCCAGAAGAGGATTGGGAGAATATCATGTGGTCAGATGAAACAAAAATAGAACTTTTTGGTAAAAACTCAACTCGTCGTGTTTGGAGGAAGAAGAATGCTGAGTTGCATCCCAAGAACACCATACCTACTGTGAAGCATGGGGGTGTAAACATCATGCTTTGGGGCTGTTTTTCTGCAAATGGGACAGGACGACTGATCCGTGGTAAGGGAAGAATGAACGGGGCCATGTATCATGAGATTTTAAGCCAAAACCTCTTTCCATCAGTGGCTGGGTCTTCCAGCATGACAATGATCCCAAACACACCACTTGGGCAACAAAGAAGTGGCTTCGTAAAAATCATTTCAAGGTCCTGGAATGGCCTAGCCAGTCTCCAGGCCTCAACCCCATAGAAAATTTGTGGAGGGAGTTGAAAATGCTTTTTTTCCCCTCATTTTGTCTCTCATAGTTCAAGTGTACCTATGATGAAAATTACAGACCTCTCTCATCTTTCTAAGTAGGAGAACTTGCACAATCAGTGACTGACTACATACTTTTTTGCTCCACTGTATGCAAATTAGCACATTACATCATCTAGTCCATCATCTGAAAGGAAACTGAAGCTTGGGTGTCACTGGACCTTCCTACAGGACAGTGATCCCAAGTTTACCCAAGTCCACAAAGTCCGCCAAGGCTTGCCTTCAGAGGAAGTCCTGGAAGATTCTGGAGTGGCCGTTACAAAATCACCTGACTTGAAGCCCATAGAAAATCTTTGGTGGGCTTTGAAGAAGGCAGTTGCAGCACGCAAACCCTAAAATATTCATGAACTGGAGGCCATTGCCCATAAGGAATTCCTCAGGACCGCTGGTGACTGGCTATGTATTACACTTGTAGCAGGTTATAACAGTGTAAGGCTGCTGTAATGAGTAAAAGGCACTTGTCATGAAGGGGTTGAATAATTCTAAAACTGTAGTAACCATAAAGTGGCATTTTGTGATGAATTTGGAGAAACACATTATATTGGTTGTGTTGAGCTACTTCAAATGTTATTGTTTGATTGCTTTATTGCAAGCAGCTGAAAGTTTGTACATTTTTGCTAATAAAATTAATTTGAAATGAGGGTTGAGTAATTTTGATTGCGACCAGAGCAACCATTTATACAGCACAGTTCATCCTGAAAGCATCTGCATACAACATAGTGCCAAATCCTTAAAAACAGGCTGTCCCAAAACTCTAAACTATGGACCCATTTGGTGAAACAATGGCTAAATTGGCTAAATGTCAAGGTGGGAACCTTTACTGACAGGGTTGGTGTGGATAATAAGGTAAGGGGAGGCATTAACCCAGTATTATGGAAGAAATAACATATCTGGTGATCATTACTCACTTAAAGTTATCCTAAACTTATTTAACAATACTCTTAATGTGCAGCAGGGGAAAAACAACAGATGTGCAATCAGAATGACTTTGAAAATTAAATATGGAGGAGTAAAGAGCTGCAATTAAAGGCAGCATAGATGAGCGAAATAGACATGGACTCCTATCTGATGATATTGGTGCTGCTTTAGTCGACCATGTCCTTGGAATGACAACCGGAGACAGCGCAGCAAAATTTGAGCCGCTTCACGGCAATATCTCCAGCTTTTAGATAACAAACCGTGTAATTTACTGCTATCGCCCGAAATATCGGAATGCTTCACGCCGCTGTTTTAGCTGCTCTCAGCTGATCTGTTGTAATATTGCCTTGAGCGGATAGAAGAAATACATTATATTACTCTATTGCAGCTTTTCACAATTGCTTACACCTCATTGCATTATTACTGGAATACATTTCTCAATAACCTAAGTCTCGGTGTTCTTTTGACTGAGACGTTGATTGATACAAATATCTAAACACATTTGTAATATCCAATCATTTGTTTGTTTGCTCGCAGGAAAGTGAGGAGTACTGTTTTGTAACCAGTTACAAATGCAGTTTTTGCTCACAATGTATTGGATTGAAGGATATATTAAAGCAAGGGTTCCTAACCTGTGGTTCATGGTTTTAGGAAGTCTGTAAAGTTAGATGATTAGAAGTTTTTATTTGATACACCATGCATGTCTTGTGTTCTTAAGGATATTTTCTGTGAGGGGGTCCCTGGCTTTTGTCCACTTTACAAAGGGGTCAATATAAAGGTTAGGAACCATGGACTGGTGCATTTGAGAACAGATGCTGATCAGCTGATAAGCTGTCAGTCATGGTTATATATTTCTAACTCTGTTTATTGAGATCCTACAGTGGTGCTTGAAAGTTTGTGAACCCTTTAGAATTTTCCAGATTTCTGCATAAATATGACCTAAAACATCATCAGATTTTCACACAAGTCCTAAAAGTAGATAAAGAGAACCCAGTTAAACAAATGAGACAAAAATATTATACTTGGTCATTTATTTATTGAGGAAAATGATCCAATATTACATATTAGTGTGTGGCAAAAGTATGTGAACCTCTAGGATTAGCAGTTCATTTGAAGTTGAAATTAGAGTCAGGTGTTTTCAATCAATGGGATGACAATCAGGTGTGAGTGGGCACCCTGTTTTATTTACAGAACAGGGATCCACGTTTGTGGAAGTGTATCATGACACGAACAAAGGAGATTTCTGAGGACCTCAGAAAAAGATTTGTTGATGCTCATCAGGCTGGAAAAGGTTACAAAACCATCTCTAAAGAGTTTGGACTCCACCAATCCACAGTCAGACAGATTGTGTACAAATGGAGGAAATTCAAGACCATTGTTACCCTCCCCAGGAGTGGTCAACCAACAAAGATCACTCCAAGAGTAAAGTGTGTAATAGTTCTACCAAAGTCGTTCTACCAAAGAATGATTAAAGAAGAATAAAGTTAATGTTTTGGAAAGGCCAAGTCAAAGTCCTGACCTTAATCCAATGGAAATGTTGTGGAAGGACCTGAAGCGAGCAGTTAATGTGAGGAAACCCACCAACATCCCAGAGCTGAAGCTGTTCTGTATGGAGGAATGGGCTAAAATTCCTCCAAGCCGGTGTGCAGGACTGATCAACAGTTACAGGAAACGTTTAGTTGCAGTTATTGCTGCACAGGGGGCTCACACCAGATACTGAAAGGGTCACATACTTTTGCCACTCACTAATATGTAATATTGGATCATTTTCCTCAATAAATAAATAACCAAGTATAATATTTTGTCTCATTTGTTTAACTGGGTTCTCTTTATCTACTTTTTGGACTTGTGTGAAAATCTGATGATGATTTAGGTCATATTTATGCAGAAATATAGAAAATTCTAAAGGGTTCACAAACGTTCAAGCACTACTGTATATTGCTAATATAAATACATACTAGTGTGATTTTGTATAGAATATTTATGACTACATTTTAGGGCCACTGAAAAAAAAAAGGATTTCGAGAAAAAACTTGTACTTCAAGAATAAAGTTGTAATATTTAGAGAATAAAGTCAAACTGCTGAAACTGTTACACTGTAGCCTAATTGTGAAAATGAGGGAGGCTGAAGATTTAATGAAGTTTATTAAATATAGTAAAGGGTGGCATGGTGGCCTAGTGGGTAGAACTGTCACCTCACAACGAGAAGGTCCTGGGTTCAGTCCCCAGGTGGAGCGGTCTGGGTCCTCCCTGTGTCAGAGTGGGTTTACTCTGGGTACTCTGGTTTCCTCCCACAGTCCAAAGACATGCGTGTTAGGTTAACTGGTGTCTCTAAAATGCCCCTAGGCTGTGAGTGTGTGAGTGTATTTCCAGGATCAAGTGGATAAGAAAGTGAATAAATGAAAATATAATAAAGGATGTGCCGCCAGCTAAGCACCGGCTTTCACGCAATTCTGACCGGGATTAAGCGGATAAAAAAAATGAATGAATGAATATAGCCTAATAAATTTATACTTTCACGTGGGTTTTAGGAACAAAGAACTTAGAACTGGTACATCGAAAATCAGACTTATTTGTATAAGAACATTGAACGTGAATTTACAACCTAAGCATTATGGTACATCTATTCATATGATAAACTAAAGCCGTATGGCATTGCACTTAATGGCTGCATTGACAGGTTTAGTCATTGTGTCATGTGGATGGAAGTGTATAATACAAATAACAAACTCGAACCAATTTTTTTTCCCAGTGGTCCTTAATTGCTGTCATAAATATTTGACCTAGCTAAGTGACTAAATGCAAAAAGCACACAAACCACTGTGAACTAGCTTCCTTGAACAGTTACAAGATATAACACGTAGCAGCTAAGGCTTGGAACCATCAAGCAAACAATATTATCCAAGCTCTCAGAGCCTACAGAGTCATTCTTGACTGCTGTGTCATCTTGATCTTACCATAAAATGTGTAACTAAATGATAATGCGTTTTAGCTAGTAGACTGTGACATTAAATGCAATTAGCAAAAATGTTCATTCCATCTTTCTAAAATTAGAACAAATTAACTCAGTGGCTGACAATATAGCAAGATATTTGTAGAAATGCATACAATGGATAAAAGTGAAATGAATCTTGTTGACTATTAAGCTAGTGAAGTCAGTATTGCTGCATACAAATTAAAATATCTTATTACCTAACTAATAGAAGCTAACTAGCACATCTGTAATGAATATGTAATAATATAGTAAAGATTATAGAGTTGAACATCACCCTGTCACTGCTGTGTTTGCTTTACTTTTAAAGGAAAGCTTTGTTAAAATTTACAATGGGGCAAAAAAGTATTTAGTCAGCCACTGATTGCGCAAGTTCCCCTACTTAGAAAGATGAGAGAGGTATGTAATTTTCATCATAGCTACACTTCAACTATGACAGACAACATGAGAAATAAAAAAATAAAAAAATCACATTGTAGGATTTTTAAAGAATTTAATTGAAAATCATGGTGGAAAATAAGTATTTGGTCACCCACAAGCAAGATTTCTGGCTCTCACAGACCTGTAACAACTTCTTTAAGAAGCTCTTCTGTCCTCCACTCGTTACCTGTATTAATGGCACCTGTTTGACCTTGTTATCTGTATAAAAGACACCTGTCCACAGCCTCAAACAGTCAGACTCCAAACTCAACCATGGCCAAGACCAAAGAGCTGTCGAAGGACACCAGGAAGATGTTCCGGATGACCGGATGATCAGCAGCCTGATTCCGTCATCAGCTCCAGCCCCATCATACCCGGGCCACTTAATGTCGATGTGCATACTTCACATTTTATTTTTTTACTTTGACTCCATGACTTTAGTTTCGCTCTTAGATTTATCATCTACGCCGCCCAAGGAGGTTGGGTCCCTTTTTGAGTCTTGGTCCTCCCAAGGTTTCTTCCTAGAAACTAGGGAGTGAGTTTTTCCTTGCCACTGTCGCCCTAGGGGCTTGCTCAATTTGGGATTGGACCGTAGTTTATTAGGAGATAATCTAAACTTGTAAAGTTGGGCTTTGAGGACAATGCTCCAATGTTAATTAAAAAAAAAAAAAAAGCGCTACATAAATAAATCTGATGGGACTTGGACTTGACTTGCTTGATGAATGACCTGTCAGGGGGAGCTGGGACCAAAGTAACAAAGGCTACCATCAGTAACACACTACGCCGAGAGGGACTCGGATCCTGCAGTGCCAGGCGTGTCCCCCTGCTTAAGCCAGTACATGTCCAGGCCCGTCTGAAGTTTGCCAGAGAGCATATGGATGATCCAGAAGAGGATTGGGAGAATATCATGTGGTCAGATAAAACCAAAATGGAACTTTTTGGTAAAATCTCAGCTCGTCATGTTTGGAGGGAAAGGAACACCATACCTACTGTGAAGCATGGGGGTGGAAACATCATGCTTTGGGGCTGTTTTTCTGCACAGGGGACAGGATGACTGATCCGTGTTAAGGGAAGAATGAACGGGGCCATGTATCGTGAAATTTTAAGCCAAAACCTCCTTCCATCAGTGAGAGCATTGAAGATGGAACATGGCTGGGTCTTCCAGCATGACAATGATCCAAACACACCGAAGGAGTGGCTCCGTAAAAAGTATTTCAAGGTCCTGGAGTGGCCTAGCCAGTCAGGAAACGTTTGTGCCTCTCTCATTGCCAACAAAGGTTATGTTACAAAGTATTGAGTTGAACCAAATTTATTGACCAAATACTTATTTTCCACCATGATTTACAATTAAATTAATTAAAACTCCTACAGTGTGATTTCCTGTATTCTTTTTCTCATTTTGTCTCTCATAGCTGAAGTGTAGCTATGATGAAAATTACAGACCTCTATCATCTTTCTAAGTAGGAGAACTTGCACAATCATTGGCTAACTAAATTTTTTTTGCCCCACTGTGTCTGGCAGTGTTGCTAATATGTAGCACAAGCTACAACTATGCCATGTTAAGGTGCATTTCTGGCATAGTTTAGTCTGATATAATGTAGTATATGTTTCATTGTTAAAGTCTACCTAAACTTTTAAATAACTTCATTTACTTAGGAAACAAGGTAAGCTAAAAATCTAAAGCTAAATTACTGAACACTAACGTACTATGTGATGTAGGAGTCCATTAGGATCTAATACGCAAATACAGGCCATGGAATACTACTGTGGGATGTAATTCGATTTACTGGATTTGAGACTTATGTTGGCCACTGATCAAATATTTTTGTAGAATTGGCACATCATTCATTATTTAACACAGAAAACTATAAGCTATTTATAAAATGTGTGTTTTAAGAAGGACATTGCTGACGGAGAGAAAAATATACAGACCGAGTCAGAGAGCAAGAGAGAAAGCAACTTGAGCTGTGCTTATAGAGTAGAAAAGTGCAAGAGCTAGATAGTCGTCTGACCTTGGCTACTTTGATGATGTCGGGTATGTGAAGGTAGGCAGTGACAGGGGGCAGACCTTTGCCAATGAGGTAGGCTTCATCTGCTTTCTGTCTGTGCATCTGGCCTGTATCCTGCTCAGAGTACACAGCCACCGTCCTGATACCCAGCTCTGTGCATGCTCGGAACACACGGATCGCTATCTCACCTAGACACAACAGCAGTGAAAAAAACAGGAGTCAAGGATGCCTTGCCACTTTTACATAATCAGTGTTAATACTTTCATGAAAACGCTCAGTACTGATCTAGGGAATGACCATACAACCAAAGATCTTACCTCTGTTGGCTACCAAGACCTTTTTGATTGGCCGGTATTCAAGGCTCTGAGGAGAGGTGTGGGCCGGGCGTGAAAGCAGGTATGCCCTCCGGATAGAGAGCAGGCCCAAACCATTTCTTACCATCCCCAAATGGAACAGCATGCTGAGAAAAGGAAAGTGAAATATGAGGTAATGGACCTGAACTATGTGCACCAAGGTTAATTAATACTTGACAGGCTTAGTTTGGTAAAATCTCAGGTCTTAACTAATGAGCCTTCAAAAGTTTCATGGCAATAGTTTAATGCTGTCATGCTCTCTTACAGAATACATAGGTCAGTAGTAGTGCTGGGCAAAATTGTATAATTATGATATAACTTGCTAAGCAAATTATATAACATCGTTGCTGCATAGAACGGCATCCCCGAATGGCATACTGGGTACAGCTTGCTAGCTAGCCTGGTAGCATAACATACAGCATAGCATACCACAGCCTAGCCTAGCCTAGCATAGCATAACAGTTTTTTAACTGCTGGGAGAGTCTCCATCGCTGTGGTACATTAAAGAACAGAAAACAGAAATGGACGATAAAGAAAGTGAGACTGGAGATGCAAAAGAAGAAGTCAATAAAGGAGTTATGTCTGCAGTATGGACATTTGTTTGGTTTTTAAAATTTTGATGCTGACTAAATGGCCATACAGTGGTATGAAAAAGTTTGGGCACCCCTGATAATTTTCATGATTTTAGTTTATAAATCATTGGTTGTTCAGATCAGCAACTTGAGTTAAATATATCATATAGCAGATGAACACAGTGATATTTGAGAAGTGAAATGAAGTTTATAGGATTTACAGAAAATGTGCAGTAATTATTCAAAACTATGTTCCCTCACAGTGGAAACTGACAGCTGAAATCTCTGAGAAAGCTTTTCCCTTTCCCTGAACCATGATGTTTGAACAACCTTTGTTTTCAGGCCATTTGAGAGTTGTTTTGAGGGGCTCCCCATGTTGCCACTCTTCAGAAAAAGATGCAAAGGAGGGAGAAAAAACTCCAATTGGCCACCTTAACCCTTTCTCATAGTTGGATTCACTTGTGTATGTAGATCAAGGGTCAATGAGCTAACAAAACAAATTTTGTGTTCCAATAATTAGTGCTAAAGGTATTCAAATGACAAGGGTGCCCAAATTTATGCACCTATATCATATAGCATGTCAACCAGTAGCGGCAGTGAAACAGTGAAGCCAAAGGATCAGATATCGCATGAAAAGGCATTTTCTCGAAAGCACTGCATATGACAGGAAAAGCAAGCAGTGGAGCGGAATTACGAATACAGTAACAATTTAAGTATAGAGGGACGGGTTCAGATCCATAAAACAGTGGAGTCGAGGTACATCTTACTGGGGCGAAAATACTTTAGTCAAAAAACACGTCTCTCTTTAAATTTAGTTTTTAATAATAATAAGCTTTATTTATATAGCACTTTTTCAAACAATGTTTTACAAAGTGCTTTACACAAGCAGAAGTAAAAACAAATACACAAAAGAACAATAGAATGATATAAAATAGATATAATTAAAAGAATACGTAAAAGAAAAGTAAAAAAAATAGAACGAAATAAAATAGAAATATTTAAAAATGCAACAGATAAAACATTAGCAAAAAGCCAACCTGAACAAGTGTCTTAACTCTCCTCTTAAATATGCTAAAATCTTCCAGAGCCCTCAAGTCATCAGGAAGAGAGTTCCAAAGGTTGGGGCCGGGTGGTCGGTACAACCAGCATGTTCCTCTCAGCCGATCTGAGGGCCCTTGGTGGAACGTACCTAACAATCATATCACTGAGGTATTGGGGAGCCAAACCATGGAGGCATTTAGAAACCAGTAAAAGAATCTTAAAATAAAATCTAAATGATACCGGTAACCAGTGTAGCTGTTTGAGGACCGGTGTGATGTGATCCCTCATTTCTTTTTTTTTTACCACTCAGAATTCTTGCTGCAGTGTTTTGCAGTGAGAGCATGTTACGCACCCTGGATATATTTCTGAGATGGAAAGATGCAGTTTTACAAACGTTGCTAATATGGATCTTAAAACTAAGATCACTGTCGAAAGTAACCCCCCAATGAAGATTGCACAATAAAAATTTTGTAAACTTACATTCTGCAACAGTTTCATGCAACTTGATTCCTTCATATATTGTATAATTTTGTGAGGTTTGTTCATTTATTTAACATCGCTATCAGCTGCCACGTTCAGCGACACACAACAGTACATCTATACACAAGGTTATGTCAAGACAAGTCACTGCCAATTTAGCGTAATCAATTACCGTATTTTTCGGACCATAAGGCACACTTAAAATCCTTTAACTTTCTCAAAAATCGACAGTGCGCCTTTAAATGCGGTGCGTCTAATGTATGAATTAATTCTGGTTATGCTTTCTGACCTAGAACCGATTGTAGATGGTAGACGGCACTCATAAATCTGTCAAAATGTTTTAGCACGGCCTTGGTAAGTTACGAAGCTTACGGCAACCGTAGTGCGCAGCATCGCGGAGTAATACGGTATGTGCTTCAGCATTAGGGTACGTGCATTCATTTTCGAAGCGGATTTCAAACTCAACGCTATCGGTCACGCAGTACAACATGGACATAGAGCAGCTGTGAGAGAATTCAACATTAACGAATCAATGGTACGGAAGAGGAGGAAGCAAGAAGACGCCCTGCGCCAGGTAAAGACCAAACTGAGCTTCCGAGGGAACTTAAGTTTTGTTTCATTTAATGCGCCTTATAACCCGGTGCGCTTTATGTATGAAAATAGATCCATTAGCAGCCGATCGTTGATATTGCGTCTTATGCGCTTTATGGTCCGAAAAATACGGTAAGCTAACATGCATGTCTTTGGACTGTGAGAGGAATCTGGAGTACCCAGAGTAAATACACACGCACACAGGGAGGACATGCACACAGAAATGACCCAGACTGCTCCACCCTGGGATTGAACCCAACACCTTCTTGCTGTGAGGCGGCGGTGCTACCCACCAAGCCACTGTGCCGCCCACAATTTTGTGGGGCAAAGTAAACCCTATTGTGATCAAAGCCTTCATTATGATGAACATTTTTTTAAATGAGCTACAAATCTATGTAAATGCCCCCCAAACAAAACACAAAACAAAGAAACTGCCAGAATAATAACAAGTGATTCAAATATTGGTCATATGGCCCAGCACTAGTTGGGCTAAAATATAATTAATTTACTTTTTGCTCTCACTATGTTTTATAATGATGAATTCCAAATATCATTCTATTTAAATTATGTGCGATCTACAACCTACATTAAGCCCTACGCTGTGTGCTTAGCATACATAGTGTGACTGGTGTGTTGTTTCATATTTCAGATCTCAGTACTCAATTATTAACTACTTTTCTATTTTGTCTCAAATCATTTACAGTAATTAGTTTTAATCTCATTCTCACTGGTTGTTTAATATGTGAATACTACATAAATACTACACACTACATGCATTTCTTACGCTAAAAATACACATACCCTACTTTGACTACTCATTTCCACTACGTTTCCTCATTTAGGGCTCGGTTTGTGTGAGACTACTGACCCCTTGTGGTCTTAGGCATTACTACAATATAAACGAAAACCAGCCGTCAGTCATATAGTTATATCAGTCGTATATAGCATAAATACTAATAATGCTGGATTAATTAGCATGGATACACCGAACGTCCTCAGAGATTATAGTCCACGTTGCCACGATTACATCACATGTACATCGCAGCTGCACATTCAAGTTTCAGATCTCCTGTTTCAAATCTTCCACATTTCAAAAGGTGCTGAACTCCAGCGGCTGGGAAGGCCACCAGAGTTCAGTACACTCATTGTACACTTAATGTCATGTGCATCAGTTCAAGGAGACTCGTGCTTTGTAGCAATGCACATTACGAGGTAACTAGCCATTAGAACATGCTAAATTGTGGCCATAAAAGGACGCACGTGGTCAGCATGATACTGAAGACCGTGGCAGCCAAGCAATACCTGATAAATAATACAGCCCAAATATGTGCCAAGACAACATTCTCCACACCATTTCAACAAAAGCAGCAGCTCTATTGACACAAGGCAGATGGCTTTCTGCTGTTTACACCAAATTCTGACCTGACCATCTGCATGGCGCGGCACATACTGAGATTTATCAGGCTCGGATGTGCTCTTGCTGACAGGAGCGGAACCTGATGTGGGTTTCTTCTGTTGTAGCCTTCAAAGTCTGACATGCTGAGCATTTAGTTATGCTTTTCTGATCACCATTTCTGTAGCTCTCTGTCAGCTCAAACAAATCTGGCCATTGCCCTTTGCTCTCTTGTCAACAAGGCATTTGCATCTACAGAGCCACCACTCAAGATGGTTTTTCCCCTGCACAATTCTGTGTAAATCAAAGACGTGATTGACAAAACATGACTGACTTAATTGCATGATAACATGTTAACTCCAAGCAGGTGTAACAAATACAGTTACTGTGAGTAACTGTGGATAAACCTTCAATTCTGCCCATTACATCAGTCATTAACAGCTTTAACACTTACCAGACATTTACCAGTAAAACAACATCAGTGTGAAGACCCTTTATTTACATTTACAGCATTTAGCAGACGCCCTTATCCAGAGCGACTTACAATTGGTACAGTCTTACAATCCAAGCAATTGTGGGTTAAGGGTCTTGCTCAAGGACCCAACAGTGGCAGGTTGGCAGAGGTGGGATTTGAACCCTGGACCTTTTGATCCAGAGTCCAATACCTTAACCGCTGGGCTACCACAGTCCCTTTATATTGTGTACTTCATATTTTCCCCAAACCACGCCATACTCATGTTCAGAAGTTTTTAAATTGTAACTTTATGGTATACTAGTGTACATTATGTATAGTTATACGTTTTTTTCTTATTTAAATGTGGTCGTTCAGCCAAGGAATATTGCTAGTTGCACACAGAAGATACAAAGAGATCGCAGCTAACAAGTAGTCGTCGACCGATACGGGTTTATTAATGGCCGATGTCGATGCTGACATTTAGAAAGCACTTTGACTGATGGCCAATATCACATTTTTTAAATGAGACACAAAACTGCTGAACTTAAATAATCATTTATTTAAGCTATAAATGCACCATCTCTGCTTGCACTCTGTTTGCACATAAATACAAAATTTTTGTTGTTCTTAACAACAACATTTATTACCAGATAACAGCATTTTCTTGTTTCTGGGAGGAAAGAAGCTAAAATGTATAAATACTTCCAAAAAAGAAACAACATTAGAGTAGTGCACATGGTGGCAACATCTTCTTGTTTTTAATACCTGTTTGGTTTTAATACTACTTGTTTAAATGTTTGACTGTGATAGCCTAGCAGATAACATACTGGACTCTGAATCAAAATCAGGGTTCAAATCCCACCTCTGCCAAGCTGCCACTGTTGGGTCCTTGAGCAAGACCCTTAACCCACAATTGCTTGGATTGTAAGACTGTACCAATTGTAAGTCGCTCTGGATAAGGGCGTCTGCTAAATGCTGTAAATGCAATGTAATACCAGTTTCAAGAGCAGCAAGTTGTAATGCTGGAAAAAAAGTTTTCAGCTTCTCATAAATGGCCCCACCGTCACTGAATGTTCTGTATGGTAAAAGCCGATTTTGTTTCCAAATGATCAGCTATTTCTTTGTGATTTGCCATAACACATGGCCATCATACCCTTAATGTAATGTGTGCCATAACGCATGGCACACATTACATGTCTACTGTATCTGAATATAATAAAACAGAGAATGAGAGTGGGTCTCTAGGCATTATATATTCCTGTAAACAGAGTCGCTGTAGGTTCTTGTGTTCTCTGACAGGTACGTTTTTGTGGCATGGCATCCCCAGTCAACAGGAGGAGGGGAGGGTTAGGGTACTCAGATATGGCCAGAGTAAAGGTTTGAGTACTGGACCTGGTGCCAAAAATCTACACGTGCATGTCTGTCATGTCCTTGTTACTCATTGTCAGACTCTGACTTCATCACCTCAACTGCAAGCAGTTAGATCAAGCAAATGTAGGTTATGCAAAGTACTGGCAAAATGTAAACACAAGAGCACTGATCTGGTGACACAGGATTTAGCTCACATTATGAGACTGTGTGTATACTTAAGGCAGATAATGACGTAGGACATTATCTTTTTCTTTGTGCTGGAATTATAACTGATGACTCTGGCGTAACTTGATCAGAACACCTTATCTCAGGGACCTGAGTGAAGTCACGCATCAGTTATCAGTGAGAGATAATGTGATCAACAATGCTAACAAATCACGGATCAATACAGTGGCAATCACACTCATATACTCCAGAAACCCCATTGTAAACTCATCTACTCAGTACACACTTCAGCACAATATACAGTAGACTATTAGGTAATAGATAAGCCAACTCAGGGGAATCTAGGCTAATGATTTGTAATGCTTTGAAAGATGCCGTTTACTTCTTCTTTCAGTTGATCTCGTTAGGGGTGGCCACAGCAGAACCGCTTATTAGACCTGACTCAGGATTTATGCCAGATGTCCTTCCTGCAGCAATGTTCCCATATTATTCAGGCTTGGGACTGGCACTGAATACAGTGGCTGGGCACTCACACTAAATCACTTTGGAGAGACTAAATGAACTAATTTGTGTTTTTGGAATGTGGCAGAAAAACAGAGTGCCTGAAGAAACCACACACGGACGCGTGAAGAACATGCAAACACCACGCAGGTAGTCCAAACTGGGGATCAAACCAGGGATCTGTGGAGCCGGGAAGCAACAGCACAAACCACTTACCCCACTGTGTCACTCAGTGCTTTGTTATAGCAAAATTAGACATTTGTGGGCTTGCTAAACAATAGTCAGGGTAAGGTACTGGACTATGGACCAAAAGGTTGAGGGTTCAAATCCCACCTCTGCCAAGCTGCTACTGTTGGGTCCTTGAGCAAGATCCATAACCCACAATTGCTTGGATTGTAAGACTGTATCAATTATAAGTCGCTCTGGATAAGGGCGTCTGCTAAATGCTGTAAATGTGTGGAAGAGTGAGGCTGCTCATACAAAGCAAGGCAGAAGTGCTGATACATGTGAACAAACACTTTTGTCTTGTATGCTTGTAATAAACTAATTTACTGGCTAAAACACACCTACACATGTCTATTTCTTGTTCTCTCATTTAAGTTCAGGTATTTTAACCTTTAGACACAGATAATACACTAAACTTATTTTTAGTATATGAAATTGCTGGTTTTCCAAAGCAAGAGCATTAAATAGTCTACATTTTAGGTGAACATATCATAAAGCTAAGCAGATCAGGAGTCAGTCAGTTAGTAAACCAATGGCTTTCAAACAGGACCCTAACCGCTTTAAGTAAAAAGGTAATTGTGAAACAGAAAAAATAAAAACCAATTTAATTAATTTAATTAAAGGGACTGTAGTAGCCTAGCGGTTAAGGTGCTGGACACTGTATCAAAAGGTCCAGGGTTCAAATCCCACCTCTGCCAAGCTGCCACTGTTGGGTCCTTGAACAAGGCCCTTAACCCACAATTGCTTGGATTGTAAGATTGTACCAATTGTAAGTCGCTCTGGATAAGGGTGTCTGCTAAATGCTGTAAATGTAAATAAAGGGTCTTCACACTGATGTTGTTTTGTGGGACTGTGGTAGCCTAGTGGATAAGGTAATGGACTATGGAGCAGAAGGTCCAGGGTTCAAATCTCACCTCTGCCAAGCTGCCACTGTTGGGTCCTTGAGCAAGGCCCTTAACCCACAATTGCTCGGATTGTAAGACTGTATAACTTGTAAGTCGCTCTGGATAAGGGCGTCTGCTAAATGCTGTAAATGTAAATTAATGACTCCTGAGATAGATTGGGCATTGTACATGATACAGACCAACACTACTAAGAGGAGTGCTTTTTCAAGAACCAATTAAACTCCGTTCCAGAATAAAACACATTTTATGACGGGCATTTTGGGCTTAATGTACACCAACAAAAATATTTTTACATTTAATAAAAAGCAAAGTTGGTTATAGTGTTATAGTCAAGATCGCTAGAGCCAACTGAGACAATACCAAGACTGGAACATCATACATGAATAAAAAGAAGAAAATGGAAACAATTCACTATGTTCATTATATATTAATGAATATGATATTTCATCATATATTTTGTAAAATCTAAAATTAAATAATACATAATTTAAATTTCTGAAAACACAATCATTCTCAGATCATTCTCAGCACTGTTAGTGAGTGTTGTGCTGGTTTGAGTGGAGTTTTTAAACACTGTATTCTGTTGTCTGAACTACTCACACCAGCATTACACACACTAACACACAACCACAACATTAGTGTCAGGGCAGCCCTGAGAATGATCCCAAACCCAAATGGTACCTGATCTGTGCTGGTCCTGTGAGGGTCCTGACCATTAGAGAATAGAGTAAAGGGGATGAACAAAGGATATAGAGAAACATATGGACCACAGTCAGTAATTGTAGAACTACAACATGCATCTACAGTGGGGCAAAAAAGTATTTAGTCAGCCACTGATTGTGCAAGTTCTCCTACTTAGAAAGATGAGAGAGGTCTGTAATTTTCATCATAGCTACACTTCAACTATGAGAGACAGAATGAGAAAGAAATCTAGGAAATCACATTGTAGGATTTTTAAAGAATTTAATTGTAAATCATGGTGGAAAATAAAGTATTTGGTCAATAACAAAAGTTCAACTCAATACTTGTAACATAACTAACTTATACAGATAAAAAGGTCAAACAGGTGCCACTAATACAGGTAATGAGTGGAGGACAGAAGAGCTTCTTAAAGAAGTTGTTACTGGTCTGATTTACAATTAAATTCTTTAAAAATCCTACAATGTGATTTTCAGAATTTTTTTTCCTCATTTTCTCTCTCAGTGATGTACCTATGATGAAAATTACAGACCTCTCTCATCTTTCTAAGTAGGAGAACTTGCACAATCAGTGGCTGACTAAATACTTTTTTGCCCCACTGTATATGGTATGAGGAACTGATAAAATGGACAATGAGTATAGAAACAAGGACTCCTAATGATGTGGCCATTGAGTGTATAGGTAATTCAAAATAAAGTAATACTCGTACACTGTTCAGTCATTTATCTATAATATGTTATATATGTAACAGAAGAACAAACTGCTGAGCTCTACAAGCCGTTTTCCTTAGGAATAGGTTACTATTCAGTTTCTGTTATAAGCTGTGACATATTTGGCAGATGAGTGGAACTAGATGTGCTATTTAATTGAAGGTTTAGTCTAGCAAGTCAGTAGGCATGCGATCTAAAATAATGTTTGCTCCAAGTCAGGAAACAAAATAACTACCTTCTATCTTTCAGCATCCGCCCCCTTTAACATAAGGAACATACAAACTACCGGTAATAATACTTTCATTATAGTATATGGGTGGCTGACACACAACTTGGTCACAAAGTATTAAAGTCTTTGTATTAATTAACTGAATACAGTTTTATTTCCCCTCTTACAACCCAGATTATCCTGGTCATGATTGTATGGGTATCTAGAGTCCATCTTGGGTTTCAGTGGTTAGGGCGGAAGAAAATGTTAACTCTTTTCTGGCATGCATGGAAACCAGACCAATTGTGTAGTATTTCACTAAAATACTAATATTAATTAACTGATACTATTATTTGAAACTATTACAGTGGTACAGCGAATTCAGGGCTGTACCACTGTGGATGTGTGTGACATGGTCACATGTCATAGTACTACAAATAATGCAATTTGATTTTCTGGTCAATTAGATTGTTGTGAAATGACACTGTGTATTCAGGGTGATTTTATTCTTAAATAGATTTTAATCCATTTAATCTTTAGCATTTGATCATGTAGAATTGTTCTGTACTTGTGCATCAAAATTATTGTAAAATGTTAAACAAATAAGAAAGCCTATAGAGTTCCATACAATTTTGGCTTATGATTAAACGTATTGCAGCCATATAAGCTCATGTAACCATTATTGAAAGCATATTTAGTCTTTGATTCCAAGTTTCTACCCATTTACAATGGTAATTTCATGTGGTTTGTTTTGTCCTGCTGCCTCTTTCCATCTGACTTGCTACTCATTTAATGTTTGTCCATTCCACAGATACACAAGCACACACTGTTTCTATGTCCTCTTTGGGGCAAATATTGCCCCATTAACGCACGGAAGAGTCATTCAGGCAGTTTGTGTAAGTTAACAGCATTAGTCTTGTAAGTCAACACAGACAGCTGGGATATCGGTCAAATATCTGCAGGTGCTGGGCATTTTGGACCATGTGTGTCTTAAGGTCAGCTGTGGTAACACTGCCAGCATGGCTGCCAAGTTTTTTTCTGAAAGTGCTTAAAATGCTCACTGAGAATATGCAGAATGTACGTACTAAATGCCATTGGCTGGGGAAAACATTATGTAACTGAATCATATTTCCCATCTCCAGAAGTAGCAGTACAGAGCTAATTCATAGTGTCCTCATGACATTGTTTGGCTTACAATATTGCACCATGCCACGACTCGTTGGCCACCATTGTTATTTAATGGCCATCACTTGATCAAATGTAGGAAGTCCTTGTTTTATGATGGTCCAGTTTAGCAGTGCATGATGCAGGGAGTCATAGTGGCGTGGGTGATTGCAGTGGGAAATTAAGTGAGGAAAAGCCATGGTCGACAATAACCGGCATTGTTTTACACTTTTAATACATTATTAAATAAATTACATGAGATATTCAAGACTTTCCGTTAATGTTTTTGCCCAACTGTAGTTTAGTGTAAGTTTTTTAAGCATGTTTAGGCTACGCTATGATATAAACAGTATATACTAAACTCCTCCGTTTACGATAAATTCAATTTACAATGGATTTTTTCGGAACCTATCCCCATTGGAAATCAGGGAATCCTCTAATAAAACAGATAACCATGCATGCTGCTATTTCAAACAACTATCTACTCATGGCATTCAATCACAGACATGTAGGCTCCAAACGATAGGTGAGAGTTTGTGATTATGATTAAATGAGGATTCTTGGACAAAAAGCTGTGGCATTGAGCCATACTGTAAGACAGAACACTGCATGAGAATGCTATGAATGATGGGAAATAATCTCAAATAGAATCTAGTTGGAGTCTTCCAAATTGTGACCATCCCTAGTCTTTGCAAAACTATAGTTTGTGACTAATAACTATCTTGTCTTTAGATGTGAGAGGCTCTCAGACATTAGCTGTTAAAAGTCTTTTCAGAGTCTTCTAGTGTATAGCCAGCATACAATTGCAAGGCTTCAGATTTGGTTTGTGTGATTTGAGGCCAACTTGAACTCTGTACACAGACTTCTATCAGACAGCAGTGCCAATGCTAATGATGAAGCCATTACGCAATCGTTCTGTTGAGGCATGTCATGCTCACTGCCTGGTAAACAAGCAAAGTGGGTGACTCAACTGGTTTACATAGGTGTGTTTATGAATGGGTATACGAGTACTACAATATATGACATATAGACAAGGGGTCAACTTATCCATAGATACTTGTATGCCCATATGACTGACTGGGGTGCCCAAATTTTACATAAGATTGTAACCATAATATAAATGAAGGTGAAATGAAACACGATCTACTCAAACAAACACAGTCAGAACTTTCTAAATCACTGTCAGACTGAGCCTGAGACTCCAGGGCTGGTGGAGACTCTTGTGGTTGACTGTGCCAAAAGTCAGCTGAAAGGCAAGTCAGAACCAATGAAAGTCTGGCTGCTCTGGAAGCATGAGGTTTCTCTGGAACAGCTGCCAGAGCAAGTTCTGTGGAGTGTGCAGCTTGATGCCAGACTGGTTGTGATCCTGTAGGTCATTCCGTATGAGAAAAGGTGGACAAATGATTGTAGACGGCACGTTCAAGTGTTTTTGGGAGGAAGGAGAGGAGTGGCATCTGTAGATGTTGATGTATGAGGCGATTGGCTTCTTCAAGACAGGAATGGAGAATGTCACTTCCCTTGTTAAAGGATAGAGTGGAAAGAAACATGAAGACTGAAGCTTCTATGATGGAAGATGAAGTCACCAGCAGGGTAAGAGGAAAGCCACATGGAGAGAGGAGATTCAAAAGACTGGCTAGTCCTTTAGTCAAGTTACCTAGAGCTCCAGGCAACTGGTTGACAACAATAATATGGAGGTTTATGGGGACTGTAACAGTGACAGCATGGGATTCAAATGATGAGACACAAAAGCAGTAAAAGTGCAAGTGGTGTAAAAGCCATTTCTGGAAAAGTAAACCTGTGCCACCACCTCTTCCAGATTCTCATGGAGGACATGCAGACCCCACACAGAAATGACCCAGGCCCCTCCACCCTGGGATTGAACCCAGGACCTTCTTGTAGGAGGCAACAGTGCTACCCACCAGGCCACCGTTCCACCCAGGGAGATATATGAACAGAGACATATGAACATATGAACAGAAATTGATAAGGTACATATATTGGCAAAGGCAAAAAATCGTTGGATGGAAAAATCAGGAATTCAGACGGCACTGCATCAAGAACAGTCATTGATCAAGATATAACCACATGGGCAAGGGATTACTTTGGAAAACCTTTATCAAGCACTACATTACAGAGCTACATTCACAAATGCCACTTAAAACTTTACTTTCCAAAAAAGTAAGCCTTATGTTAACCATGTCCAGAAGTGGCTTGGAGGGATAGACAATCACACAGTGGAAACATCTACTGTGATCAGATCAGTACAGTTCTGGTGTGATTCATGGCTTTCTCTGGTGGTCATCTTTGCCTAGATGTTTTTTTATTATGCCAGTGTCTGATGTTGTTTTTTTAACATCGCTATCAGCATCAGTAACCACTTCAGCAACACATAAGGTTACATCAAGACTAGTCATATATATTCACTCGAGTCAATTAATTAAGCTAACATGCAAGTCTTTGGACTGTGTGAGGAAACCGGAGTAATTGGAGTAAACACATACAAACTTGGGGAGGACATGCAGACTCCACACAGAAAGGACCCAGGCCACTCCACCCTGGGACTGAATGTCCAGAAGTGCACCCAGCACCTTCTTTCTGTGAGGCGGCGGTGCTACCCACCAAGCCGCCCCAGTGTCTCATGTAAATGCACATTAAGTGTAATGAACTTGACTCTCTGGACAGCTGATTTGTAACAGCCTGTTAATTGCAATGAACTGTATTATTCATGTCAGAAAGACAATTACTAAGCATGAATGCCCATTAAATACCCAGAAGCAAAGGCTCTGAAACTTTCATAATGTTCAGATCCGCAAGCATTTCTCTGAACACTCTGCCAAATGGTTATTTTAGTTTTAAAAAATGGTACAAGCTCAAAACCCACACAGGTAAGGTAATTCAGCAGAGTATATAAACTGATAAAACCTTCACACTTGTTAATAGCAAACACTGTTGAGACATGCACAGGCACTCAAAAGCACTGCTAAAGGCAATTCCATAGCCCAGCTGTTCCACAGAGGCACGGACAGCGCAAACACACATCAAAACCAAGTACCCGCCAATGATTCACACACTGATGTTATCCTGAAACACAAACTCACCTGAACAGTGCTGCGTCTCAGGTTGTTTCAGGTGAAATGAAAGGAAACCAGTGGATGAGACAGACGGTGTTTCTCTGGAAGGAGTGTGGTATGCTGATGAAGTCTCTGTGTCTACACTATATAGCAGTCAGTGTGTCGGGCCTTTTGGACTACAGTGTTAAGCCTCCCTCTGTTTTCATTGACATGCTGCTGATTACGCAACAGAAGCACAGCCCCATTGATGCTAACCAATCACCAGCAGCCCAGCTCAAAGAGCAAAGGGCGGCAGGATTTAAAGGCAGAGGAGGAATGAACTGTAATAACCAGATACATAAGCTGTCAGCTTGTAAGATTATGAGAGATGTGAGATCCAGGACACACAGACATGTAACTTTTAAGCTGGATGACAAGAAATTTAAAGACTAACACTTTGTGATTGTGACTTGGTGTCTCAAGAGCAGAATGCAGGTCTTAACAATATCCTAATGATTTTCATAGACTTCATTAGCAGTGACAAGCAGTACTGTTCTTTATTGCTAAAGCACATTTACATATACAACATTTAACAGATGCTCTTACCCAGAGCAATGTACAACTGATACAGTCCAAGCAACTGGGGGTTAAGGGGCTTTCTCAAGGACCCAATAGTGGCAGTTTGTATAGGTGGGATTTGAACCCTGGACCTTCTAGTCCACAGGCTTATACCTTAACCACTGAGCCATCACAGCTCCTATTTTGACCTCACTTGGTCGGGGCTGCTGAGGGATCCAGAGATTATTCCTGAATTCACTAGTCACAGGTGAAAATTGTACCCTGGATGGGATACCAGTCCATCGCAGGGCCCATAACCACACCATCTGATTTTGTAAACTTAATTTTGTAAGACTGGTCTGGGGTTCACATTGCTGTTTCCAGCAGCTGGTTATTACCTGCGAGTCACATGAGGTACCGCTGTTACTTTAACAATATTTTCCAATTCTAGAAACATTAAACACGGTTAAACACTTGTTTAAATTTATGTAAATAAATGTTTGCTTGATCCTATACAGTGGTGCTTGAAAGTTTGTGAACCCTTTAGAATGTTCTACATTTCTGCATAAATATGTCCTAAAACATCATCAGATTTTCACATAAGTCCTAAAAGTAGATAAAGAGAACCCAGTTAAACAAATGAGACAAAAATATTATACTTGGTCATTTATTTATTGAGGGAAAATGATCCAATAATTACATATTTAGTGAGTGGCAAAAGTATGTGAGCCTTTGCTGTCAGTATCTGGTGATGACCCCCTGTGCAGAAAAATAAACTGCAGCTAAACGTTTCCTGTAACTGTTGATCAGTTCCTGCACACCGGCTTGGAGGAATTTTAGCCCATTCCTCCGTACAGAACAGCTCAGCTCTGGGATGTTGGGGGGGGTGGGTTTCCTCACATTAGCTGCTCACTTCAGGTCCTTCCACAACATTTCCATTGGATTAAGGTCAGGACTTTGACTTGGCCATTCCAAAACATGACCTTTATTCTTCTGTAACCATTCTTTGGTAGAACGACTTGTGTGCTTAGGGTCGTTGTCTTGCTGCATGACCCACCTTCTCTGGAGATTCAGTTCATGGACAGATGTCCTGACATTTTCCTTCTCTGATATAATTCAGAATTCATTGTTCCATCAATGATGGCAAGCCGTCCTGGCCCAGATGCAGCAAAACAGGCCCGAACCATGATACTACCACCACCATGTTTCACAGATGGGATAAGGTTCTTATGCTGGAATGCAGCGTTTTCCTTTCTCCAAACATAACACTTTTCTTTTAAACCAAAAAGTTCTGTTTTGGTCTCATCCGTCCACAAAACATTCTTCCAATAGCCTTCTGGCTTGTCCCCGTGATCTTTCGTCCTTCTTTCATGTTCTTTTGTAATATTCTATCATTCTCTCAATAGATAAATGACCAAGTATAATATTTTTGGCTCATTTGTTTAACTGGGTTCTCTTTATCTACTTTTAGGACTTGTGTGAAAATCTGATGGTGTTTTAGTTCATATTTATGCAGAAATATAGAAAATTCTAAAGGGTTCACAAACTTTCAAGCCCCACTGTAGGTCTTCGAATGTACACGCTAACCTTAGCCTACAAAATAATAATACAAACAAGTTTCAAATACGTCAAAATTCCTATACATTTTCTGTTGACCTAAAACTCACTCGAACCAATTGCACACAAATTTAAACACAGCCTAAAGTTCAAATAAAGTATAATTTATTATAAAACAACTTCATGTGTGGCATATTCAGACGGCCTATCAGGTGCTAACATTCAGTACAGCTAAAAACAATGTTAGTTTAACGTAGATAACTTAACGTTCCTCTTTTAGAGCTGCTCTACAATCCAAGTTATGGGCAAAGGAAAATAAGAACTATGTCACGGTCCATTGTACTCTGGGTAGTAGTCACCATATTTTAGGACACCAAGCAACCGAGGTAAACACGGGAGACAAAGACGAAATAATAATAAACATGAATGGTCGGGTGAATATTAAATGCAAGATTAATTATTGGAAGAAGCTAAATAGGGAAGCAAAGGAGCACTATCGTGAGAAAATAAAGGAAATTAATGTAGTCGATCCATACGAACACAAAGAGTGGACGGGTGATTTAAAGAAGCAGCCACAAGTAACATTTCCGAACGTGTTTTCATAACCTGTTTGTGGCACAAGCACCTACACGTTCTAACAGTGCAGAAATTATAAGCTCTCGAGGTCCACCTTCAGTTTACAAACAGATGGGTTCAGGATCTGCAGATTATCAGGGACTGGTGTTTCTCAATACAAGAACGCAAAATTCAGACTTGCTAGTGTACTTGGTAGTACGGACTGCTTTTCAACTGAGCAGCAACAGAATAACCATAAAATTAGAGCTTATTCCAGAACGATATTGTTACAATTCCTTATATAATGCCATACTGGGAAAGTATTGTAGAGAAGTACCTTTGTGGAAGGTCCTTGCTGCTTATCTACTTTCTAACAAAGTGAGAGAGGCAATCACTTTTTCACACAGGGCCATGTAGGTTTGGATTTGTTGTCCTCCCTTAATAATAAACACCTTCATTTAAAAACTGCATTGTGTGTTTACTTGTGTTGTCTTTGACTAATATTTAAATTGGTTTGATGTTCCGAAACACTTAAGTGTGACAAAGCTGCAATAAAAAAAATAGGAAATCAGGAAGGGGGCAAACACTTTTTCACACCACTGTATAGAAAAACATAACATACAGTTTTTCCCCAGAGAAGCTTTTATATAACATCCCACTCAGTATTGCCAGATACATTGTCTGTTGATTGAGGGGTTGCTCTTTTGCATTAGAATAAGATTTTACATCTGTACTGTAGCTGCATCGTTGATTGGGCTATTCATTCTCTTAACTACTGTTTATTTATTATAATACTTCTAATTAAGCAGGACAGTTTTACGACCTCTGTGAAGGAATTATTCCGGTTCCTGTGTGATTTGGTGCTTTTTAATCAACTGCAATCATAAGTGATTAATTTGCTGGTTATTACACTAGTTATTTATGCAGACCTTTCAAACCTCGCAAAAGATAATCAACATGTGAAAATTGCTCTGTGTTTAATATTTACTTTCATATTTTTCCCCAAATGAAGTTAGATTTTAATTGCATGTGCAACAACGCCTTTTTACAGCTCTGTTTGGGTCACATTTATTGTCACCATTGGATTAACCATGTTTTAAACCTGTATTGAGGTGGTGTGTGTAGTATTCAGTCAAAAATACTTTGCCTGCCCATCCCTGAGTGTTGTTACAAAACATTAACTATGCATCGTAAATACTATGCAAACCTCAATCCTGGGATGGTGCCTTATGTCACTATCATCACAGGCCTTCATAAACACTGCAATGATTTCTCAATAACAGTAGCTAGATAAAGCCTCTGTTTCTGCCCTCTCTCTGTCCTCAATCCAGCAGAGTATTGCTTCATTTCCCTGATAAAATTCCTGTAACTCTCTGCATGAGGTACTGATTAAGTTTACCTGATAAAATATATTGACGTCACATCCAAACACAGAAAATGAGTGTGAGAACGTGTGGCTCTGCAGTTAAGGCTCTGGATTACAGAAGAAGGTGGGATCATATGCTAGTCCTGACAAGCTGCTATTTGTGGGCTCCTGATGTCATGCTGAGTGAGTGCATCCACCAAATGAAAATGAAATAAAAATTGCTCAGTTTGTTTACCTGCACTTAATAATCCGATCATAGTCGGGTTTCTGCAGTCCTCTGATTATTCAAGTGGTCATGTAAAAGCAAACACCGATCTAGAAATCAGATTAAGAAATGTGAAAAAGAGAGTTGGATTTTACCCTTGTAATCGCATTACTCATAGCATGTATACCAGTTATCCGATTTCCTAACCCGACAAGGTTGCCAGGTCTGCATTTTCTAAAGATTCTGCTTTATTTTCCCTCTTAATTGATTGTGAACAATTGTGCCAGAGAGATCTGGCAACCCCAGAATTAAGCATGCCATTTAATTAAAGGCAGCGAAACAACTGTCAAACCCTCCTTGGAGACTCTGAAACGCAGTATATAGTCGAGAAAATGAAGAATTTGATTATTTAATATTAAATTATGACATGTGTTACATATTCCTGTGAGATTATTGGATGGTTGCAAGGTAGAAATCCGATTACTGCCTGAGTCATGTAAACCCCGTGGTTTCCCATTATCTGATTACTCAAGTGCATGTATACTCGTTGATCAAATTACTGACTTAATCTGATTTTCTGCAGTTATCAGATAATTAATTGCATCTACATACAGTCAGTGAGTGTGTTTATGCACTTAGTAATGCGATCATAGTTGGATTTCTGCATTTATCTGATTATTCAAGTTGTGTGTAAAAGCACACTCAGATCAAGTAGTCTGATAGAGAGCTGGGTTTTACCTCAGTAATCAGATTTCTCAGTACATGTACATCATTACTCTGATTTCAATCAGTTTTCTCAGTCTGCCCATGCATGTAGAGTGGCTAGCAGAAAAAACATGGTTGCCAGATCTGCTTATTCGTAGACATTTTGCTTGTTTTGGGCTTATTCACATTGACCAAGTGCAGATTCTCTTGTGGCGTCTGACTACAATGGAATTAACCACAGCACTTGTTAAACGGCTATTGAACACTTTGTTAACAACCTTATATAGGGCGCCAATCCATCGTAGGGTACATACACACGAGGCAATTTCTAAGCATTTTAGAGACACCAATTAACCTACAATGCATGTCTTTGGGAGTACCCGGAGTAAACCCACATGGTCACAGAGAGGACATGGACTCCACACAGAAAGGACCCAGAAAGCTCCATCTGGGATTGAACCCAGGACCTTCTTGTGAGGTGACAGTGCTACCCACTGAGCCACAGTACTGCCCATTATGGTTATTCTTGTATATTGTAAACAGTTTGATAACTATTAAATAGATATTTCAGAATATAACAATATAAAGCTATAACTCAAGGTTGTTAGCTTTGTTAGGAAGCCGTCTGAAAAAGGTGACTGTGTTGAACAAAAAATTCTATCCCAAACTGCATAATGTCTACTAAATAGCATCAGAATAGTCATGAGCATTAGTAGTGCATGGACTCAGTCCAGGATGTACCTCAGCCTGCACCCAGTGAACGTCCTGTTCCTGGATGATGAAATAGAGAGACAATCCCAACATACCATATCAGTGGAGGCACAAACGTAGATGTACTTCAAAAACTGGTCCAGAACAGTGAGGTCTCGTTGGGTAAAGCTCCTGACTGCTAATCAGAAGGTTGTAAGTTTGAATAACCTGTCTGCCAAGCTGCCACTGTTGTGACCTCGAGCAAGTCCCCTAAGGCTCAACTGCGTAGCTCAGTCGTAAACTTCATTAAAATGCATAAATGTAAGACGCATGTCTAACCAAGACATTTACTTAACACACACTATTTATTTCTCCATAAACTCAAACACCCAGTGAATGGACTTCATTCATATCGTTACAGGGAACCACTGTCATGTGTGTAGGCATTAAGTTATACAGAGTAGTAAAGAAAAACGTCATTAACTATTCACAAGATGAAGCAATATAAAGCTAAGCAAAGATTTATGAAGTCGTAGCCTAGTACTCAACCGAAGCCTAGTAGCAGCCTCATGTTCTACCTATGGAACATAGGACTAGATGGAAACAAAAACAAACAGAACATGCAGTCATGTTGTAAGTCCTGTACTAATTAAAAACATAGGTTTAAGACAAAGGACAAAAGTTTTTAAAAAATCATAAGAGACACTCTACTTAATTTTTTAAGCTTTCTTTTATTAGATTCACAGGTATGTTTAATATTTAAGAATACCAAAATGCAACAGCAGGAGTTCAAACACCAGACTGGGCTTGCCTGCTTGTTAAAAACTAAACTGTGCTCCCACTTTAACACCACATAGATTGTATTTGGATGGTGATGCCAAAGGCAGCTGTTTGCATTTGGATATTTGCAGATTTACATTATGTATGACATCTCACTTTACAAGTCAATGATAATAGTGGTTACATTATCAAAAAGAAAGAAAGAAAGAAGGGCTGATAACTTTGGCTCAACCTGACGTGGTTCACTGTAAATATTTTCCTTCTTTTTTTTTATCTTCGGTTTAACCTTTTGCCAGTGTTTGGACCCAGTGACACGGTGTGTGGGTGAATCATTACCTGACAAAGCTGGCAGACTTGTTTAGGTGATGGAAGACACCAAGCATAATAGGAGAAAGTACATAAAAATTGAAGTGACGAATAAAAAATGTGTTTTCTTTGGAGTTTATATATATTCCCACGTATTAAACATGACCTGCTATGCTTTATTCTGTCTAGCCACCACTGTAATGCATCACCACAACCACATGCTGTTAGTAAAAAGCACAATACAAGTCATCAACAAAGGCCTCAGAGACTGAATAATCAATTCACAATTTTTTGTTTTGTAACTCTGAAGGATCATGCAGACTTGAAATCAGAGTTACAGCTGGGCTTTGGTTCCACAGAGGAATCCAGAATGAAATCAGGATATAGCACACTTAGTTTTACTCTTACAAAATATTATCTATTAGTAGCTTGTGCCATGAAACGTGTATAAAAAGATGTGTGATTCTTCCACAATTTGCCAAATATACATATTAGTCTTGCAGATCCTGTGACAAAGAGGTAAGAATCAGTTGCTGGAAACTGCATCCCCTCCAGCCCACAGGTGGCAGAAGTACCCATGTTATTTACTTAAGTAAAAGTACTACAAATCTGATTAAAACATACTCGAGTAAAAGTATGGCTTATATATTTTACTCAAGAAGGAGTATAACAGTGCTACTGAAGTACTACCATGGACTAGTGCCCTGTCTAGGGTTGTTCCACCTTGTGCCCTGTGGTGCCGGTTAGGCACCTGCTCTCCCACGACCCTGATCAGGATTAAGTGGTTAAGAAAGTGAATGAATGCTACTAAAGAAAAAAGAACACGTACTTTTGAAATGCCTTTCTAACTCGATTGTTGAAACAGGATGTCTTTTACTGAGGGCAAGGGTACATAATGGTTTCTGCTGTAATGACATGAATCTTCTACAGAAATCATACAAATTACATAATCATCTTTAGTGAAACAGTAAAAGCAGAATAAAACATTTTCAGACGAGACATGATTTCTTCATAAATGCTGCAAAATCACAAACAACTAGATATGGCAATACTTAGTAATGCAGGATATTATAATATTTAACCCAAAACAATCGTTATATTATTTGAAATACTGTCACTGCATTTTAATCAAACAAACTGAAGCTTCACTACTTTTTTTTTTTTTACAGCAGTTCTTCTTTTAAACACTCCAATACACTACTTCATATATATATATATTTATATACACACACACACACACACACACACACACACACACACACACACACACATATATATATATATATATTCACAGTGGGGCAAAAAAGTATTTAGTCAGCCACTGATTGTGCAAGTTCTCCTACTTAGAAAGATGAGAGAGGTCTGTAATTTTCATCATAGGAACACTTCAACTATGAGAGACAAAATGAGAAAAAATAATCCAGAAAATCACACTGTAGGATTTAAAAAAAAAATGTAATTATAAATCGTGGTGGAAAATAAGTATTTGGTCACCCACAAAAAAATAATATTTCTGGCTTTTACAGACCTGTAACAACAGGTAACGAGTGGAGGACAAACTCTTCTGTCCTCCACTCGTTACCTGTATTAATGGCAGCTGTTTGACCTCATTATCTGTATAAAAGACACCTGTCAACAGCCTCAACCTGTCAGACTCCAAACTCAACCATGGCCAAGACCAAAGTAACAAGAGCTGGGACCAAAGTAACAAAGGCTACCATCAGTAACACACTACACTGAGAGGGACTCAGATCCTGCAGTGCCAGGCGTGCCCCCCTGCTTAAGCCAGTACATGTCCAGGCCCGTCTGAAGTTTGCCAGAGAGCATATGGATGATCCAGAAGAATATCATGTGGTCAGATGAAACCAAAATAGAACTTTTTGGTAAAAACTTAACTTGCCGTGTTTGGAGGAAGAAGAATGCCGAGTTGCACCATACCTACCGTGAAGCATGGAGGTGGAAACATCATGCTTTGAGGCTGTTTTTCTGCAGAGGGGACAGGACGACTGATTCATGTTAAGGGAAGAATGAACGGGGCCATGTATCGTGAGATTTTAAGGCCAAACCTCCTTCCATCAGTGAGAGCATTGAAGAAGGAACATGGCTGGGTCTTCCAGCATGACAATGATCCCAAACACACTGCTTGGGCAACGAAGGAGTGGCTCCGTAAAAAGCATTTCAAGGTCCTGGAGTGGCCTAGACAGTCTTCCAGACCCTCAGCCAAATAAAAAAATTTGTGGAGGGAGTTGAAAGTCCGTGTTGCCCCAAAACAATCAACTGCTCTAGAGGAGATCTGCATGGAGGAATGGGCCAAAATACCAGCTACAGTGTGTGGCCAACCTGGTGAAGACTTACAGGAAACGTTTGACCTCTGTCATTGCCAACAAAGGTTATGTTACAAAGTATTGAGTTGAACCAAATTTATTGACCAAATACTTATTTTCCACCATAATTTACAATTAAATTTTTTTAAAAAATCCTACAACGTGATTTCTTGCTTTTTTTTCCCTCTGGGTTGAAGTGTACCTATGATGAAAATTACAGACCTCTCTCATCTGTCTAAGTAGGAGAACTTGCACAATCAGTGGCTGACTAAATACTTTTTTTTGCCCCACTGTGTGTTTTATTTATATATATATATATATATATATATATATATATATAGATATATATATATATATATATATATATATGTATGGTGTGTGTGTGTGTGTGTGTGTATATATATATATATATATATACATACATACATATACACACATACATATACATATATAAACACACACCACACACATATATATATATATATATATATACATACATATACACATATACACCACACACACACACACACACACACACACACACACAGTGGTGCTATTTATGTATTTCTGCATAAATATGACCTAAAACCATCATTACATTTTCACACAAGTCCTAAAAGAAAATCAGTTAATGAAATGAGACAAAAATATTACATTTGTTAATTTATGTATTCAAGGAAAATGATCCAATATTACATATTAGTGAGTGGCAAAAGTATGTGAACCTCATACCTTTTATTTAAAGAACAGGGATCTATCAGAGTCTGCTCTTCATAACACACGTTTGCGGAAGTGTATCATGGCACAAACAAATAAGATTTCTGAGGACCTCAGAAAAAAAACGTTTTTTGATGCTCATCAGGCAGGAAAAGGTTACAAAACCATCTCTAAAGAGTTTGGACTCCACCAATCACAGTCAGACCAGATTGTGTACAAATGGAGGAAATTCAAGACCATTGTTTACCCTCCCCAGGAGTGGTCGACCAACAAAGATCACTCCAAGAGCAAGGCGTGTAATAGTTGGCGAGGTCACAAAGGACCCCAGGGTAACTTCTAAGCAACTGAAGGCCTCTCTCACATTGGCTAATGTTAATGTGTCATGAGTCCACCATTAGAAGAACACTGAAACCAACAATGGTGTGGCATGGCAGGGTTGCAAGGAGAAAGCCACTGCTCTCCAAAAAGAACATTGCTGCTCGTCTGCAGTTTGCTAAAGATCACGTGGACAAGCCAGAAGGCTATTGGAAGAATGTTTTGTGGGCGGATGAGACCAAAATAGAAGTTTTTGGTTTAAAAGAAAAGCGTTATGTTTGGAGAAAGGAAAACACTGCATTCCAGTGAAACATGGTGGTGGTAGTATCATGGTTTTTTTATCTACTTTTAGGACTTGTGGGAAAGTTTTAGATCATATTTATGATTATTTTTAGGTCATATTTATTCAGAAATATAGAAATTTGTAAAGTGTATATATATACACACACACACTTTTGAAATGTAGCAAGTACAAGTAAAATGCAATGTTATAACAGAAATAGAAATAATCAATTAAAGTACAAATGCCTAAAAATACTTAAAGTACAGTAACTTGTACAGTAAGTACTTGTCCTTCGTTACTTACTATCTGTGCTGAAGACTGCGGTTCAACTATGGCTTGGGCTTGCAACATAAAGACTGGTTGATGCTGTGATGAAATGTCATCCATGGAGCACTGCACCTAAAAAATCCTGGAATAAGTTTTGATGCAACAAAGAGTATAAAATAAAAGCTGACCACCTGCATTTTAATATAATTAGTGTTTCATTTTCAATGAGCTTGAGTAGAGGAATGACACGGGATATATATGCAAAGCATTTACAACAAGCCTGGACATTTGCAGCTGTAAGGGGTGGCACGGTTAGCATAATCATCCCACAGCTCCAGAGGTCCTTGGTCTGAACCCGACCCCAGACTCCAATTGTGCTTAGTTTGCATGTTCCCCCCGTGTCCCTGTGGGCTTCCTCCTGGCGTTAGGTTATCTGGTCGCTCCAAATTGGCCTCTAGTGTGAGTGTGTTTGTCTCGTATCGTAATTTTTGCTCCCGTCACGAACAGCCATTAATGCTGATGGAACAATAAATAAATATGCAACAAGAAGCTGTAATGTATAATCACATCCACGTGGTGGCAGTATAAGAACATTATGTTCTCAACAACAGCTTCACACACTGAAATTGAAATTACATACCATACATTCAATTCATATTAATTCATTTTCATACCCGATTAATTCAGGTCAGGACCAGGGGCACCTTAGACAGGGCACCACTCCACTGGAAGTTATTTTAACTGCGTATGAGAGGTGCTATACAAATACACTTGCCTTGCCTTTAAAGACTGTAGTTCATACAAAACTGCAACTTCTTATTAAACAAAAACAAAATAAAGTAACAAATAAATGTGATTGGAATTAATACAAGTGCATGAATTATGTATCTTAAACATGCCTCATTCATTGGCCTTGTTGTGCCCCCCTGCTATAGCTCTGCACCACCCATAGGGGGCCTCACTTTGAGAACCACTGTTATAAAGGATAGAGGTACTCTCAAAGCATTTATAGCGTTACAGGTATGCTCCGTTTAACAGCAACTAGGTCATTGATCGAAATGGACGTTGACTGGATATTACCGAAGTCACTTAGTCTTTTTATGCAGATGTAATGTAAATACAAAGGGTGTTTCACAAGACAAGAAAACTGTGTGCAAACTATATGTAAATGCACCAGACACCGCTGAAAACAATATTTAAAATATTTAAAATAAAACAAAAAGATTTTTACTTGATGGATACCAGAAATCCATTAACAAACAGTATTATTGACAACATGGAAGATCAGCCAGATGAAAGAGAGACTCAACGAGAGAGTGTGAACCAGTGTAATTACTTATAGATTAGAGAGAATATACAGGTACAAACAAAAGAAGTACCACTTACAATAGGACAGGTACATAGCCATACAAACGCCATTTACAGCTTGCCACAGATAAGTAGAGGAAACTCTTACACGCCTCTACGTCCGGAGTCAAAAGACATTCCCTATTCCCCTTATTCCCTAATATAATTTATTCTAATTTTATGACCTTGTGCATTAAAGCGAATTGTCCTTGATCAAATGGCTGTTAAACGGTGCATATTTGTTCTTATATTGGAGAACAGGTACATTTGAGAGGAATTCGGACATTGTTTCTAGTTCAGTAAGCCAAACATTTGGAACATGAGTAATAAGCATGTTTAATTCAGCCAAGTCTGTGGTAATGAGCAATACATTGCTTGCAAAGGGCCCTGAGATTAAAGAACACAACTCCCACTAACAATGCTAATGTGCCAGCTTTGTATAGAAGCATTTATAATGTCACATTCACAACAAGGTACATACTGGCATTTTGAGGTCCTTGGTTGGCTTGGACAGCTGCAGACACTTCTCTTTCATTCCATAATATCCTGATGTTCTAATCCCCTCACCATTAGAATTCATTTGATAACTGACCCAAACAATATTACTAATAATTCTTCTTCTTCTTTTTAAAATATAATACACACTCACCAATCCTTTTATTGGTTACAATGCTTCTAACTCACTGCCCATGTTATCAGTGTTCCACTTATCATATAGATGTACTTTGTAGTTCTACAACTACACACTGTAGGTCATCTGTTTCTCTCCATACTTTGTTAGTCCTGTTTTCTCTGTCCTCTAATGATCAGGACCCCCACAGGACCAGCACAGATCAGATACTATTTGGATCATTCTCAGCACTGCAGTGACACTGATGTGGTGGCGGTGTGTTAGTGTTGTGCTGGTTCTAGTGGATTAGTACCAATACACTTTAAAGCACTATAAGGGAGAATCCTTGGGAGAACCAAGGCTCAAAAAGGGACCCAAACCTCCTTGGGCAATCTGGATGCTCTAAATTAAAAAGACACAGTCTACGTGGTCTATGAAGAAGTTTTCCTCCGTAGGCTGCGTAGACCGCAATGAAATCCAAACCTAAATGAGATGGTTTGCTCTAAAGCAGATTTCCATTTTGCGTCATGACCAGTGGCCTAATGGATAAGGCACTGCCCACCTAAGCCAGGGATTGTGGGTTCGAGTCCAATTTGGGGTGACAAACAAGCAGAGTCGCGCAGCGGAAACGTGCTGGGCCCATAACCCAGAGGTTGATGGATCGAAACCATCCTCTGCTAAATCTTGATGGGACTGTGGAAGCCTAGTGGTTAAGTCCAAGAAGTTGAATCTGTTCATCTGGACATAGATTTTATTGGAGAAACGTTTCGTCACTCATCTAAGTGACTTCTTCAGTCAAGAAGTCACTTCACTGAAGAAGTCACTTAGATGAGTGACGAAACGTTTCTCCAATAAAATCTATGTCCAGATGAACAGATTCAACTTCTTGGATTTTCTTACCTGGATCATTGAGCATGCATCAAGACCTAGTGGTTAAGGTATTGGACTATGGGTTCAAATCCCACCTCTGCCAAGCTGCCACTGTTGGGTTCTTGAGCACACAATTGCTTGGATTGTAAGACTATCAATTGTAAGTCGCTCTGGATAAGGGCGTCTGCTAAATGCTGTAAATGTAAAAAGAAAAGAAGGCCGCATATGAAGGAGCCTTCGAAATGGAACCGCCTAGGCGCACCACTATAACGCAATCGGGCTTCAAATGCAGACTCCGAAAGATTCAGCTCCTGAAACGGGACGCAGATAATTCTGTGTTTTGTAAGTACAAATAACGTATTTATAAGTTTCACGGTTAACTTATTTACGCTACGTTTGCCTGATAAGGGTTTAAAACATAATAGCAGTGACTAACTGAAGTCTGTAAACTGAAATATCTAAATGCTTCTGGATGTCCTAAGACTCCAGTAGTAAGCACATCCACAACTTTCTGATTGCCCATATTACTTGTGTTTCATTTTTACATTGCCATGTTGGGTCTGAGCCTTCTTCTCCAAACAGTGTGTGATCTATTAATTGACCTAATTGCATTGATCCAGTCATTTCCCCAGTCGCTGACATTAATGAGGCCACCAGGTAACAAAGCAAAAGACCCGTCAGATATTAGGTAGTAGCACTTTTAAGCAAGGGGAATGAGTAGGAAGGCTATTGAAGTGTTAAACACCATCGTGCTGACACCCTGCATTTTTAATCCGTCCGTGAAGACACGCAAACATTTGTTTTGTTATGAGAAATGTGTACATTGTCCTCTGTGGCAGAGGGAGGCATCATTAGCACCACTAAACAGGTTGGAGGGTGGTCAGGAAATGCATGGAGAACCAGCATTAGCAAAATGTCACCAGAGGAAATCACACTGAGTGCAAAATTTATCTCCTGTTGGCAGTAACCTTTGGAGAGTTCTTCATAATTAATAAAGGCCACGCTTGAGCGTCATAGTCATGCGCACACATGGCGTGGCTTAGACTGAAAATTTGGAGCTGGACCGTTTCAAAAGGTTTTGGTCTATTCTCTTGATACGCACATTTGAAGTTCATGTGTGGTTTATCTTCAAGGTATGGGGCGAAACACCAAAAGTAACAATGCAGCAGCCAAGCAGATTCAGAATGCTCATTGTGCTATACACAGAGTGGCCAGATTTTCGATACTGAAATACAGGACGCTGTGATGCCATGACTGAAATACCAGGTCAGAGAAAGTTACCTTTGCTCATGACGTTCTTCATTAAGCACCGAACACAACACAGCCACTTACTAACAGCCATAATAATGGCTTTTTACCTGTTAATATTTGGATATGAGCGCTGAGTACCGGCCCAATATGATAACTCCAGTGTGATTATCAGCAGAAGCTATGGTAGCACAATAGGCACTTGTGTTTGAAACCTTACAGCTTCTGTTTTTCATACTGAACGAATTTAAGAAACCTGTTCATTTTAATTCTGTCTTGAATAATGGCCTTCCATTGTAACTTCTTGGCTTTCTTGGCCTAAACAGAGAGTCTGGTGATAGTTACCAAGAGTTTCTCTCCATGGAAGTTGCCAGAGCTCAAACTTACTTCTTGTCACTTTTGGTCACGGTCTCAGAACATTTGTTTAAACCAACATACAATGTTCACTGTACCGTGGAAGAGATAGTCCAATTGTCTTCCTCAAATTGAACATTATCACAATGCACACTGCACATTTCCCTTAGGTCTGGGAGGCTCTGCATGATTTCTTCCACTGTGTGTGGTGTAAGCACATAACTCTTAGTACAGACAGAACCTGGGGCTGGAGTTTGTGCTCATCAGAAATCCAAAACAGATAAGACAGTGATCAGAAATGGCTTCATTCCGGAGAAACTTTAAGTACAACTGATGTTAATTCTGAAAAATTCAGAATAACAACCTCTGGCAAAAATTATAGATTCACCTCAAAGATGATGTTTATTCTTTTTTTTCCCCTCCTTTGTAGCACATAAATCACAGATATTACTTTTTTTTACAAAAGCTGAACATCCTGGCTTTGTGAAACATTCCTCAAACAAATAAAAAAATTAACATTTTAAAAATTGTCATATTTTCCCCCAGATTAAGGACAAAACATGGGGAAAATAAAGAATAATATGCATTCCCAAAACAAATATCAGCAAAAGTTGTCAACTAAAGCAATGGAAAGGATTACAGAACTCCTTCAACAAGGAAAGCCAACACGGAGTGGCAAATGATGGTGGGTGTTCCCAGTCAACTGTGTCCAAATTTGATGTAACAAAACTGAAATGGGATTTACATAGAAACAGCCAAAAGAAAACCAGCACCAACACCAAGACAGAAGAAAAAAGTTAGTGTGCTAAGACAATGCAAAAATGGGATATAGAAGATAATAGGATGTTCACCAATTAACCACTGATCATGAATCACCAATGAGTCCACAGCTGAGTCTGGTTCCTCTAAGATTTCTTCCTTATGCGACTAAGGGAGATTTGTCCTGCATAGGTCACCTTTGGCGTATTTACTTGGGGTCCAGTCCAAAAAGGGTTATGTAAATTGAACTGAATTAGTCTGCAATCACAAACACTGATGTTTTTGCTCCCGTAGATGTATTAGATACTATTTATGTACTTTTTTTTTATTAATTACGAACACAGCATTCAAAATGTTATCCCACTACATTCAGCTTTTGGGTGGGCTTTAGTACTAGGCATAATATGCTCATTTTAACACAGTTGGTGACACCACAAAAACAGCCTAGAATGACAAACCAACAGGAGACAAGAGGGGGTTGGGGGGATCAGAGCCAGGTGAGAATAATGACCGGCGGCATCCCGGTCAGCCCCGAGTGGGAGCAGCAGCCGTGGAAAATAGAATGGAAATAGGAGGCTTCCGTGACAGCTTTCCTCTCGCTCTTCCACGAATGGAGTCCTATTCTGACAGCCATGACAGCAGACTGGAATGTGCGTGCATGTGTGTGTGTGGTGTGTGTGTTTTCACACATTGAAACAATAGATTGGCCCAGATGTCGCACCTTTTCCCAAGATGTCTAAACAAGTTAACGCCTGTCTTGTTTATTACTTGAGCTCTTAATAATGAAATATCTTTCTCCTTGATGTTTGAATGCTTAGGGCTGGGTGTTCTCAGACATTCGCACCAGTTTTTAGGTGTCATTCGGCCGCTTTCAATGTTGCATGGGATTAACCCCTCTTGATCGCTGCACACTGACGTACTGGGAATTCCTTATCAAGTGGTGATGTATATAATATTAAGTCACTTTGTTTTCTTCTAGTTACAGTGGTGCTTGAAAGTTTGTGAGACATTTAGAATTTTCTATATTTCTGAATAAATATGAGCTAAAACATCATCAGATTTTCACACAAGTCCTAAAAGTAGATCAAGAGAACCCAGTTAAACAAATGAGACAAAAATATTATACTTGGTCATTTATTTATTGAGGAAAATGACCCAATATTACATATTAGTGAGTGGCAAAAGTATGTGAACCTCTAAGATTAGCAGCTAATTTGAAAGTGGAATTAGAGTCAGGTGTTTTCAATTAACAGGATGACAATCAGGTGTGAGTGGGCACCCTGTTTTTATTTAAAGAACAAAGATCAATCAATGTCTACTCTTCTCAACATGTTTGTGGAAGTGAATCATGGCACAAACAAAGGAGATTTCTGAGGACCTCGGAAAAAGAGTTGTTGATGCTCATCAGGCTGGAAAAGGTTTCAAAACCATCTCTAAAGAGTTTGGACTCCACCAATCCACAGTCAGACAGATTGTGTACAAATGTATTAAATTCAAGACTACTGTTACCTTCCCCAGGAATGGTTGACTAACAAAGATCACTCCAAGAGCAAGGCATGTAATAGTTGGTGAGGTCACAAAGGACTCCAGGGTAACTTCTAAGCAACTGAAGGCCTCTCTCACATTGGCTAATGCTAATGTTCATGAGTCCACCATCAGAAGAACACTGAACAACAATGGTGTCCATAGCAGGGTTGCAAGGAGAAAGCCACTGCTCTCCAAAAAGAACATTGCTGCTCGTCTGCAGTTTGCTGAAGATCACATGGACAAGCCAGAAGGCCATTGGAAGAATGTTTTGTGGAATAAATATAAAAAAATAGAACTTTTTGGTTAAAACAAAAATGTTAAGTTTAGAGAAAGGAAAACACTGCATTCCAGCATAAGAACCTTATCCCATCTGTGAAACATGGTGGTAGTAGTATCATGGTTTGGGCCTGTTTTGCTGCATCTGGCCCAGGATGGCTTGTCATCACTGATGGAACAATGAATTCTGAATTATATCAGAGAATTCTAAAGGAAAATGTCAGGACATCTGTTCATGAACTGAATCTCAAGAGAAGGTGGGTCATGCAGCAAGACAACGACCCTAAGCACACAAGCTGTTCTACCAAAGAATGGTTAAAGAAGAATAAAGTTCATGTTTTGGAATGGCCAAGTCAAAGTCCTGACCTTAATCCAATCAAAATGTTGTGGAAGGACCTGAAGTGAGCAGCTAATGTGAGGAAACCCACCAACATCCAGAGCTGAAGCTGTTCTGTACGGAGAGAAATGGGCTAAAAATTCCTCCAAGTCGGTGGTGCAGGACTGATCAACAGTTACAGGAAACGTTTAGTTTCTTGTAACTGAAAGCAAAGTTTTCACATACTTTTGCCACTCACTAATATGTAAATATTGGATCATTTTCCCCCCATAAATAAATTATCAAGTATAAATTTTTTTGTCTCATTTGTTTAACTGGGTTCTCTTTATCTACTTTTAGGACTTGTGTGAAAATCTGATGATGTTTTAGGTCATATTTATGCAGAAATATAGAAAATTCTAAAGGGTTCACAAATTGTCAAGTGCCACTGTAGGGCTAGGTGCTGCCAGGTTCTTCTCTTGGGTGCCATACTGGTTCTGAGATCAGTGTTGTTGGTTGGTGCACTTTCCAAAAAAAAAAAAATCTGTAAAATGTAAGACACTACAATTGGCAGCATTTCACTGTAAAAAATATGGTGTCAACGTTAGAAAATTCTATGGTACGCTTTTTCTGGTAACCGTAAATTTTATAATAGAGAGCTATATATGTTTTAAGGTAAATTATTATAAAAAAAAAAAAAACCCATTAATTACCATAAACAATATCATTCTGAAAATGTAAAAGTTTATGGTTCCCAACAAAGCATAAGGTAATGTGTTTATTCATTGTCACTGTATTTTTTACAGTGAAATTAATTGTACTTAACACTCTTTTACAGTGTGGTTAGATTTTATCTCTGTTTTTGATGATTCCTGTTATTTTTTCTAGAGATTTGTAGAGGTGTTTGCATTGTGTTTGTGGTGTGTCTATAATTTTTATAAAATATTATAATAAAAAATAATCATCCTTAATTGATTTCACACATTGCAAAATCACACCACAATCTACGTCCTTAAAAAAAAAAAAAATTATGTATCATGTTTCTTTAAAGAGCACCATAATTATTTAGCATGGCCTGGCACAAACTTCTTAAGGTACGTCCAGATCTCTTTAGATTTTTTCTGTACTGTAGGTTACACCATGCTTAAAGACAGTAGCTTCACATATACAGTGGTACCCTTGGTTCGCGACGGAGGTTCTCGAAAAACTCATCAAAATTCAGTTCTTGACGCATATTGACTAGAAAAAAATTGTCTGTGTTGTCCTCGTCGGTTGATCTGCACTCTGTGCACGTGCTTAACTTTGCATCATCAAGTCAAGTCAAGTCAGATTTATTTATATAGCGCTTTTTACAATGGAGCATTGTCTCAAAGCAACTTTACAAGTTTAGATTATCTCCTAATAACTACGTCCGTCCCCAAATTGAGCAAGGCCTAGGGCGACAGTGGCAAGGCCAAAAAACTCCCTAGTTCTAGGAAGAAACCTTGGGAGGACCAAGACTCAAAAAGTGACCCAACCTCCTTGGGCGGCGTAGATGATAAATCTAAGAGCGAAACTAAAGTCATGGAGTCATAGTTTGAATAAAATGTGAAGTATTCACATCGGCATTAAGTGGCCCGGGGGGCCGGGTATGATGGGGCTGGAGCTGATGACGGAAAGCAGCTTGAGTGGAGCTCCAGCAGATGAACATCATGTGTGGGGCTGGAACTGCCGGAACACAGCTCGGAGAGAAAACAGAAAATGTAATTAGTTATTGATTAAGAGCACAGTGTCTATTAACAATCACTGATGCCAAGTGTAGCATGAGACCCCGGCAGCATTAGCTATAGCAGCATAGCTAAAAAGCTAGAAAGAGGAGAACTGGTAGGAAACACAGCCCAAGAGGGATCACATGAGACATTGGCAACCCCACGGGAGGCAGAATACAGCAACCCGACGTCTCTGATCACCATAAGACTCTTTGACTATGAACCCCCAGCCTCTGCCCTTATATTCTAAGGCAAGGATGCATGAGTCAAGATCACGAGGACCGAAGCCCAGTTCAGCCCAGACCGCCCACTCGACACTCCCGGCTAGCGGACAAGGCAGGCAGGCCAGACATGACTCCAGACTCCGGCCCCAGTGACCCAAGCCATGCATCCCAGTATAAAATCTAGTCAAAAGCCTGTGTAAATAAGTATGTCTTTAGCCTAGACTTAAAATTTGGAGAGTGTCTGATCTCTCGAACGAAAGTGGGAAGTTTATTCCATAGTTGGGGGGGCCATGTATGAGAAAGCCTTTCCCCGGCTGTGACTTTTTTTAATTCTAGGAACTAAAAGAAGTCCTGCACCCTGCGAACGAAGTAGACGAGTTGGATTGTAGAACTCTAAGAGTTCACTCAGATAATGTGGGGCCAGGCCATGTAGAGCTTTATAAGTTATAAGAAGTATTTTGTAATCAATGATTCATGATTCGGCACACAGTGATTCAGTGATTCAAGTTTACAATAGCTCTTGCTGAGAGAAGATCCACGCTGTGTTAATTGTGTTTTTCTTTATTTTTACATTTACAGTACTGTACTCTTACTGCAAACAAGTCTCCATGGGTCCTAAAAAGGTTAGTTTGTAGGAGCCAACTGACAGCAAAACATAAACTGAATGCTTCAGAACACAGGCTGCAGTTAGTTAACTGTTTTGCACTCACTAAATTACAAGAGATTTTTTCAATACTAAAATAAGCGTTGTGTTAAGGGTTTTGGCCATCTGTAGGTTAATGTATATAAAAATCTTACTAGTGCATCAGTAGATGTACATGGATCATCCTCACTCATATTTAGGTTAAAGGAACAACAACAACCATCTTCCACAAATAAGACTTGAACCAACCCAGCTTACTGCTTTTACGCCCCTACATTTCCCAGTTCATCCTTGCTTATTGTTATTGAGTTTTCAAAACTGCTTGAAGTGAATCAGTGGCAGCATGCAAATTGAGTGCTGCCACCCATGTTAGTTTATTAAACCGCTCTATAAATTAAGTTCTCTTTAAATGATGACACTCGTGTCATAAGTTAACTGTGTGCAGGGCTAAAACAGCTAGTGCCCTCCACACATTTAAACATTTTCACCATGAAGGATTTAATATAATGAGCTAATAAAAGCAGGGCTTATTTAAAAAGGACACGCTTGACTTAGCATTAAAGTTCCCCTCAGGGTTAGTGCGTTACGCCGACAAAATTTCAAGTGCCCACTGCCGTGTTAATTCAACTCTGAATTTGCCAGTTAAGAGTTATTTAAGACACAGGAATTTAGAATAAAATTGTAGAACACGAGTTTGACACTATGGTATGTAAAAAGGCTAATTTGTTAAGATAACAGCTGACAGATTGATTGTGTTACACAGAGGTCAGCATGTTTGCTCAATCATTATCTTGCTCATAGTAAATAAAATAGCACAGAATGTGGCTTATCTATAAATATGTTGTATTGTTGTTTATCATTGCAAAGGGGCTGATAAGTCTCAGGAGCAAATGTCCTGTAAATTAACTAAATGTTCAGAAAAGCACAAGATACTGCAATGCATTCTTGTATATTATATTATATTATATATTGTTTGAACATTATATATAAACACAGTCTAACCTCGCTATCTTGCCAACCTCATCTCTTGCCACTCGTGATAGCAGGACAGATTTCCTTCCATGCACTTTACCTTGAAAAGCCTCCAACCTCGCCTCTTGCCCTCGCCAAGCTTAAAATGTGACAACTCTATTACCAGCAAAGGAATTATATCCTACTGATAGATACTGATGCTTCAGACCATCGGTAGGCGGCACTTTAATCGCACTTTAAACCTGCAACTCCGGATGATGTACAGCCCATGTCTGTTATCAGAGACTTTATATAGATTTATATAGAGACTAATAACTGATTGAAATATGAATGGCACTGCAGTACAGAATCCCCGCCCCGTCATTAGAAAGAACCAATCAGCATATTAGTAAGTGTGTTGGAGAGGGGGGCAGCAAGTTTTGGCCCCTTTGTAGTGGCAGGATGCGCATGCGCAGTAGCCAGGATAAGCCTAAAAAATTATTTTTGTGTTATTTAAACCCAACAACACAAGTAAGTTATATCATTTTTGTCAGATTACACCACCAATTCTAAATATGCATTTTAATTTCTCGTTCACTTTCGGATATACTGGTCCTTCTCAAAAAATTTGCATATTGTGATAAAGTTAATTCTTTTCCGTAATGTAATGATAAAAATTAAACTTTCATATATTTTAGATTCATTGCACACCAACTGAAATATTTCAAGTCTTTTTTTGTTTTAATACTGATGATTTTGGCAACAGCTCATGAAAACCCAAAATTCTCACAAAATTAGCATATTTCATCCGACCAATAAAAGAAAAGTGTTTTTAATACAAAAAAAGTCAACCTTCAGATTATTATGTTCAGTTATGCACTCAATACTTGGTCGGGAATCCTTTTGCAGAAATGACTGCTTCAATGCGTCGTGGCATGGAGGCAATCAGCCTGTGGCACTGCTGAGGTGTTATGGAGGCCCAGGATGCTTCGATAGAGGCCTTGAGCTCAGCCAGAGTGTTGGGTCTTGCGTCTCTCAATTTTCTCTTCGCAGTATCCCACAGATTCTCTATCGGGTTCAGGTCAGGAGAGTTGGCAGGCCAATTGAGCACAGTAATACCATGGTCAGTAAACCATTTACCAGTGGTTTTGGCACTGTGAGCAGGTGCCAGGTCGTGCTGAAAAATGAACTCTTCATCTCCATAATGCTATTCAGCAGATGGAAGCATGAAGTGCTCCAGAATCTCTTGATAGCTAGATGCATTGACCCTGCCTTTGATAAAACACAGTGGACCAACACCAGCAGCTGACATGGCACCCCAGACCATCACTGACTGTGGGTACTTGACACTGGACTTCAGACATTTTGGCATTTCCTTCTCTCCAGTCTTCCTCCAGACTTTGGCACCTTGATTTCCGAATGACATGCAAAATTTGCTTTCATCCGAAAAAAGTACTTTGGACCACAATCCTCATCAGGGTCCTGTCACCTCTTCTCGATGTGCAGCGTTTTCTGCCACACTTTTTCCTTCCCACAGACTTCCCACTGAGGTGCCTTGATACAGCACTCTGGGAACAGCCTATTCGTTCAGAAATTTCTTTCTGTGTCTTATCCTCTTGCTTGAGGGTGTCAATGATGGCCTTCTGGACAGCAGTCAGGTCGGCAGTCTTACCCATGATTGCGGTTTTGAGTAATGAACCAGGCTGGGAGTTTTCAAAAGCCTCAGGAATCTTTTGCAGGTGTTTAGAGTTAATTCGTTGATTCAGATGATTAGGTTAATAGCTCGTTTAGAGAACCTTTTCATGATATACTAATTTTGGGTTTTCATGAGCTGTATGCCAAAATCATCAGTATTAAAACAATAAAAGACTTGAAATATTTCAGTTGGTGTGCAATGAAACTAAAATATATAAAAGTTAAATTTTTATCATTACGTTACGGAAAAGATTTAACTTTATCACAATATGCAAGTTTTTTGAGAAGGACCAGTATAGGTCTCTCCCTATTCAAAGAGATAGGAGTCTGGTCTTGTATGGCTGGAAATAACTGCCCGGTGGTGTTACCAAGATGGTGGCGGAGTGAACAAACTTTGCTGTCATCACAAACTGGACAGAAACAATCATCAATCGCGGAATCACACGGGCTGATCAGTAAAATGTATTATGTCAGCATCATGTATGAATGTCACTTTGTCAAAACTTGCCTCTCGCCAAAAATAGCAATGAAACAGACATGGGCAAGATAACGAGTTTAGACTATATATATAGAAAATTATTTTCTTCTTGCAAATACATTTTTAAAGAAATGTTATATACATGTTTTTATTCCAGTGTGTGTTATTTACTTTTTTTTAACGTGTAAACTGTATTTTGACAAACTCTGGCAATGGAAAATGTATTAGAGCTCATTTTGGTATCTAAAACTACAACATATAATTGGACACCAGCTAAAAATTAAATACAACAATAACCCATTGAAAATGTCCCCTTAACAATGTCATGCCTGTGCTGGAAGCTTGTGTAGTGATCCTGCTGAAAAAGTAGCAGGTCCATGTTTCTGGTTCATGGGCATGTGATTGATGTTGGGGAGATGATCATTGTGATCTAGTCTTCACAGCAGACTATCATTAGTTGGGGAAGCAGCTCAGCTCAGCGTATCTCATTTGGGCTTTCTCACTCAAATGTCGGCATGAGTCACAAGCAAAATGACGGAGAACAAGTGAAGAAGGGTTACTGGCTCTTATTTTGGCTACTCACAAACACAACCTAATGTACTGCATGTTTTTAGACATTATAAAAATGTTATACCATAATGACTCCACATGATGAAGAGCTATTTATGTTATGGTAGCCTGTGTGTGTGTTTGAGAGAGGCTCTGAGTTAATAAATGAGATTTGCTCTTGGAATCCAGGGCCAGACCAGTAATGAGCCTCAGTCTTGCACAGCCATGCTCTCCTCTTCCCCTTCTGTTAGTCCTCCATCTTTCTCTACTCTAGTGGTCTGTCTCTCTCTTGAGCATGTCTCTGCATTACTCTTTATATGGATTCCATATGCTATATCAATATCAGTCTATGTATTTATATTGCTTTTGATTAATTAAATCAAAATCCATTTAGAAAATACTGTACATTCTCAGAGAAAAAAAAAACACTTTAAAATTCAAGTTCATTTTTTATTTTTGACTAAATATGGTTGAAAACTACATACCCCAACCATCTACAGTCTGACCTCCTCTTACATACCTCTTTGGCAAAGTGCTGAAAAGCAAGTTGGCTTCCATTTACACACTCCCGTCTTAACAGAAATGAAAATGAGCCCTTAAATACAGGTCTAACCAAACCAGCAACTACCAGTTGATCTACTGCAGTTGGAGACCATTATAACCATAAACAATACTGAGAACATACAAAATAAATACAGATTCCGACTTATTCAAAATGGGCAATGGAATCTGTTTTAAGCTTATTTTTCCTCTTCTAAGAACGACAACATTAATTAATCGAATCTAAATATATAGGTGTAAACACCAGCCGTTAATACATCTTGTACCATATTCCAATCCAGGTGGTGGCGGTAATGCACCAAAAGCTAGCTGCCAACAGGCAAAAAGATGAAGAAGAATTCTGGTCCTTTTCCAGACCAGCAAGGTGACGTGAACCCTATGTATGCATTTTACATGAAGTTTGAGAATCATAAAATGTACCTGCTCCTAGTATAATGATATTAAATCCAGTAGCATACTTTTGCTGAAAAATGTGCGATTCTTTACCAAGCTAGCAAAATACAAAAAAATTCAAAAACAGGAGTAAATAGTAATAGTAGCTGCTGGCTGAAACAACAAAAGTGTATGAACTACTGTAAAACCAGAGCCAGGAACAGAACATGGCTGAAATAAGGGATTATAAAAGGAAATGGTCTTTAAACATGGAAAATAGTTTGTTTTGTCACAAAGCATATTTAAAAATGGCAGTTGCCCTCAACGTAGGCACTTGCGTCACTCAGGCTTCCTTTGAGCTTAGAAAAGACCTTGAAAATTCTCTATAAACGACATTCTGAAAATTATAATTGTTCCCAGTTTCTGTGATGCAAACAGGAAAGGGGCAACTTTCTCCAACAGTTCCTCTGGTGCAAAAGTTCTTATACAGTTTTGAACACCTTCCATTTTTCACTTTAACCTCTGTCTCTAAGCATGTTGATTTGTTAAGTAGTGTTGCAAAAGCTTCTTTGATTTGGAAGAAATATGTCTTCACCCTTCCAGTCTTCACCCTTCCAGCTTTGCAGCTGTTATTTTAAAGGTGAGACGTTTAATAGAAAGGGGATAGACAAATTACAAAAGAGAAGGGTTACATTACAAAAATGACATGAATAGATGGGATATTAGGCTAGGCATCCTTAGAGCCTTTCTAAATATTAAACAAAATGTCTTTCTGGAATACTAAAAGCTCAATGTGTAGTAAATCATCAAAGTAATGATGATGAAGTGTCATTCCCTCTGCTCACATGCATACTCATTCAGTCACACTGGGATTTTCCCAGTGTAGGGAAGGTAGCGGATTTCATTAGATCATTAAAAAAGGGCACGGAAAGCAGAAGGGCAATATAATCACTCATAGATGTAATCACTTTAAAAGTGGGAGCGCTGCTCCATGAATACCACTGCCTCATGATCAGGCCAGACTATCTGGAAGGAATGAGTGACAATGAAGTAACGTGGTTCTCAATTAGAATATATTGACACATATTGACTTACTAAATGGAAGCTCAGTTTATGTAAGCAGGTTATAATGTGGTAATCCGGACATTGGCTTTACGTCAGATACTGTGACTGGATTGTCCTTGGGTAACAGGGTGGTGTATTGGCAGACCCAGATGCAGATGTCAGTCAGTAAATAGAGGAGAGACTGGATGAAAATGCAGTAGATCTAAAAGCATAACTCATACAGTCTAACCTCGTTATCTCAGAGGGGTGCACATGCCCAGTAACCAGAATAAGCTTAGAAAAACTCTTACTTTTCGGTGGTATTTGAACCCAGCAGCACAAATAGGCTACATCATATTTGTCAGATTATATCAGTGATATTAAATATGCATTTTAAACATTAATTTTTCTTTCAGTTTCGGATATATAGGTCTCTCCCCCATTCAAAGAAGTAGGAGACTGGTCTTGTATGGCTGGAAATAACAGCGTGGTGGCGGTACCAAGATGGCTTTGGAGTGAACAGATTTATCTTAATGACTTTGCTGTTATCCATGTGCTTTATGTCACAGAAACAATCGTAATTCACGGACCATTTCTCAAATTTACATAAATGAATAGAAACTGTACATGCACTTACATGTTTCTGTACATTGTACATGTGATTGTATGATCATGAGGGCTGCTCAGTCGCCAAACTCGCCTCTCGCCAAAAATAGCCATGAACCAGACGTGGACGAGATAACGAGTTTAGACTGTATATTGTACATGCATGCAGTACAAGCAGGTATTATATCAGGTACAAACAAAGCAATATAGACAAAAGCAAAGGCAAAGTAGACAAATTGTTTCAGCAGTTTAAAAAATAAAAATCAAAAAAGCAATCACGTACATAGTCCAAAAGTCAAAACCAGTCTAAAAACCAGAGATCCAAAAATCACAGAGAATCAAAATGATTTAGCTCAAGGCCACAACACAAGAGAATCAGCAATGAGGGCAAGAGTTTAGATTCTTTAACCACTGTGTGGGGAACGTACTGCAGGTGATAGGTGGAACAAGGAAATGATTAAATTAGACGTCTGGTGAATTTGAATGTGGGAGAGAGGCCAGAGGCAGGGACCTAGGTCTGACAGCAGAATGAAAATGGTCCTTGCATGGTAGGAGATTTATTGACACATATTGACATTTTAAAATGGAAATTCATTTTATATAAGCAGGTTTTTAATGTAGTAATCATATAATTGACTTTAAGTCAGATAATATGATTGAACTGGCCTTGTAATGGGGTGGTGGATCCAGGTGCAGATTGTGTGTATGTATTGCTTGTTGGCTGAGCCCACCCAATTGCTGGGCTTGAACCGGAGAGCTCAGTATTATGAGATCATCAGGGTGTGCAAAAACACTATAGTGGAAGAGGGAAAAAGATGGGAAAATGGAACAAAGGACAAACAGAGGGAGATGGCCAAGATGACATACTTAGGCTCAGGAATATAAAAAAAAAGAACATTACTCCAAATAATACACACACACACACACACACACACACACACACACACACACACACACACACACACACACACACACACACACACACACACACACACTTCTTTCTGAAAGCAGCTTTACCAGTATCTAGGCCCACAGCCCTGATTGAGCAAGCCTAAACAGTCATTGGCAATTGAATCACACTTTGCTAATGCCTTAACATTAACAATGAGCTAAAATATTTTGCAGATTGCCTTCCCTATGATTCTTCTATCCTTGGGTTTACATTTCAAGCATTACTCTCTTTTCAAAATGGCCTTCAAGGTTTCATGTTCTCTATTTAAGTTTGTCCATTTCTCCCCTTTGGATGTTTGATTTCTTTTAAATTCTTATCGTCCTTTTCTTTTGACTTTCTTGTTCTTTACTTCTCAGTATGTGCATGTGCAATCTCCTAGCATACCATTAACAAGAGTCTCTACAAACACATTGCATTGAACAAAAGCATTGTTCAGATTTATATACCCTTTCATGCAGGTGCAGGAAGTTTGGGGGCTGATTGGCCCACAAAATTATGGGAAATGGCACCAAGTGGGAGGGGAGGAGGTTTGGTGGCCAGCAAAGCGGTGCTGCAAATAAGGGCTTAAGGTGAGAGACATGGAAGTGGAGTGGATCAATATTAACCCCAGGAGCACTAACCGGTAGGTCACGGAATTGATTTATCTAGCCATTTTGAAGGGGCCCAGGTAGTGTGATATCACATGCTGGGGTAGGTTTCTAGTAGACGGTCAAATCCACAACCCCAGACAGAATGTGGAGCCTTGTGAATGTGAAACTCACATTTATCTAGTTCATTATAGAGGAGGTTCTCCAGGAGTAGCTGCTGTACCCATTTGACAGGCCCCACAATTTGCACACAAAATCACAATAGTGACCAGTGGCCTTTTTCAGAACCCCTTTGAAAAGGTGCTGGCAGACTGCTGAGGTATTAATTAGGCCAGAGGGCATTACCCAGTATTCAGTGTCCCAAGGGGGTAATGAATACTCTCTTCTGCTCATCTTATTGTAGATTCTGCACAGGTCCATGTTAGAGAACACAAATGACTTCTGCAGTGATTCAAAAACTGAGGCAAGGGGTAGCAGCCCTTGATAGTCGATGCAGGAGCAGAGATTCCCATCCTTCTTGCCCGTGATTGAAAACCCACCTGTGCCAGTGAGGTTGAGGGACAAATGAAGCCCAGGTCCAGAGCTTCTTCAAGGTACTCCTCCGTGATCCTTTATATTCAGGGTGAGAAAGGGAGAAGAGTTTCCCTTGCAAGGGGGTAAATGGCACAAGCAAATGGTGACAGGAACTGAGCTTTGTTATTGCTAAAGACTTGCAGATGATGGTCCAGAGATGGGTAAAATGTTACAGGCTTGCTATTTTGGCCCAAATTAAAGGTCAACATTAAAGGACACATTGACTGTTTAAACTGGCCCTGTTCAACACTGAATGGCATTATCTCCCCGCACTGGGAGTAGGCAGTCCAGGGCTTCAAGGACCAGGAACAGGGTTTGGTACATGTAGCATCAAGTTACCTGCTTCCCCTTGAGTGGCCAACTCATGGGCACACACTGGACCCTCACTGAGAGCACCACATTTCTGAGGCCTTGATCGACCTTGAGCAGGCTAGTGCTACCCAGCTGAATATGCTCCACCACGTCCAAGGCCCTGGCCAAGCTTATGGCTTCTGGGCTTGGCAATGGCCAGGGGCATGGTCACAGGGAAGTGACGTTTCCAGCAGCTCTTATTTTCAAAGAAACAGGAGCTGCCTTTTGCAAAAATACCACCTCAAACTAGAATACAATTCAGAGTATTATAACTACACCAACACTACCTTGTATCTTCAAAGCATTTATGGACTGTGGTGGCATAACTGAATTCCCTGGGCTATTGACATGAAGATGGAGGGTTCATCTCCCAGCACTGCCAAACCACTGTTGGGCAACTGAGCAAGGCCCTTAACCCTCAATTTTTACTGTAAGTTGTACCTTTTAAGGATGTCAGTTGTAAGTCTGTGGATAAGAGTGTCCATTAAATGCTGTAACGTAAATCTAGTTAGCTGTCTGGGCATGAGAGGACCAATATTGTAGAGAAAGGATTGATTTATTCTTCTTAAATGGATTGTTGAAATTCAATATCAATAGAAAAAAAGTTCAGTTTATAATTAATGTACAATTAACTCAGACAGACGCATTTGACTCGGGAGGTCTCGACTATAATAGAGTCCACCTTGTCCCAAGACAGAAGCAAGACCGAGTCCAAATGGGTTCAAGACCTATACCGCTCATGTACAGTCTCAGACTCGAGTACTAGAACACTACCCTCAACTGATTCAGAATGCAACAGCACGTCTGGTTTACAACCTACCCAAGTGCTCCCTTGTCACTCCACTGCTGTGTTTGCTTCACTGGCTCCCTGTAGCTGCTTAATCTTGTCTACCAAGCTAAAAATGGACCGGTCCCCTCCTAGCTGACAAAACTAATCAAACACATCTCTGCACTTCATACCCTTGAAGAAACTGGAAACGCCCTTCAAGACACAAAGACGACAAGTGCCAAGAGTTTTCACTGTTCTGGCACACAGAAGGTGGAACGAACCTCCCCTGGCTGTCCAAATAGCTGGGTTTCATGTTGTCTTCAAACCTTTTAAATCAGCATGGAACAAGGGCCAAAACTGCACAATAAAAAAGTTTATTGATAATACTTGCTTCTTATTTTTAATATAATGATAGCGTTCTTTTTACATGCACCAGGCTTCAATGTCAAGTTTTTACCAACTTGCCCAGTACGGCAAGCTGCAAGCAAGTTCTATTAGTAAGTATTAAGTACATAGAAATAAGGACACAAGTTAATATACGTGTATTTAGGTAAGGCTATTTAAGTGTGCATTCCCCCAAATTACTTTCGCTTATTTTATTTCCATTGTAAATAAGCAAAGGTTTTATAACATCATAAAATACATCATTGATCACACCATGAGTAACTGAATGATTGAAACAATGTTTTAAAATTAAACTGCTCGAATTCTTACCACTGAGTTATATTTCCATTTTATTTTAAATACATTAACATTAAAGCTATAAATTATCGTAATATTATCATTTACATGCATAAGATGGGGGATATTAGCTTACCTTCTGGAAGTCGTATCGATACAGTACTGGCTGTTCCAGTCCATTTTAATTGTTTTTTTTTTTAAATTAATTTATTTTTCTTTTATTTGTTCAATTTGAAGGTTTATCTCATGTGGATATTCAATAGAAGCTTTCTCTTTTAACCGTGTGATATGCCATTGTGACTGACCTGATTTGAAATCGGCTTCACTGTTCTTGTAACACATTGTGAATGAAAAGACCTCTCAAATATAGTGTGTTGTGTGTGTTGTCTAGCTTGATGGGATGTTCTTAGAGGACACATAGCAGCTAAAGTACTAAGTCATCTTCTGTTCACGACAGGACAGTGCAAAACGGCTTTAACTAGTTCAAGTGCACCATTGGATAACAGATTTCTATTCTTTATTTTAGGTAAAGTGTAGATCCCTAAATAGCCCATGACATTTAAGCTATGTATCTGGCATATTCTGCATGATGAAGTCTGAAGCAAATTGACAATCTAGATTGCTTGTCATACCCCATTTCTAACTCTTCACCTCCTCTCTTTTTTCTGTCTTGTATGGGTGACTGGACATTTCTGGTTTGGCTGAACCCCGACCTCGCAGCATTTCCTCCATCCCCGCCTCAAGGTTGGCCAAGCCATTACAGTAATTAACTGAGAGATACGGAGGGGGGAAGGAAAGGCAGGGCGGTCTTACTGCAGAGGCAGCAGCTTCAGCACGGGGCTGCCTGCAGTTAATCCCTGACGTCCATTATGAATAGCTGTGAGGTGCATGTCCAGGAGTAATCTAACAAAGAGCCAAGTACCATTCATACAGTGAATATATAGAGGGTGAAGGAAATCGTGTTTGAAAGAGAATAGAAGAAAAGATAATAAAAAAATGGCTGAAGACTGGGAGGAGGGTTAAAGTGTAAGACCAATGAAGCTTGACATTCAAGAATATTAATGTGTATAATATGAAAAAGGTAAGACGTTTTTGTAATCCTTTGCCATAACCCTTACCATGACAAGTGGAAGGAAACAGAATGATAGACTGACACTTTACATTACAATCACTCCTACATTAAACTCTACCAGGCAAATGACATACACCTACATAATCATTATTCAACAGTGCTGGAAACATTCCGCAGACTCTTTGGTTCATACTGACATAGTAGCATCACTCAGTTGCTGCAGATTTGTTGGCTGCACATCCATGATGCAAACCTGCTGTTCCATCACATCACATTGTATTGCGATCTGGTGACTGTGGAGGCCATTTGAGGCCTCACTGTCATGTTCAAGAAAGCAGTTTAAGATAATTGGAGCTTTATGACTATCCTGCTGGAAGTAGCCATCAGAAGATGGCATGCTGTAGTCATAAAGGGATGGACATGGTCAGCAACAACACTCAGTAGGCTGTGGCATTTAAACAATGCTTAGTTGGTATAAAGAGGCCAAAAGTGTGCCAAGAAAATATTCCCCACACCACTAGCCTGAGCTGTTGATACAAAACTTTTACAAAACAACTTTCATGTTGTTTACACCAATAATGATCCTACCATCTGAATATGAAAGCAGAAATCAAGACTCCTCAGATGATGCAACATTTTCTCCAATCTTCTGTTGTCCAGTTTTGCTCAGTCCATGCGAGTTGTAGCTCAAGTTGCCTGTTCTTAGCTGACAGGAGTGGCACCCAGTGAGGTCTTCTGCTGCTGGAGCCCACATGCTTCAAGTTTTGACGTGTTGTTCCTTCAGAGATGCCCTTCTGCATAACTCATGGTTATTTGAGTTACTCTTTCCTTTCTATGAGCTTGAACCAGTCCAGCCATTCCCCTCCGACTTCTGGTAACAAGGCATTTTCACCCAGTGAACAACCCTCTCTGGATATTCTCTCTTTTTTTGGACCATTCTCTGAAAACCCTAGAGATGGCTGTCCATGAAAATTCCAGTAAATCTGCAGCTTCTGAAATACTCAGGCCAGCCCGTCTAGCACCAACAACCATGTCATGCTCAAAGCTACTTAAATCCCCTTTCTTCCCCATATTAATGTTCGGCTTGAACTTCAGCAGGTCGTCTTGATCAAGTTTAAATGCACGAGTTGCTGCCATTTGATTTTTTGATTCGATATTTGCATTAACAAGCAGTTAAACAGGCGTACCTAATAAAGTGTCTGGTCAGCGTACATTTGAGGCGCTTGGGTGATCAGGTCTAATATGATAATCCACCCAGTTTGAGTCCCAGTGGTGCATCACATGCAGACTACTGTCTGTGGCATAGGACCCCAGTTGGGTGGATACCAACTCTGTGATGGACTGGCATCCCGTCCATTGAGCACACATATCGGCACCCTGGTGATGATGCCCCCAATGACCATGACCAGGAAAAGCAAGGTTAGAAAGAAAAAAGAATCTGGACAATGCAGAACACTTGCTTTACCAAACAACAATAAAAATATCATTATAACCAAATGCTACAGGACTGCTGAGCAGGATTTCATGTCATATCTTAACCTAGGTTGAATAAAAAAAAAATTTTCCATTTCAGATGTCCATCCCACTTTGAAAGAAGTGTGGTTAAAAGTCAAATGCAACACATTAGCATATAAACCTAGAATCTGCAACATACTGAGAAAATGCTTTTAAATGAATTTATAATGGAAGAACAGCAGGTATCAATGTTCATTCAGAGGAAAGTTAGACAAACAGTGTGGAAAACAAGAACATTGCTCTATATTCTGGGACATTAAATACATTCGATAACTGCTTTCTGTATTCTATAAAGGAAAAAATGCTCTCTTAAATACCTATGTGGAACAGGAGTTCAAAATAATATCCCATTTCTAATTTGTTAACAGCGTAGGCTGAACTGTTCTGGTAGTACACTGAAGTGGATCAAGTCCAGGGTGAGTCACACAAATGCAGTAGTACTGCACTGCTCATTAACATTCAGGTCAACTTGAAGATTAAATTAGAAAATGAAAATGAACATTACTTTTGTCAGATACCCTCCCTGGTGCCAGTAGACACTGCATTCTCATTTTGACAAATATTATGCATGTTATGAAGCAATGAAAAAAAAACACCAGTTGATCTTTGGCTTTTCCTTTTTCTATTAGCCTTTTCATTTTAATTGTGGCCATGACACAGTAAAATAATAATAAAAAAAAGACAAAAAGATGTTTTCATTCCATTATGTTCCAATATTGGCTCATGCTTGTAAGGTAAATTCAATCAGAGAAGGTGTTATTTGATTTTACTTTCATTTCAGCAAGATATTTTTTGCAGAGGTATGGAGGATTGCATTTCGCATTTTTATTGTATTGTGTTACACAGCAACATCTAGGTCATGTCCTATCATCAGGAATGTCCCCTATAGACCAGTATTACTAGTAGCATGTCAGTCTACTAAGTTACATTAAGGTACGTTAACATTTACTCTGACATTAGTTTGATACAGTTTGAGCGTTGTTTAATGTCGAATAAGTAATGTTCTACATTTGTACAACTTGTTTTTTACTTGGTACTTCTATTCTAAATGTTAGTGAATAAACATTACCTGTATTGCCTTTGTTTTATAAATAAGAAGATTTAACATTTAACGGAATATTAAGATTATCATTGACAGTACAAACAAACAGTACAATTGAAAGGAGGTTCTAGTACTCTGTTAGGTCGCCTCTAGCCTGGATACAAGATGAGATACAGTTGGGCATGGAGGCATACAGGTTTCTATTGGTATCCTGTCACACATGTGCCTAAGTTGTTGCAGCTGAGTCTGTAGTTCCTGCACACTCGTAGGCTGCCGAATCTGGTGTCCCAGCTGGTCCCATAAATGCTTGATTGATGATAAATCTGGTGATCAGACTGGCCAAGGAAGTGTTGCAATCTGGCAGAGACATTCGTGGGAAACCCTCCTACGTGGGCGAGCATTATCCTGCTGAAAAATGCCAAGTGGAAGCCCTGCCAAGAGAGGCTGCAGGATGTCCTGCACATATTGCTGATCTGTTAGTGTCCCTCATATCACTACTAGAGGTGGCCGACTGTTGTATGCGATGGCTACCCAGATCTTCAGACCAGCAGTTGAGGCAGTACGTCGCTCCACAGTAAAGGCAGGACTGAATTGCTCACCTTTAGGCCTCCATACTCAAACCCAACTGTTGTCAGATTTCAAACAGAACCTGGATTCATCACTAAAGACAGTACTGTCCCAGTCCATAGCATTCCAGGTTTCTCGTTCATGACACGGCTCAAACAAAGGTGACAATGGCTGGATGTCAAAGGCAGGACATGTAATGGGTGCTGTGATGATAAATTTATTTCTGCTCAATGCCTGGAAATGGTCCGGACAGATACAGGGGTGTGTAGTGAAGGTGCCAGCTGTGTCTGGATGGTGGACAACCAAACTGTGAGCTGCTCTTGCTTTCTGGCGGAACAAACGATCCTCTGTACTGCTGGTCTGTCTGTAGTCCGTTTGCCATGTGCGTGTGTGTCCTCAAGAAACCACTCCTCCAAACACCTCCTAACAGCTGGGTCACACCAGCATAGATGGTCAGAAATCACTGAAATGACCATCCTTCTCTCAGTCCAATGATGTGCACCCTCTCAAAATCTGTCAACTGAGCAAAATGTCTGCGTGCACATCATACAAGCACATCTAGCAGTCAACAAGAGGTACACTACCAAAAAGTAGTGTCTGAAAGTCTTTTTATGGGACAGCGGAGGAAGCAATTTTACCCCTCTTGTTGCAAGACCCATGATGTAAACATGTTATTAATTGTAACATAGCTTTTAAGCCATTGTTTATAAAAGTTAGTAATAAGTAGTATGTATAAAATTTAAATACGCATGACTAAAATTAGGTTAGATATTTTTGAAATGTAATTGAATAAAACTGGAATAAAACTAAATTAAAATCAGCTGCCAAAATTGGAGCCCAGTATGCCAACTTTATACACGATGATCTGCACTTTTGGTACACGATGATGGCACTGCATTATAGAGCCACATGATAACTACTATTTATCTTCAAGGCAATAAACAAAATACCCCTGTTTGGACTTCTCAAGTGCAGAGTTACAGTTACTAGAGTCTTTCTCTCTCTTTTTCTTGCCAGCTGTTCCATCATCCAGCTTGTCCATTCAATTCCATTACATTAAACTCTGTTTCTCTTCCATTCCTACTTTCTCTTCATTAATTTAGAGAGATCTTCAGCTTTTTTTTCTGCTGAGTGGCCTTGGCGTTGCTGACTTACAGAAATGAGCGCAGGAGAAAAAGTGTGAGAGCTCTGCCCTGTTCTTTCAGCCGGAACTAGAGACGTCAATAAAGCACTGACAGCTCTGGCTGAGTTCAGCTCAGGCTTCACAGTGAGGGAGAGCAGCATTCAAAGCACTCCTGGAAACACAGGGGCTCACAATGGCAGCAACACAGTCAATACTACAAATAAGAAGCATGAATTGCTTTTCTGTCAGAGAGTGTAGGCAGCTTTGGGTGATATATGATTTATATGTTCTTATGTCAATACATTTTCCTTCCATCATCATGGTGCAACAGAATCCAGAATTAACGTGGCCAGGCGGTGTTATTCCACTGCTCAGTGATCCATTTGCTCGATCCATTCTTTTGCCTACTGGAATCTTGCCTTTCTGTTTCCCTTAGCAATGGCACACAAATGGTTGTCTGCTGTTATAGCCCATCTGTCCTAAGGAACGACGAGTTGTTTCGTTCGGACATGTTAGCTGTATCAATAGTGTTGTGTTCAGATGTAATTTGCTTGACTGTGCACCACCTGTTTGTCAGAACCAATTCTTTACACCCTCCTCCAAAACCCTTTCCTTTATGAGTTATTTACGTCCACAGGATATCCTTCCGATGGATGTTTTACCTCAGTCACACCATTCTCTGTATACTCTCGAACACCTTTGCCAGAGAAAACCCGACAAGACTGTCAGTTTTTGAAATATTGGCCCAAGGCTAGTCTAGCAACCATGCCTCATTCGAAGTCATTCAGATCTCTCGAAGTTTCCCATTCTAATGTGGATTCACACTCAACCTGATCCACAGAAAACTTGATCACTTGATTTTATGATGCACTCTGGGACCTCATGTCTAATTTCCATTTCCATACAGGGAAGCTCCAGGTGCGAAGAAGGGTGTCTCAGATAAAGTGGCCACAGTACAATACAGTGGGGCAAAAAAGTATTTAGTCAGCCACTGATTGTGCAAGTTCTCCTACTTAGAAAGATGAGAGAAAAATCCTACAATGTGATTTCCTGGATTTTCTTTTTCATTTTGTCTCTCATAGATGAAGTGTACCTATGATGATGTAAATATGTAAATACAGTACGAACAATGTAGCAGATGTTTTAACTGACTTGTCTGTTTATTTATATGTTTGCCTGTGTGACAATTAACCCTGGCAAAAATTATGGAATCACCACACTTACTGTAGAGGATGCTCACCATTTTATAACAATGTAGTCATGTCTGGACGATGTTTGTTGGAGAGCCACGGCATCCTACATGGCTCTCCTCTGCCCCTTTTCACCTTCCAAAACAGGCAGTTCAGTTAAAGCCGGCTGAGTCCCGGCTTTAACCCTCAGTTTTGTTTATTCTTTTGTCTGGTCTCTGCACACCTCGCACACCCTGGTTTCTTGGCTCCTGGTTCCCCTCATGCTCCATGCCTGGTTTGGGCCTTCTTGCTTCATGTCTAGTATGTGTTAGCATAGCCATTTGTTAGCATTAGCTGTCTCTAGTTGCATTTACACTCCTGTTTGCTTTAGCATTGTCTGTTTTAGCACTGAGTATTGTATGTTTGTATTGCCACATTGTGTAGTCATGTTAGCATTAGCCATTAGTCTGTTGCCTGGCTGTGACATGTTTCTGGCCTTGTGTCCCATTGTTTGTGTTAGCCCTGTCTGTTACCTTAGGACTTTAGCCGTCCTGATGCCCAATTTTTTTTCACCCCCAGCAGTTCCCAGTTTGTCATGTGAAAATCCCAAATCCAAGTTGATGCAAGTACAGCAATTACTGTTAAATACAAACTTAAAATTTAACACAAATATTTATATACAGACATGTTCAGTTCAAGCAATAGCAGGGAAAAGAGATTTTAGACAAGCAATCCGTAATCACTGTTCATGCGAGTTATCAATCATAAACGGATAATTCTACTTTGTGTCAGTTACAAAATCAAATACAATCCTTTTTGGTTTTCAGCTCATTGTGTAGCGCTGTAAGGTTGGGTGCATTTTAATCCCTTAACTTACTTTCTGAACAGCTAGCTTTTGCTACAGTGGGGCAAAAAAGTATTTAGTCAGCCACTGACTGTGCAAGTTCTCCTACTTAGAAAGATGAGAGAGGTCTGTAATTTTCATCATAGGTACACTCCAACTATGAGAGACAAAATGAGGAAAAAAAAGGCCAAAAAAATCACATTGTGAATTTAGATCACAACGAATTTAATTGTAAATCATGGTGGAAAATAAGAATTTGGTCAATAACAAAAGTTCAACTCAGTACTTTGTAACATAACCTTTGTTGGCAATGATAGAGATCAAACATTTCCTGTAAGTCTTCACCAGGTTTGCACACACTGTAGCTGGTATTTTGGCCCATTCCTCCATGCAGATCTCCTCTAGAGCAGTGATGTTTTCGGCTGTCACTGGGTAACATGGACGTTCAACTCCCTCGACAAATTTTCTATGGGGTTGAGGTCTGGAGACTGGCTAGTTAGGACCTTGAAATGCTTTTTACGGAGCCACTCATTCGTTGCCTGAGCGGTGTGTTTGGGATCATTGTCATGCTGGAAGACCCAGCCACGTTCCATCTTCAATGCTCTCACTGATGGAGGGAGGCTTTGGCTTAAAATCTCACAATACATGGCCCCGTTCATTCTTCCCTTAACATGGATCGGTCGTCCTGTCCCCTTTGCAGAAAAACAACCCCAAAGCATGATGTTTCCACCCCATGCTTCACAGTAGGTATGGTGTTCTTGGGATGTAACTCAGCATTCTTGTTCCTCCAAACATGAGGAGTTGGTTTTTACCAAAAAGTTCTGTTTTGGTTTCATCTGACCACATGATATTCTCCCAATCCTCTTCTGGATCATCCATATGCTCTCTGGCAAACTTCAGACGCGGCTGGACATGTACTGGCTTAAGCAGGGGGACACGCAGGATCTGAGTCCCTCTCAGCGTAGGGTGTTACTGATGGTAGCCTTTGTTACTTTGGTCCAAGCTCTCTGCAGGTCATTCATTCAGTTCCCTCCGTGTACTCAGATTAAAACGGAGGTCTATTGTGGGACCCAGGGCCTGAGAATGAGAGAGGACAGGGTGGGACATCTGTCCTAAATTGATGGTGTTCAGTATTGCCCAGTCCGTCTGTAAAAAACTTAGGGGTCACATTTGATTCAGATCTCTCCTTTGATGCGCACATTAGCAGCATAACTCGAATTGCTTTCTTTCAATTACGTAATATCGCTAAACTTAGAAATATCCTCTCTTTTAATGATGCAGAAAAACTTGTTCATGCGTTTATAACCTCAAGGTTGGATTACTGTAACGCCTTACTTACTGGATGCTCTAGTAAATCTATAAATAAACTTCAGTTAGTTCAGAATGCAGCTGCTAACTGGAACTAGAAAATTTGATCATATCACTCCTGTTCTATCATCACTGCACTGGTTACCTGTCAAATTCCGCATTGATTACAAAATACTTATATTATAAATAATAAAGCTCTACATGGCCTGGCCCCACATTATCTGATTGAGCTCATAGAGTTTTACAATCCAACCCGTCTACTTCGTTCGCAGGGTGCAGGACTTCTTTTAGTTCCTAGAATTAAAAAAGTCACAGCAGGGGGAAAGGCTCTCTCATACATGGCCCCCCAACTATGGAATAAACTTCCCACTTTCGTTCGACACTCAGACACTCTCCAAAGTTTTAAGTCTAGGCTAAAGACATACCTATTTAACAGGCTTTTGACTAGATTTAGACCAGGATGCATGGTTGGGTCACTGGGGCGGAGTTGGAGTCATGTCTGGCCTGCCTCCCTGTCCGCTAAGCTGGGAGTGTCGAGTGGCGTCTGCTGGAACGGGATTAGGTCCCTCGTGATCTTAACTCATGCACCTTGCCTTAGGATAAGGGCCAGAGCTGGGGGTTAATAGTCAAAGAGTCTTATGGTGATCAGAGACGTTGGGTGCCCGTCTTCTGCCTCCCGTGGGGGGTTTGCTGATTGGTCTATGGATCCTCTTGGATGTGTTTCCGACCAGTTCTTCTCTTTCTAGTTATGCTGCTAAAGCTAATGCTGCTGGGGTATCATTGCTACACTTCCGGAATCAGTGATGACATGGCATCAGTGATTGGTTAATAAACACTGTGCTCTTAATCAATAACTAATTACATTTTCTGTTTTCTCTCCGAGCTGTGTTCCGGCAGTTCCAGCCCCACACATGATGTTCATCTGCTGTAGCTCCAGTCCCATCATACCCTGGCCACTTAATGTCAATGTGCATACTTCACATTTTATTCGAACTTTGACTCAATGACTTTAGTTTCGCTCTTAGATTTATCATCTACGCCGCCCAAGGAGGTTGGGTCCCTTTTTGAGTCTTGGTCCTCCCAAGGTTTCTTCCTATAACTCCGGGAGTTTTTCCTTGCCACTGTCGCCCTAGGCTTGCTCAATTTGGGATTGGACGTAGTTATTAGGAGATAATCTAAACTTGTAAAGTTGCTTTGAGACAATGCTCCATTGTAAAAAGCGCTATATAAATAAATCTGACTTGACTACACTTGACTTGTGTAGTGCTGGGATTTTTGCTCACCATTCACATGATCATTTTGACCCCACAGGATGAGATCTTGCTTGGGGCCCCAGATCGAGATCAATGGTCATGTATGTCTTCCATTTTCTTACAATTGCTCCCACAGTTGATTTATTCACACCAACCTGCTTGCCTATTGTAGATTCACTCTTCCCAGCCTGGTGCAGGTCTACAATTTTCTTCCTGGTGTCCTTCGACAGCTCTTTGGTCTTGGCAGTGGCTGAGTTTGTAGTCTGATTGCTTGAGGCTGTGGACAGGTGTGTTTTATACAGATAACGAAGTCAAACAGGTGATATTAATAAAGGTAACGAGTGGAGGACAGAAGAGCTTCTTAAAGAAGTAGTTACAAGTCTGTCAGAGCCAGAAATCTTGCTTGTTTGTGGGTGACCAAATACTTATTTTCCACCATGATTTACAATTAAATTCTTTAAAAATCCTACAATGTGATTTCCTGGATTTTATTTCTCATTTTGTCTCTCATAGTTAAAGTGTACCTATGATGAAAATTACAGACCTCTCTCATCTTTCTAAGTAGGAGAACTTGCACAATCAGTGGCTGACTAAATACTTTTTTGCTCCACTGTATAATGAATGATTCCAAAAAAGAAGTTAATTCAGTGCAACCTGACTGTGTATCAGTGTAAAATATTTCCCATAAAACACCCTCAACTTCCCTCTTATCTGTGTGTAATGCAAACTTTTAATTTATTCAGTGGTTAATTACAATTACAGCTACAAAAGGGCTACAAGAAAGACACTGCAAGAAGCGTTTGCTAGGCATTATCTTGTATGGAGGAATGCACATGCAGGAGGATGAGCAAAGAAGAAGCCTGACAAAATATAGAAAACAGACAGAGGAGCCAATCAGAAAGTCACCAACACCACATTGTCATGATGACATTGCTGAAATGAGGTAAGGTGATTTAATCTAGCAAGGTAGAGCCTGTTATTCATTACCCAAACTATTTAACATTCAGTTGGCAGGTTTCGTCTATAAATATGCTACAAAATGCTTGCAGGTATTGTAATCCGGGAGGTACATTGTGAATCACTGAAATTTGACTTAGATCACAAAAAATCAAATGCGCAATATGTGGAGAATGAACAGAAACTACAACCATTTCTTTCTACTTGTCAGAATGTAGCTTTGACGTCAATCATTCCATAAGCAAAAGCAATTATATGGAATTGCAGGGGCGGTTAATATTAATTGCTGAGGTGGTGTTTGTGCAGACTTTCGTTTTAGTCAAGCAGAATCAAACATGATGCAGCTTATTTAATCATCTGGCCTTGGTCTTCAAACAGCTGATGAGTCATACCAAGTCTAGCTCCTTCTTGGTTGAAACCATTTGGAAAATATTTCCCACCTCTGCACTAAGCCTGTATCATATTTTTATCGTAACCAAACAAAGTTAAATCTACATTCCGACACATTTATCGCAATGGCTGCATTATTGCTTAGTATCCAAATGTTGGCTCATTCTCTAGCTTAGAAAAGGGAAAAATCTGCTTCTGGCTGTCAGAATCTCCTCAGCAGAAAGGATGGAGCGGAAAGCTTTTCCTCATCATCTGGTTAACATGGTGGATCACAGCTGCTGCTATAATTTGTACCCACAGGGCTCACTGGCAAAGCCCTGGATACATTTCTATCTGCTTTCTCCAGACTGGTTCCCCAGGCTTATTTTCTACATTTGCTCTGAGGCCAGCATTATTTTGGGTTGACCAAGAAAATGAAGGTTTGATTTCAATCCATCTTTCATTAAACATGTCTTGCTGTTTTTTTTTTTTTTACATTTAATCTTATGACCCAAACAAAAGCCTTGCTCAGGGACCCAACAGTGGCAGCTTGCCAGATGTGAGATTTGAACCCTGGACCTTCTGGTACACAGTCCAATGCCTTAACCACTGCCCAACACAGTCCTTTATAATGCTCCTAATGTCAGATATTAGTCACTTTCACTCCAACTTGTTCTAGGGACTAATTTGGAAGGAACTAGCCCCTGTGGAGCTCCCCAGAGAACTGCATGAGTTGTAGGGCTTTTTTTGTGTGCATTCACACCGCCACTATGAATGCTGTGTGATGCTGAAGTGATGCAAGCCACATCGGATCCATCGGATTTAGGTTCAGTAAATCCTGAACTTCACTGATGCGCCATTTGCCTGTTTTTCTTTTCCATTTTTTAGCACAAAGATCTGGGGCCGTATTCATAATGATTCTTAGTGCTAAGGGTAGCTTCTAGTGATAAGAAGAAAGATCTTAGAACCGTGGGTGTTTCCCTCTCAAAGCTGAAAAGAGTGGAGCTGCATTTTCTCCAGCTTACAGGCTATCCAATAGAATACGTAGCCTACAAAAATACCAGCATTGTAAATAAACTGTCAATAAAATAAAGCCAATAAACGCATGTGTGATTAGTGTAAAATAGGCAGAAAGTATTTCCCCAAGTAAGAGTGTGTTTGTGTGTGTGTGGGTCAAGGAGACAGAGTGAGTGAGGATGTGACAACCAATGAAACTGCATCATACCTAGCAACCAGGCAACCCCACCTCCTCATGAAAATAAAAGTTTGTGTGTTCTCCTTGCTCAGAGTTGCTCCGAGATCGCTTCTGAATCACTCTTAAGCTTAAACTCCTAGCTAAGAGTTTTTAGGCTAAGCTCTCTAAGAGTATTCTTAGAATCTTTATGAATACAGCCCCTGTTGTTTATATGGCTGCCGTTGTACAAGTATATTTAAACCTGGCAGTTAAGCTCAACACAGATGATGCGTCAATATGTCTTTACAAATCACTGCACACTTCTAAGAGTTTCAATTACATTTACAACATTTAGCAGACGCCCTTATCCAGAGCGACTTACAATTGGTACAGTCTTACAATCCAAGCAATTGTGGCTTAAGGGCCTTGCTCAAGGACCCAACAGTGGCAGCTTTGGCTGAGGTGGGATTTGAACCCTGGACCTTCTGGTTCATAGTCCTGAACCTTAACCACAGTCAATTGTTCCTAGTTCCTGCAGTGAGAACACACAACGAAAGGGAACACAGTTCTAAGAACTATAGAAGTTCCTCCAGGAATAAAGCTGTGGGACTGTGGTAGCCTAGCGGTTAAGGTCCTGGACTATGGACCAGAAGGTCCAGGGTTCAAATCCCTCCTCTGCCAAGCTGCCACTGTTGGGTCCTTGAGCAAGACCCTTAACCCACAATTGCTTGGATTGTAAGACTGTATCAATTGTAAGTCGCTCTGGATAAGGGCGTCTGCTAAATGCTGTAAATTTAAATGTAAAGCCCCTACAGGTAATATGTCATATGCATGACAGTATTTGTGCCACCCATGGAGAAAATTTGGCAATATTATTTTGACCATTGTGATAATATCTGTTACAATCACAGCACACACAAACACATTTGTCTTTACATAATTTGCTAAATGTCCATCGAATGCAGCTAGTTAATGCTACATCCACACATCCAACTTAAGTCAAACCTTAACCTCGATATCATAAAGCAGAGCTTTTCGTTTGGTTTTTCAAAAGAAAGTTCAAGTTTTTGTAAAATGCAATTTTGATTACTTTGAAACACACACATACACACACACTCTTGGTAAACATATGGTTTCCATTGACATAATGATTAGTGTAGCATACTAATGCTCATTTTTCAAAAGACAGTTGGAGCAGTTTCTTATGAAGACCAGAAAAATATTCCACAAGATGTCATTTCTATCTTTGCGGGAACATTTAGTCCTGACAATGACATATACTCTATGGACCACACATGTGCATCCCATGGGCATCTCAAGTGTAGAGTGCATAGGGTCAGATCTGCATGCAGCTGATTCAACAACACTGGGAAACTGTGTTCTTGGAGCTTTTGGAAATCTGGTCAGCAAAATCACCCAGTGCCAATTTCTTTAAAAATTGTGTGATTATATGTCAATTGCAGGTGAACACCAAATTCAGAACAGGCACCCACAAACCTGTGTACTGGGCGGCACGGAGGCTCGTACTGTCGACTCACAGCAAGAAGGTCCTTTGCTCAATCCCAGGTGGAGTGGTCTGGGTCCTTTGTATGGAGACTGCATGTTCTCCCCATGCCCAGGGTTATTCCGAATGCTCCGGTTTCCTCCCACAGTCCAAATACATGCGTGTTAGGCTAATTGGTGTGCCTACGATGAACTGGCACGCTGTCTAGGGTTGTTCCTATCTTGTTCCTGATGATGCCGGCTCTCCAGCGACCCTGTCCGGGATCAAGTGGATAAGAAAGTGAATGAATGAATGAAAGCTGTGCACCCAATTAATCAAATGTTGGACTAAAATTGACAGGAATACAATCTCAAGACACTAGTTGGATATTTTACTGACAAGATTGGCTCATTTTAAAGGCAAAGCAAAAAAATTCACTTGACTAGAGATTTTGTGTAGATTTCTGTGTATATTGTCACAATTTTCTGATGCCATGTAGTCAGAACCGCTGTGAATTCTTTTTCAAATGAAAAAGTATACTTAAGTCTCCTGTCTGCCAGGTTTTCCCCCCCAAGCAAATCGATTCCAGTAAACTCATGCATCTCTCCTTGAGTTTTAATAGAGATCTTAGTCAAGAATCATTAGTGCTCAGGTCTCCCAACACCATCTCATATTTAACCGCTTCTAAGAAAAACTGATCTCTCAGGAATTAACTCCCAACATTACTCATATCAGCATGTTCTTTGGTTTAACGTGAAGTACTTTATAATAACTATAATTTATCAAATAATGGCCATGCTAACCCATTAATGTATGGCTTTACAGTTCAACATCCCTCCCCTTTTTCTTATTTAGAATTTGAATAGATGCCCATTACTGTACTTGATCACATTTCACACTTAACATATAGAAATGCATACGTTCATCACGGTTATGTCTTTATGTCCTTCTAGCTAGCCATTGCTCTCAGAAACATTATGAAGTTAGGTTTATAGCTTGATAAGCCCACTGTAATTATTACCTCAAGCTTTACTTCATACTAGTCCATCAGATTTGGATTTACACTTTTGTCCGAGGTCAAACATATACTTTCTGCTTGGTGTAGAAGGTGCTGGTATCTGTGCTCAGGTAATTAAAAAATAAATAAAATGGGCTTTGAGGTAACCTAAAGCCAAAAGAAGAGCAATAGGTGTTGAGAGAAAGAGAGAGAGTGAGAGCGAGAAAGAGAGAGCAAGAGCGAGAATGTAATTTGCTGCCTGGATCTCTAATTGAGTTGCAGCAGCACTTCTCCCTCTGTGCCAGCCTAAGAAGGTTGGATGAATTGATACATACGTCTATGTAAACACGAACACAGAACCAATACACTGGTACACACAGGTACACATTTCTCAAATCTCATCTCTCTCTCGCTTATGAATACTCTCACACACTTTTTCAAACAGGATGAGAAGGTTATGCATCTGAGCTAAATGGGTAGATGAATAACAAGAACATGGACAAGGCAACCATATAGGAAATAGGGCAAGCAAAAAAAAAAGGAATATCTGAAGCAATATAATAAATTGCTGGACAAAATGCAAAAAAACCCTCAGTTAATCCTTCGAAACAACTAATAGCATTTGCCAAATGCAAGTGCCAAATACAAAGTACACATAAGTCACACTTGGAGGTTTCCATCTGAGGGATTTTATGAAAAAATGGTTGAAGATATTTTACACTGCACATTAATTACATTTCATACACTGTGTATTTCTGTGATTGTTAGCAGGCTTTGGAATATTGGTAGATAACTGCATTAACAAATGTATAGGTACAATAAACGGTACATTCAAAACACACGATCATCCAGCAGGATGTATATTTACAAACATGAACCCATTAATTCTTCAACTGGAGGATCTTTTGACCATCTTAACTTTTGGGGAAAAAAGTTAGTAATAATAATTTAATTATATCAATATAAATGTTTACATGCTTTAAAGTAGAATACTTCATGATGGCTACAAGTGAGCTCATATACAACTTAAATACATAATTAATAATTTATAGATAATTGATTATCCGTGAGTAATGTGTCAATTTTCACTTTTTCAAGAACTCTTTCCTGAAAACTATTTTCTTTCACTCCTTTAAAATAGATATTTTTTAAATATTTAAGCAATTTAATTTCCAAAGAGCTTCTTGTTCATTTTCATACCTGCTTAATCCAATTCAGGGTCGCAGGGATCAGGGGCCTAACTGGCAGCACAGGGCACAAGGCAAGAACCAACCGTAAACAGGGTGCTAATCCATTTCAGGGAACATTAACATACTTACACTTTAGAGAGACCATCTGATATAACAGCATGTCTTTGAAGCCTGACAGGAAACACAAGCAGACAAGAAGAGAACATGCAAACTCCACACAGGTGAGTCCAGACTGGGAATCGAACCAGAGATTTCTGGAACTGTGAGGTGACAGTGCTAACCGCTTGCCTGATAATGCCACCATGAGCTTCTTGTGGTACTGAATGCTTGGCTTTTTCTGTCTTCAAGTGCCCCCATAAATATTTTATAGGGTTTAGGTCAGGTGACTAAGTATTCCTTGATCTTTTTTTGGTCTTCAAGTTGTTGTTAATGATTTGAGATGTTTTGGGGTTCTTTTTTTAAATTAAGAACGTTGTCTTAGATTTAAAAAAAATGCAAAATAAAAGCATTTTCAATAGGGTTCTCAAACCCTTCCTATACAAAAAGCACAGAACTAAATTACAGCTCAACAAACATTCATGCATTCATTAATTCCCAACACATCCCTTCCTAATACAATTCAGGGCAGTAGCACAGGGCACAAGGCAGAAACCAATGCTGGACAGGGCATCAGTCCATTTCAGGGCAGACAGGCACAGTGACACAAACTCACACTATCTGGGGCTTTAGAAACACAAACTGTCCTAATTTATGTCTTTGGAATGTGGGTTAGGGTGAGAAAACCCATACATACATGGGGAGAACATACAAACTCCACACAAGTAGAGCTAAACCAGATATCTCTGGAACTCTGGGGTGATAGCTCTAACCAGTCCACTCCTACCCACCATGATCTTTACTATAAACAGCAATATTGTCTAGCATTTTAGCATCTCACAGCCATTGCAACCACCTGCTAGAGAAATCAGGGCGTCGCAGCAGTGTAGATGTACCGTGAACATTGGCTGGTGCACACATGCAAGTCCACACGTACACATGAAGTAAGGAACACAGACAAGCTTTCATCTGTTGTTTTCTCTGTCTAAATTCAATTAACTTGTAGTCCTGGCAGATGACTTGCGTCTACTCTAAAAGCCTGAAGCCAGGCATGAATCCCCCGCCCGAAAAAAGCTGTTTCATTACACAACCAGTGAAAACACAAACACACTTCACTCAGCTGAGCCATTTCAGCATTTTTCTATGTATATTTTATGTGTTTACTAGAAGGCTGAATGAAAGAGGCAAGAGAAAAACTTCAAAGACTTGGCTATAATGACAGTGAGAGAATTGGATGTCGAGTTTGCTGCACATCTCCAGAGTGTCGAACCGTTCTAAGCTTTGTAAACCCTTCATTTTTCATTCATGAGAATCTGTGTTAAAAGTTGTAAAAAATGCAGGAATTGTATCATCATCCGAACATATGTGGTTCTTACCATGCAATTATGGACATTTCAGGACAAGCTGCCATGCCTTAATTCATCGTCATTGCACCTGCTAATGCTGTTTTCTTGATATAGGAAGAACTTATTCTTTCCTGCAATGTGTGATCAGTGTGAACCCAAAATCAAAAAGGATCCAGGAGTGGAATTGTACAAAAACAATCAGTTTTAACAGTATTATCTAGAAAAGCAGAAACACCACCCATGTTATGTTCCGAAACTTACATTTTGTTAGGATTACACAAGGCTCCTTGCATGTGTGGCAACAACATGATGACAAATAGTAATTTTTTTGGACATGGGCACACCAGTGCCTATCTCTGGAGAATACAGGGCGCAGAAGTAAGGACAGGAAGCCAGTTCACTGCATGTCATGGTGGTATAGTGGGGCAATTAAAATATTAATTGAACAATATGCTATAGCTTTATAATCACTATTTTATTATATCGTTCATAATACAGTATTCCATCTTTCATTATTATAGTCTATAATTTACTTCTCATATTTAATTTTTATTACATTTTCTATAATATTATTTATTATTATTTTTGTATTTACTTTCTGAGAATTTAACCTATTATTCCAAATGCATTAGTTACGTAGTTTAGTTTTCCTTACATATAGCATCTAGGCTGCCCAAGAAGGTTGCGGTCTTGGTCCTCCCAAGATTTCTTCCTCATCACATTGCACATTACTTCGGCTGTGGACAGTTGTAAAGCTGCTTTGAGACAATCCACTCTTGTAAAAGTGCTATATAAATAAAACTGGCTTTGAGTTTGTTTCAATAATCAAGGACACCCCTGCTAAAGCTGCTATACCAAAGATATCACCCACACTTTTGGCAAGCCAAATGCATTCAGACAGATTGGATATAGCATCCCTCATTAGTCCCTCATTAGCAACACCAAGGTTGATGCCTTGTAATTCCAGGTACAGCAGGGGTTTGTTGATAACACTGCCACTGTGCAATTTGATCCCTCTGTGTGCTGGTTTAGAGCGTTTATATTTTCACATTCAGTTGGCAGCAACCACCAGTCACCCCAACTTAAACCTCTCTGAATGCCTGGTGGCTATGAAGCCTCATACTCAGCAGTGTGTGATGCTCTGTGTTGTGACACATTTCTCCTGTAATCTGTATTAAAAGATTTCTGTAACTTACGGCACAGTGGCCCTTCTGTCAGTTCAGAATAGATGGGATAACCTACAGTACTGTGCAAAGGTCTTAGGCTACCATTAGATTAGATATACCATTATTTAGCAATGGTATAATGACTATATATTTATTATTATTATTAGGATACAACCAGAAAATACAGGAAATTTGTATGCAGCATTAAAAACTGAAAATCTGTTAAGCAGCTTCTACAGGCTCCAGTGGCAATAGTGTGACCTCTCCTTACACTTGAGCATCTGGCAGCTTCATCAGGTTGTCAGGTTGGTCCTTCTACAGTCTGAAGCAGCTTGATCAGGAATTTTCTGTTTTGAAGGGCAGCAACCAAAGAAAACACTTTTACAGAATGATGAGCTAAAGCTCACAAAGATGGCATGAAGATCAGTAGAGATTGAGTGAAGAATCCAATTTTTGTGTCCAATTGTCGAAAACATGTCATACAGTGGTGCTTAAAAGTTTGTGAACCCTTTAGAATTGTCTATATTTCTACATAAATATGACCTAAAACATCATCAGATTTTCACACAAGTCCTAAAAGTAGATAAAGAGAACCCAGTTAAACAAATGAGACAAAAATATTATACTTGGTCATTTATTTATTGAGGAAAATGATCCAATATTACATATTAGTGAGTGGCAAAAGTATGTGAACCTCTAGGATTAGCAGTTAATTTGAAGGTGCAAAATTATATGTCAGGTGTTTTTAAACTCAACAGGGGATGACAATCAGGTGTTGAGTGGGCACCCTGTTTGTATTTAAAGAACAGGGATTTCTATCAAGTCTTGTCTGCTCTTACCACAGCACATGTTTTTAGAAGTGTATCATGGCACGAACAAAGGAGATTTCTGAGGACCTCAGAAAAAGAGATGTTGATGCTCATCAGGCTGGAAAAGGCTACAAAACCATCTCTAAAGAGTTTGGACACCACCAATCCAGTCACACAGATTGTGTACAAATGGAGGAAATTCAAGATCGTTGTTACTCTACCCAAGAGTGGTTGACCAACAAAGATCACTCCAAGAACAACGCGTGTAATAGCTGGCGAGGTCACAAAGGACCCCAGGGTAAATTCTAAGCAACTGAAGACCTCTCTCATATTGGCTAATGCTAATGTTCATGAGTCCACCATCAGAAGAACACTGAACAACAATGATGTGCATGGCAGGGTTGCAAGGAGAAAGCCACTGCTCTCCAAAAAAGAACATTGCTGCTCATCTGCAGTTTGCTAAAGATCACGGACACCAGCTAGAAGGCTATTTGGAAGAATGTTTTGTGGATGGATGAGCGACCAAAATAGAACTTTTTGGTTTAAATAGGAAAACACTGCATTCCAGCATAAGAAACCTTATTTAATCTGTGAAACATTGTGGGTGGTAAGTCATCATGGTTTGGGCCTGTTTTACTACAATTGTTTTTCCATCATTGATGGAACATGAATTCTAAATTAATCGTCTAGCATTCTAAAGGAAAATGTCAGGGACATCTGTCCATGAACTGAATCTCAAGAAAGGTGGGTCAGTGCAGCAAGACAACGACCCTAAGCACACAAGCCGTTTCTAACCAAAGAATGGTTAACAGAAAAATAAAGTAATGTTTTTTTTGGAATGGAAGTCCTGACCTTATCAATCGAAATGTTGTGGAAGGACCTGAAGCGAGCAGTTAATGAGAGGAAACCCCACAACATCCCAGAGCTGAAGCTGTTCTGTACGGAGGAATGGGCTAAAATTCCTCCAAGCCGGTGTGCAGGACTGATCAATAATTACAAGAAACGTTTAGTTGCAGTTATTGCTGCACAGGGGGGTCACACCAGATACTGAAAGCAAAGGCTCACATACTTTTGCCACTCACTAATATGTAATATTGGATAACTTTCCTCAATAAATAAATGATCAAGTATAATATTTTTGTCTCATGTGTTTAACTGGGTTCTCTTTATCTACTTTCACTGTTAAAATCTGATGAAGTTTTAGGTCATATTTATGCAGAAATATAGAACATTCTAAAGGGTTCACAAACTTTCAAGCACCACTGTATATGGCCATTGTACCACTGCTAAAACAACAAATCTAATGGTCACCTAAGACTTTTGTATAGTACTGTATGTTGTCCTCTGTACTGATGGGCCTTTGGTGCCAAATATCTTGTCTCTGGATTGTCTGTCCTGACTGCTGAACTGGATCACCCCATAATGCTTGCCATTTTGCTGATGCTCCAAAACAGTCAACTGGCTATAAAATTTTGGCCAAAGTACTTCATTACACCATGTGGGCGTTCAGCTATCACATTCCGTTTATCAGTCACATTATGTTCTGTGAAACAGGTTGTTGACCCAAATGGACGTCAACTGGATATTACCATAGTCACATGGTCTTTTTTAGGGTAGTATAAGGTAAATATAAAGGGTATTTTCATAAGAAAACCGCACACAAATGATACATAAAACCTGAGTGGTAAGCAGCCACCTCATCCAAAGCCTAAGCTGTTATATGCACACTAAACTTTTTAAATTATTTATAGAAAATACAGTAATGTACAAAATAAGCAATTAACATAGGAACCTGCAATAATTATCATGTAAAATATGGTAATTAGAGTTCAGTACAGTACTGTATCCTCTAAGATCATATGCCGGGCAACACTGTACAGCGTCTTTGAGTCAGTTTATATACTAATTATATAATATAATTTATAAATACTAAATAATATAATAATTTATTAAGTCTTAAGACCTCGGCTGTTAAAGCAAACGGCCAATGATCAAATGGACCTTAAAAAGTGCATACCTGTACATGAACATTAATGTGAAATACATGTCATATAAATATTTATAATATGAATCAGTCCTCACAGTTTCCACAGTACCCTCTCCAACCTTGTCTGTCCTGATGGGATGCCCTTGCAGTTCTCATACAGAGAGGTCAGTAGCACAAAATCTATGGAAGCACTAATTAGTCAAACAGAGCTCCAGTTAAATTAGTCCTGACCTCTGCTGAATGCCTACACACTCCCAGTAAGACCTGATCTTATTAGCAGAGATGTTCCACAAAAAGATGAAGCATCACCTCATTCTCTTACCCTCTTACCCTTACTTTCCTGAGGGCCTATCTACCAGGTCATGAGCTGTGTGCGACTAAAATGAGACTCCAGACAAAATAAATGCTGTAAACATCTGTGTGTGTTATAAACATGGCATCTTGCTACATACAACACTGGTGCAGTTGTCTTCAGAACTACCATTAGTAACCTGTTATGCCTCAGTGTCTTGCTCATTTACTAACCTGATTATCTAATGTTGTAGAAGGAATTTAAGGAAATAGATGACTTTAATTGCCATATACTTCCCTTCTTCACGCTGCTCATTGTGGAGAAGGTGAAAAAAATAATTTGTTCAAAATGAATTGTTTAAACAGGTTAATAGCTGTTTGTTCTCGTTCAATGATTCTGCTTGCATTTTCCACCAAATACCACAAGATAATTTGATCTTGCCAGTGTTATTAAGAACAAAGATCGGCCAGAAAGGCAAAAAGCTCAAAAACTTATAAAACAATTCTAAAACAAATAAAGCTGTACCATCATGCCAATTAATTTAAAAAGAATGAACTTTGGCTATGACATTCTTCAAACCTAAATTTATCATCCATTATTCTGCATAAAGCTGAGAGTTGAGGCTGAGAATATGAGGAACATGTCTCTGGTATCTGTTTTATGTGAAGTGTAGATGAAGCTGCAATTTTATTAGTCTGTTTATGGTTTTTGCAGCAACAACTGCTGCCTGGTATGGCAAAAGGACAGCGCTGTTGTTCCAAGTACGATTCATTTTCTTGCATACTTCACATAATGTAGCAGGATTGTGATTGGCTGGACACATGAATGCCTAGACATCCTTAAAGTAAACTTGTGATTGAGTTTCAGTGACAACTTTGGCTCCAGCCGTTCATCGCATTGCAATTAAACATTGATTTTTTTTTTTATCCTTTCCAAATTATTTACGTGCTGGAGTACCAGACCATTCATTGTGACACAATTTAACACCTGACTGAGTGCCCAGCAATACCACAGCCCCTTCAACCCATTAAAATGTCTGCGATCATATAACAGCAAAGAAATTCCAAATGCCAAAACTCCAAATTAATGGACAGATTCCCCTAGCCATTCATCATCATGAGGAAAATTAGAGAATATTCAAATGAAACAAGCATTGACCTTCATACATCGGGCAACGTCTATAAAAAGTAAGCATGTACACTGTCGGGGCAATGATTAAGAAGTTTAAAAGCTGTAACAAAATGCCTATGTGGTGGCTATGAGTGAAAAAGCAAAGAAGATTTGTTGGTCAAATCTCTGAATCAAGTCAAGTATCAAGGGTGCCAGAAGAAAGCGTCGTTACCTAATAATAAACAATGTCAAAGAGCCTTGGCACTAATGGAATCATGTTCTATGATCATCTCAGGCTTTACTGAGCCTAATTGCGACAGAGGAGGTACAATACGACTGAGTTGTTGAGCGAAATTGTCATGGCTTACGTCAGCATGCCTGCTGGTGGTGCAAATGCAAGTTGCGAATGCAGTTCTCGGGGGAGTTTCACGGGGGATAGTTCCTCCTAAATTAGTCCCTAAAACTGTTTGGTGCAAAAGTGCATTAACAGAGTTATTTGGCAACGATCACTGAAGGTGTGTTTGAAGTAAAAGATAGATGATCATACATAATATATGCGAATCCCACTGTGAAGTATCATGGAGGATATGTGATGCAAGGCCTTTTTCCTTTCATTGGGCAAGGAAAATTGAATTCATCCATTCCTTATCCTTTTAATACTGGACAGGGTCATAGGAAAGCCGGTGCCAAGCCGAGAGAGCGCAAGGCAGGAACAACCCTAGACAGGGTGACAATTCATTATAGGGCACATTCACTCAAGTCAAGTCAGATCTGTTTATATAGCGCTTTTTACAATGGAGCATTGTCTCAAAGCAACTTTACAAGTTTAGATTATCTCCTAATAACTACGTCCAATCCCAAATTGAGCAAGCCTAGGGCAACAGTGGCAAGGAAAAACTCCGAGTGTTCTGGAAGAAACCTTGGGAGGAACCAGAACTCAGAAAGGGACCCAAATCCCTTGGGGGGGCGTAGATGATTAATCTAAGGAGCGAAACTGAAGTCATGGAGTCCCCCAGGTCGAATTAAAATGTGAATTTCTGCCATCGCAATTAAGTGGCCCGGGTACTATGTGGGGCTGGAAGCTGACGATGGAAAGCAGGCTGAGTGGACGCCCTTTTAGCCTGCCAGCAGAAGGAAAATCATGTGTGGATGGCTGGAATGCCGGTCACACAGTCGGAGAGAAAACCGAAATGTAATGTGTTATTGATTCCCAGAGCCCAGTGCTATTAACCCCTCCCTGATGGCACCATGTGTTAGCATGCACGACCCCAGCAGCAATTAGCTCTCGCGCGTCGCTAGCAAGACGCCCCGAAGCCGACGACCCTGGTCGGGCCAACGCCACCACCCCGCCAAGAGGACAGCTAACCTGAGGACCATTTGGCAACCCCACAGGACCACACCCCCCAGCCCACCAGCCGACAGACCCAGAACCAGGCCCCCCACCTCCCTGACCCAATCGTCCACAGAGCCCAAGAGTGCACAACACACACTTTTCTTTGTGTAGACAACGCGGAACGGTCCCCCGCCTACGGCAACCCTTAACAGCTGCACACGACTTCTTTGCAGCTAAGCGAACACCCCCCAGACTCGATGCCCACATAACCATGTGCAGTGCTTACGGTTTAGCCCGGGAGTAGGACTCACGCCCCCACCCACCCCCAAGGATGCACGAAGTCAAGATCAAGAGGACAAAAGCCCAGTTCAGCCTACATAGCAGCTACCCGCACCAATCGACACTCCCGGCTAGGGCAAGGCAGGCCAGGCCCCAGACATGGACTCCACCGCACTTCGATAGTATTATGTCTTCGTTTGACAATATTCGCTGTCCGAGTCACCCCAGCGACACCCCACCAAACGACGCCATGCACCCTCCATATGCCGTCATACCACTCCGGGAGGTCCCCTTGACAGCAAGTACCCCCCCCCCCGAGACGCCCAGTCACAACATAACGCTATTGGCTATAGCCTAGACTTAAAATTTTGGAGATGTGTTCTGAGTCTCGAACTAAAGCGGGAAGTTATTTCATAGTTGGGGAGCATGTATGAGACACAGAAGCCTTTCCCCCGGCTGTGACTTTTTTAATTCTAGGAAATAAAAGAAGTCCTGTACCCTGCGAACGAAGTAGATGAGCTGGATTGTAAAACTCTAAGAGTTCACTCAGATAATGTGGGGCCAGGCCATGTAGAGCTTTATAAATATTTGAAAACTTCTGAAATGGTCACCACAGTTCCCTGAGCTAAAACCTGTTAAAAGTCTATAGGGTGAGCTGAAGAAGAGAGTTCACAAGAGAGGACCTTGGAGGATCTGGACAGATTCTGTTTTAGAGAAGGATATATTGTCCTGGATTCCTAAATTTTATTGAGGTATATTATTTAATACAAGAGAAGACTCAGATGTGTTACTGGATTTTGCACAAAGTACTAAAAGCAGGGTTGCCACAATCGAGACACATGGCAATAGTAATATAAATTTATTCTCAAATATTTATGGCGTTGTAAATCTCCAAGAATAAATTAGTAATATGAGTAAATAAACATACTGTGATTATTTTGTAGATAATTTGTGATTGTCCTGATGGGCCACCTTTTTGTAAAAGCCTATAAAGCTGAAGCAAAAACAATTTTGTGCGTCAACTATTTCTACTCTTGTTGGAAACCAGAAGTCCCCAGAAAGCCAGGGACACTGGATATATTTGACATTTTGCTAGTCCCCACAATTTTATTTGGTTGTTTACCACAACATGCATTTGAAAAACAAAAGCATCAGTTTTGGTTGCTGAGTTTAGCGTTAGGTGTAGCATTACTTCGCTATTTGTTAATTGTTATTTCAGTGAATCATCCATATCCATTAAACATGCATTCATCAAGACATCCAACGTCAGAAATGTACCTACACATGTCTGAGCCATACACATACAATTAGATTACATAATTATGACAAATTGGTAAGGCTCATTTATAATGGCTTATTGTGTCATAATAAAGAGCTGTTAATCCATATAAGACAATGAAAGCCTGCTATGGCACTTGTGCAGCATTCATGTTCATGCAAGATAAAGGACTGTGCCTAATTAATTAATATACAGACGTAAGATGTTTTCCAACCTGTTAAATTATGTATACTGTTCAATTACACCTCTACTGACAAACACAGCCTACATGCTACAGGAAAATATTTGGTCTTTGTTTCAGTTCCAGCTCTCATTTGCATTTCAGTCTGTAATGATATCACACTTTAAATGTCACCATAATTTGAATCCTGAAATGAAAACAACGGAGATTTTATAATGAACCTGTAGTGCTCTCTTGATTGGCCAATCAGGATCGACAGTGCAGCTGGGATAAGTGACACTAAAAAGCAAGTTAATTAGAGCTGGATTTCATTTTGCGCTGCTGTTTTACACCTTTGGCATGTAATGGATGCTACAAAAAGCACAACTATCAGAAGACAAGTAATGACTGGTTGTGGTATTCTAATCTTAAACACTTTCACAGATTTTGTCAGTAATCCGATCTGTTCTCCTGCGTGAAACAGCACCTGTTCTTAACTGGGTTGTGGCATTCCACTAATTAGACAAGTATTGATGCAGTTTTTGTGTGCCAAATACAGACTGTATTATTCTTCAGTGCTGTCTTTAGAGTCAAATGATTGACAGCTCATTCAGTGGAGGCATCAGTCATTCTCAGCCAGATGGATGCTCGTTAATGTCTGTATGTTTCTGTACCTCTTTCTTCTCCTCTCGATCTCTTTTTGACCTTCTTTCATGTTTCTCATTTCTGAAACTAATAAATGCTCCATGCCTTCTGGTGCTACTGAGTGTTTTCAACAGCTCATATTGATGCCATAGTTTTTCTCTATATTCCATATTTGTTTTCCATAACGATCTCCACTCATTATCATGTGTAATGTCCTTGAACTTTTTTTTTTTAAGGAAGGTTTAAATGTTCGTCAGAGTAACAATTACCTTAGTGGTGCATAGACAATACGCTAATTCTGTTGGAGCAAAGAATGCTGTACCAACTTCAGTGCTATGATGCCAGTGGCTAATGGGAATGGGGGCTGGGGAAGTTGGTCTAGGTTAGTCACCATGGTAACACATTCCCCACTCATAACCTTGCCTCGTCTCGCAAGCAATGTAACTCAAAATACTAACGAGACAGCGAGAGGAAAGAGAGATGCACAATAATTGTGCAACTAAAAGCTCATGTTATATTGGCTGCGAAAATATATTGATAAAAGTGTAATGGCTAAGCCAAAAACAGGTCTTGTTTCTGAAGTTTGGTTCTTTAATTTTGTAATGTTTGCTAATGACAATAATAGTCTAAGAGGTAGGTTCAAATGAGTTTGTCGATTGCAGATTTTAAATTAAATTAACTTGAATCTGCAATTTATGTTACAGGCAAGATTAAGACACACTTTTGCCACTCACTAATATGTAATATTGGATTATTTTCCTCATAAATAAATGACCAAGTATAATATTTTGCCTCATTTGTTTAACTGGGTTCTCTTTATCTACTTTTAGGACTTGTGTGAAAATCTGATGATGTTTTAGGTCATATTTATGCAGAAATATAGAACATTCTAAAGGGTTCACAAACTTTCAAGCACCACTGTAGTTTAATTCTTACATATATCATCAAGGCTGCTGAAGTAAGCTGGGAGTCTCGGTCCTCCCAAGGATTCTTCTTCATTACATTTAACGAGTTTTTCCTTGCCACTGTCGCCCCAGGCTTGGATAGTAAATATGTTTTGAGACAATGTTCCATTGTAAAAAGGACTACATAAGTAAAGCTGACTTTGACTTTATATACTACTTGCCAAAGCTCATTTCGAAGTGCCATGAAGCATGACAATATGGCAACCCCACCAATGCAGTCCATAATACACTATACTTTATATTTGTAGTCACCCAAAACTTGCATCCAAAAGCATTTTTATTAGTTTGGAGTTTGTCCCAACTTTGTTGCTATAACAGTCACACTTCCAAAAGGGCTTTCCACTAGTTTTTGGGACATGACAATGAGGTCAGGAATTGATGTTGGATAATGAGCTCTGGCTCACAAATGGCATTCTAATTAATCTCAAAGTTTTACCTGAAGTAAAGGTAAGTTATCCCTTCTTGCTTTAGGAGAGCAGGGTAGATGATTGATGAATTAACTTGTTGGGGATGTAAAAATATACGAAAGTATTAATTTTAAGAGTCACCGAGTTCAATACAGCCCATTCTACAGGCAGTTTGTCTTTGGAGATTCTAAGTCAGTTACTTCATATTATGTACCTGTAAGAAGTGATATCTACATAGCCATACAAGCTATGCCAGGATGACAGGGAAACCTGGAAGTAGGGATGTTTTTGGCTTCATCCTGCCCTTTGCCAGTTTAAACCTTTAGACACAAGTGGTACATGTGAGTATAGGAATGAAAAATGATTGATTTGATTCAGACTGTAATCAATGTTGTGTGCAGAAGTACACCCTGCAGGTAATCTTACAGAATGTGAACACGAGTCCCTTCATCGACTCGACTGGCAGTCTAGATGGAGACAGACAGATGACAATGATCATTAATAGTCTAGAAGGATGACAAGAGATGAAGAATTAAGAGGAAGTAATTTGGTTATGCAAGTTAACTTGTCCGTTTCTATATTTTCTATACAAAAACTCTATATTGACTACACACAAAAGGTTTAAAAAGACACCAGGATTTAACTTGCTTTCTTCTATCAAGATAGGAAATTAAGTCATCAGTTTAAATACCATTTAGTGAGAGAACTAGTTTGATAATTACCTCACAGCTCACTAAAAGTTATATTACATTTACAGCATTTAATCTGTAACCATTTAGACTTCCTTCTTCAAAAGGTCTCAACTGAGTAGCCGAAGGGTTAATGACTTGCTTAAGACACGATATACTGATAGCAAAGGTTCACATATTTTTGCTAAATCTCAAATACAGTTTTGTGCAAAAGTGTTAGGACACCATTACATATATACTGTTAGTAAATTTGTATGCAGTATTGAAAACTGAAGAGAGAAAACAGTTCCTATAGCCTATGGTGGCATGTATTTAGTCTAACCTCTCCTTACACTTGAGCAATAGCAGCATCTGGCAGCTTCATCTGGATGCCAAGTCGATTTATCTACATTCCAACAAAGCTTGATCAGGAATCAGGGGAACAGGGTCAAAAGTCTGAGATGAGCTAAAGACCAGAATGAAGATCAGTTGAAAAGAGTATTATGGAGTGATCAATCCAAAACTGAAAATTTGGGTTACAGTCATCTGTTATGTATAGTCATTATACCAATGCTAAACCAACAAACCTAATGATGGCCTAAGACTTTTGCACAGTACTGTAAGTAATATTGACTAATAAATAACCAACTATGATAATGTTGTTTTATGTGCTTATGTCTTCTTTATCTACTTTTAGGACTTGTATGAAAATCTGATTATTTGTTATTGTCACATGCAGAGAGAGAATATTAAAGAGTGCACAAACTCGCCTGAACATGCTCATGACCCTATTAATAATCGATTTAAGAGACAATCTACAACCTTAGATGATCTGAAGAGAGTCTGTAATGAAGAGTGTCAGAGTTATTGCTCTGTCTAATTTAATCCAGTCCAATCCAGCTTTATAGGAAGAGAGTTCATGCTAAATGTCTGGGTGCCACTTGGTTTTATTAAAAAACAATTTTTGATACATAAAAAACACATCAGTTAAATGTCAAGTTTCTCTTACAATTCATCATATAATTAAGCTAATTCCTCACAAGGATATTTTCAGTACCTTTTTTTTTTTAAACTGTATGGATGCTTAGGCATTAGAGGTAGAGTTCTGTGTATATTTTCGAGTTAAGTGGTGCTGCAGTGAAATTGAGAGTGAGTGAGTGTCAGAGAGAGAGAGAAAAATGACAGGAAATGAGGCACTACATCTGGTGCAGAAGGACAGAGCAGTGGGGGGAGAGATATGAGAAGAGCGAGATGCTAATGGCTGCATCTGGAGAAGTGGAAGTCCTTGGCAAAATGTGGAGGAAGTGCAACTTTGCAGCTGATTAGTAATACTCAGGGGGAAAACGCGTCAGCTAAATGAGGTCTCAATTATCCATGATTTTTTTTGGCAGCCACATCCTTTTTGCATGTTGTGTAATCATAAAGCAAGTAGCCCTCCTCTTTTTGGCTACTCACTGTCACTTCTTCTAGAAAGCGAGGTGGTAATTTTATTCTCCCCACTTTTCTCCAATTTATTAGATGCCAATTTTCAGCCTCTAGCTGTGTCACCGTGTCCCAATCTGGTGGAAAGATAACGCTTGCTTCTACTAATAATGATGCCATAAACTGCATGTTTTTTCTAACACACTTATTTTAAAGGAGCGAGCCAACTGCCAGCTTTCTGTATATATTTGCAATTAACAGATGCCATGTTGCAACTCACTGTGTCACTCTAATCAACAATTAACAGAGTTATGCCATCATGCCCAGAGTGTAGAACCAAATGTAGTCTTCCAGAATCATAGCCACACACAGCTGTGACAAATTCAACCTTCAAATAGTTTGCTCCCCAAAAATAAGGCAAATGCAATCAAAGCCACACCACTCTACACTCCCTAAAGATGTGCTAGTCAAGAATTTATAGATATGGCAACCCATCAGGTTTCAAGCATCTAACATTGGAGCTCTCTATTGAATTGCTAGACATGGGCACACAATTCTCCAAACAAACCTGGTACTGTGACATAGATATTAACATTATCCATATGGTTAATAAATATCATGCTTTAAATGATCCTCGACATGAAAATGTTTCCCTTCATTGCTTAATGGATTCCAGGCTCTGTATCTCCCAGCTTATCATGACATTAGCATATAGATGAAGCAGAGGTCATCCAGCCTCAAGGCATTGTGGATGTTATTTCCTAGCATTTTGGATAATCTACAGTATTTGGCTCTGACACTACTGGAGTGCCTTTGCTGCCTTCCGCTTTAAATTTTACTAATGAATAGACAGAGAAGATGAATTGTATCTCAAAATGGCCATCCTGCTGTTGAAACTCATGTACTGTGAGAAGTCAAGAATTTATATTTGAATAAATTAGAGAACAATTCACATTGATGATGTATATAATTGGGCAGATATCTAGCTTAGCTTTAAAAAGGCCAGTAGAACAGGGAATGACCATTTAAGTAAAAAAAAATAATAATAAAAGTTTGTTACCAAGCTTTATCTATTTAAGGAAGAATCATTATGCACCAGAAATTTCTAAAAAACAAAAGCCCTGCACATTTATTTATACTGTAATGAGAACAGGCAGTGTGAAAAAGTACACCCCCCTGTTTTGACTTCCTGACTCCCCAGATGTCTCTTGTTTTCTTTGTAGCTTCTGCACCATAATGAGGACATCTTGCCTTTAAGGACATTATTACACACAACAAAAACACAAAGCTTAAGAACAATAATGAGCAAACTTTTGAAAACTATAGGCTCAGTTAATGTCGTGTGGAGATGCATAGATCAGTACAAATCTATAGCATTTAAATCAACACAGTTTTGTCCTTACTATATAAGGGAGCAAAAGTCCGAGGGCACTAGTAGAGATGTTTGTTTGGATCTTTGTGGAGAAGGATTTGTACAGGAGCATTATAATGACCTAAAACACACCTCAAGGCTCTACTTGAAGACCAAAAAATACATAAATATCAGCAGAGTTAATAACTTAAGCATTTCCCAGACATTCACTTCATGTAGAATGCCTACAAACCTAGTGTGCATAAATTAGACACAGACTGAAAAGTCATTTCACTCGTGCTCATACACACTAACGAAAACGGAGCTGTCCCTTCCTTCACATGTCGCATGCCTTTTATTTGGACAGCAGCTCTCTCACATACAGACTGTACCCAGCATATGGGGTGGCCGTGTTGCAGGTGTGAAATTGAATCACATTGGAGTGTGTGAAGACGTCCGGCCTGTGTGAACCCAGAGAGGAACAGTCACCACGGCTGGGAGATTGCGTCTCACGGCTTTCAACGACACTTCAGATGTGCTAAGCTTCTCGCTGAGCTGTATACACAAAGCCCTGAGAATATGAACAGTAGACAACCGGAGAATACGAAAGGACAGGGGCAAAGTATGGGGTATGAAAGACATGAGAAGGACAGTTCAGCTTAGTGCCTTAGTTTGTCTTTAAAATGTGCATATCTACAGTAAAGTTGGGTCTTTTGTATATTATAGGAACATGGCGTTACGCTCACTCGCTTTCCGTACCTGGTTAATCCAGTTCATGTTTCATGGGGATCTGTCAACACAGGATGACGCAATAGGAACTGTCTACAACTAGAGACTGCAGTTTTCTTGTCCGATTCTTAGGTGTTGCACTCTCAGCACCTCAATGAACCTGCACTCAAACCATGGGTGATGCTCAGCTCCACTGTACAAGTGGAGTGGGTACACTGGACATGCATGGCTGGCATAGCAGGGTCTTGCACACGTTGGCGCACTCCTATTTAAAACTGAAGCAGCAGTGTGATTATGGGGGACCAAGACAGTCACTGATGTTCCAACCTACTGAATAATACCCGCTAGTGTAAACAAGGTCCATGCAGAGGAATGCTACAACACTGACGAGTGCATCAGTGGAGGGAGAATACTGTCTGTTACCTGTTTTATTTGCACTACATTGATACTGTGAACCTTTCAGTGCAATACGTTTTAAGTTCAATTTTTGTTAATTTATGTATATTTTTGACAGCCATTTGTATGTTACTTATTTACAGTCACCTGCTGTAATGGCAGTTCAGTTAATTGTGAAACTGTGCATTTGAACAGTTTCTGCAGTGTAACACTAAATATCACACAGAGACTCAAAATTGAACTGGTCTTCCATCTTTTTTAATAACGCTGTTAATACAACAAATACATTTCATATTCCGATAACATGGCTCATGGTTTCCTAAAGTCTCACAATCCCTTGCGTAGCTGACGTCACATTCCCATTCTCTATTGATAAAGAAAGACAGCAGGGGCTGTTGGCTTGTACCTGGCTCTATTCTCTCACTAGCTTTAGGGCATTGGCCACAAAATAGCAATCACTGCAAACTTGCTGAAATTGTATTTTATTACAGCCTTGATAAGAGCCTTTTACCAGTTAGTGCAATGGTACGAGTACAACCAATTGCTGAATTGCAACTCACCCCACACACTGTGAACTTTAATCAACTAATACAAAGACATCCACACAAAACCCCAAAAATAAACAGACAATCGAGCCGCGTGCTAAACGTTGGGACTGGGAAACAAAGAGGCAAGCGACTGAGCATTAACTGTTTAAGTTTAAAGCTCCATACACACATGAACTGAATTCTGAATTAACATTAGTCAGAGCCCTGTGCCGCTGTCTGTATAGGCTAAATGTGACTGGCACAGAATCGGTAATATCAGACTGATCGGCTGATGAGCGGTCACAGCAGACCATGCTGAATTCCGGTCACTGTCTGATTGATCGGTGCCTTTCTAATAGAAACCAACCATAGACAGGGTGCCAGTCCATCGTATGGCATATGCACACACACACACGCAGTTACTCACTCACACTGGGACATTTTAGAGACTCTGACTGACCTAACACATCTTTGGAATGTGGTAGGAAACCGAACACAAAACATAAACTCAACACAGCCAATGGCCGGGCCGGTACTCGAACCTGGGTCTCTGGGGTTTTGAAGTTCCATGTATATTAAAAGATTCAAGCATGAACCTCTAAATCTAGGTTTGGTATCTGGTGAGTGCAGCATTAAAGTGCTGATAACCCGATGTTCTAGTGTCAAGCAAGAAAAGCTGACCCACTCTCTGCTGGGTAATAGTCTTATTGAACAGCCCTTAGAAAAACATGCACTATTGCTTTTAACTGCTCGGCTATAGCCAAGAAAGCTGGCCATCTTTTACTCTGAATGAAGGGTTCACTTTAATAGAGTGTCCTTAAAACAAGTGATTAATTAGCATATTTAAATGGAAAACAAATTCAGAACGTGGATGGAAAGAATGAGCTATACGGAGCAGTTCGGTTTATTCATGTCTATAGCACTGTGCATGGTGGAAAGGGTGCTTCAGGAAAGGCTGATGAATGGGAATGCAATTGACACAAGGGTACCTCATCTACTAATTGAGCTGAGGAAGTAAATCACTGTTTGGTTGTGTCACGAGTAACGAGGATTAGCTTTCCCCTAAAATCAATGTCAGCCGAAGTGCCTTGTTTTGCTTGTTTTCCGATGAGCATGTTCTCCCATAGGGATAAATCAGCAGCCTTAACAAATGAGATCAGAGGCCAATGTGCGAGTTTGAAACTGAAACCCTTTACACACATGCAGTGTAACGTGTGAACACACCAGAGTTTAAATGTGAGGTAGACCGGCACAGTAATTTACCAGATGGAGACCAAATGAGTTCCTGGGGGTTTGTGTGTGAACAAAAGCTGACAGATTAATGAATGACATGCTGATAACCCCATCTGATGCCACTGATTTAACCCAAAAGAGACCACAGAGAGAAATGTTAAAGTATTCAGGGAAATGTTTTTGAGATACATGCTGAAAACCTGTATTGTTGGTTAGAACCTGTTTGGAGAAAGTGTGCTGTAATTCATTCATTTAACTGAATATACATCGGAGGCCAAAAGACTATGCTTCCATTTTACATTTTTCCCAAAATTAATACAAGCCAGTGGTTTTTAATAACAGCTATACCATCATATGATTATAAAGAAAAAATAATCATTATACCTTTGTGCTGTTGGTGACTTTTTTTCAGTCAGCTGACCTAAACCTATGGGGGATCCTGAAAACACAGAAGTCAAGGATTCAGTAACAACACAAGATGCTCTTTGGAATACTGTGAAATTATGCTGGATAACATGGATCATCAGATTTTTGTGGAGTCCACACGAGCTAGAGTGCATGCCAGATGCTTAGCATGGGCTAAGACATACAAACATTTCACAGTGTATGACTGTGTATGACCAGTTAATCCAAGACAGAGATTTCAGGCAGTAACAGAAGGGTTTATATAAGAAGTAGAGGACTGAGATTAATACCACAGCATGCCAAAGCAACAGTGAAGGATGATGGTGGAAATGCTCGAGTCTGGGGGTGTTTTGCCCATCCTGTTGATGGGAAACTGCACAAATCAACTACAACCTGACAAAGGAAATTTGGAACCATGTGGAGAAGGATTCATATTGCAGCAGAATAACCTCCCAAAATACACCATGAAACTTTTCTACTTGAAGACCAAAGAAGATCAAGGAGTGCACACTGTCCTTGCATTAAAAGGGGGGGAACATACCAAATTTACCAATGACCAAATACTTGCACATGGCATCAATACTCCAATATTTCAACACTACAATTTATCAAAAACAGACTATTTTCCATGCTTTATTATTTATACTGTATACACTATTGTCTATGCTATATATTATTATACTCAACACTATACTCGGTTTAATTTATCATAGTCTACACATTTTATTTCAATTATTGTTTAAATATGTTCTCTCTGTAATGCTTATGTTTATTTACAATTACTATACACACTCCTTAATTAGGTAGATTAGTTTCATTCTTACGTACAACACTTAAGACAACAAAGGCGGACTGGTATCTTTTTCCAAGTCTTGATCCTTGCAAGGTTTCCTCCTTGTAATGTTTAGGGAGTTTCTCCTTGCCACGGTCACCTAGGCTTGCTCATCTAAGGTTTTGGGCCTAGATATTAGAAAAGTAAAGCTGTTTTGAGACAATGCTCCATTGTAAAAAACACTATAGAAATACATCCGACTATTATTTAATTATTTTAGGTTGTGTTATTCTTATATTTGTTCACCTTCAGCACGCGCTTTATCTTTGCCTTGGTTTTGGTATATCCTGAGTGACCAAGGCACATGGCAGGACTACAAATCTGAATAGGATGGTAGCCCATCGCAGGGCATCAGGCACTCACCTCGTTCCCTCAAAACTAAGCGTAGTTGAATTTGTTAGCCAGTCCATTATGTAATTTATTCATTTCCTGGTACGACTTTACCCTGGTCTACTAAAATGTTTTAAGAATGTGGAAGAAACCCAGAGTGCCTCATGTACAGCCCACATGGACACAAGAAGAACATGCCAAACTGATTCCACTTTATTAGTTTTATTACATTGCACAGCAGTACCATAGCTTTTACTGCCTATACTGAATACCAAAACATATTAAAGTCTCTGGAACTGGTGAATTAGCAATCAAGTTAGGACAGTTCACATGACAAATTCTCAAAAAGTTCACTGAGCATGAAAGCACTGTTGATGGAATTCATTTTAAAGTGCAAATAATGAGCAATAACAGCACACATCAGCTGCAGAGGCAAAGGCAAAGCAAGCCTGGACTTTTAGCTGTCATATTAGGCAATTTAACATCAGTGTTCCATCAACTGAAATATCACCAAAATTACTAAAAGATTTTGTGTCAAAGGCCTTGAGAAATTCATCCATGATTTCATTTCGAGTGCTTATCACTGCGTGTTGTATTCAAAACTGAACTGGTCTTCCCTAGATGCACGCCGTCTCAGTCGCTGGTGTGTTTTCATATATAAAGCCATTCTTGGTAAACCTGTTTTTTTGTCCTCTCTCTTAAATGTGAAGCGTGCAAATTACTGTCATTGTCCTTTATGTGTGTTGTGGTTTGTTGTTCCCAAAGTTCGGACTGAATAGAGAAAGACACCTTTTAGTTTTTCTGGACCTTCTGCCTACAAGATGAACTTAGGATTCATAATATTGTTAAGGTGAAGTCAATAGTGGAGTCCAGACTGTCTTGTATTTTATTTTACTTATGAAATTGCTTTTAACATGTTCTTGTATAAATTCTTCTGTTGCCAGTTTGTACCGCTGCCCTACTTGGCCAGGTCTCCTTGTAAAAGAGATCTGTGATCTTAACGGAAATAACCTGGTTAAAGGTTAATAAAAAGTAAATGAATTGCTGTCAAGGCAGATTTATTTATATAGCGCTTCCTTTTACAATGGTGCATTGTATCAAAGCAGCTTTACAATGTTAGATTATCTTCTAATATCTAGAACCATCCCCAAATTGAGCAAGCCTAGGGTGAGAGCGGAAAGGAAAAACTCCCTAAACGTTGTAAGGAAGAAACCTTGTGAGGACCAAGACTCAAAAAGGGACCCAACCTCCTTGGATGGCTTAGATGAATCAAATAAGCAGTAACTGTTCAAAAAACAAAAACTAAGTAAATAAAAAAAATGAATTGTTGTACTGATATATCTCCTGATTGAACTATCCAAACAGACAAATCGACAACTTCAAGTAATTCAAAATTTTGCTGTCAGGGTTCTCATTTGAATCAAAAGAATGGATAATGTTACCCCATGCCTAAAGCTTTCCAGTTTGTTGCAGAATTTACTTTAAAGATCTTCTACTTATGGTTCAGAACCATTATCTGCTCAGCAAGAGGACCTCCAGTCATTTATCCATCTTTAAGGTAAAAACAAAAGTACTGAGACACTGCCCTAAGCTTCTATGCTGCTTTTAGATGAAATCACCTATTGAAGAACCTCAGAAGTTTCCTGGCATAGCTTTAAATCTAAGCTGAGACTGTATCTATTAGGTTTTAAGCTCCTGTTTTGGGCTTTCAATATTTTATCCATTTCCATGTAATCAACTTGTCTTTCAATTTACATAGTTGCATTGGTCTGTCATTTGCATTTTTATGCTTTTTAATGACTTTCTTTTGTCTGTAAAGCATTTTGAATTGTATATGATTTTCTTAACCCTGTTTTAGCTATACCAAGCCCTGGTGTGGAACGTATTCCGGCTGCCAATCTGTCACAGGACTCTACAGAGGTCGCTGCTGCAGAGATGATCTTCCTGTCCAGCCTAAGAAATGCCCAACATGCAAATTAGAATTTGTACAAAAATGTCAAGTAAGATCCATTAATTATTTTCTCACAACCATTGCAGAGCTGAAGATGTATATTCTACCAGTTAACTGGCTTCCTAACAATAATGATGGCAAATCAGGAACCTCTGGGAAACATACTGTACTAAATGGTGGCCGGATGATGAGTGTGCAAACATATGATTAGACACACCTACCACTGATGCCTTCTGATGTCATCATCTCATTCCATCTGTATTTAATGAATGGCAGACTGAACCTTCTCATTTCAAGAAAAAACAATCCATACCGAAAGACAGATGCACAAGAAATGCCTAGAGAGAGTTTTACTACTCGGTAGAAGCAAAAAAAAAAAAAGTCTCAAAATACATAGAAGGTTTCTTTCGAAATTCATGACTATAACCTGAAAGAAGTTCAGGCATGAATTAAAAATGAAGACACTGCAAATAGAACTAGCTGCAGATTTCTGAACCGTCTGTGCCGTCTCAAGGAACTTTACTCTTTTTTTGTAGTGGTGTTCCTGTAATATCTAAAAATGAAAAAAAGATCTTGCTGGTGTTGTTGAGAAATGTATCTACACTTGTTTAGCTCTGTTCAGTCATGGGTTTATTTACCTACTGCATGTTATTCAAGCAAGAATTTGGTACATGTTAAAAATATGGCACATTTGGTGGAATTTTGGTATCCATCCATATATAACCCATTACTTCTTGGAAGTTTCCACATGCATATATTTGTACATCGTAGATAAGTAAACATGATCAAGCGTCAGTGAAGATGATCAAGTGAGATATGTCAAGAACATTTAAATGCACTTGAAAGCACACAGTGACCCTCATCAAGAGCAGTGGATAGAAACAGGCTGACAGTGAGTCCGCATATAAATTATCCACGCATCTTTTCAAACAAACAGCATTAAAACTGTATAAACCCAACTGTTGTATACTCCAGGAGTAGGGCTATAGACTCTAGATTTTTTTTATGTACAATGTGGGCCATTTATATGGATACACCTAAATAAAATGGGAAGGAGTGGTGATATCAACTTCCTGTTTGTGGCACATTAGTATATGGGAGGGGGAAAACTGTTCAAGATGGGTGTTGACCAGGGCGGCCATTTTGAAGTCGGCCATATTGGATCCAACTTTATTATGTCCAATGGGAGGAGGGTCATGTAACACATCAGACTTATTGAGAGTTTCACAAGACAAACAATGGTGTGCTTGGTTTTAATGGAACTTTATTCTTTCATGAGTTATTTACCAGTTTATGACCACTTATAAAATGTGTTCAAAGTGCTGCCCATTGTGTTGGATTGTCAATGCAACCCTCTTCTCCCACTGATAGCAACACCGCAGAAGAAATGCTAGCACAGGCTTCCAGTATCCGTTGTTTCAGATGATGCACATCTCGTATCTTCAGAGCATAAACAATTGCCTTCAGATGACCCCAAAGTCTAAGGGGGTCAGATCGGGAGAGCATTTCTTCTGCGGTGTTGCTATCAGTGTGTCAAGAGTGGGAGAAGAGGGATGCATTGACAATCCAACACAATGGGCAGCACTTTGAACACATTTTATAAGTGATCATAAACGTCTAAATAACCCATTGTTTTTCTTGTGAAATTCTCAATAAGTTTGATGTGTTACATGACCCTCTTCCCATTGGAAATAAAGTTGGATCCAAAATGGCCGACTTCAATATGGCCGCCATGGTCAACACCCATCTTGAAAAGTTTTCCCCCTCCCATATACTAAGGTGCCACAAACAGGAAGTTGATATCACCACTCCTTCCCATTTTATTTAGGTGTATCCATACAAATGGCTAATTGACTAATTGCACCCTGACTTGTCTCAGTCTTGAAGATTAGTCTTCAGGTTTGGTCTTGTTTGAGAAATGCATTCATTCATTCCTCATGCCACTAACATACAAGTTTTACATAACAGTTGGTTAATATTTGGTTGAGTCTCAAACCATGTACTAGTATGCAAAATGGTGTAAAACCAGCACCACACACTGTGGAATGTACAAGAGCATGCTATTTAAGACACAGCCAACAGGGCCGACTTCAGAATTAACAATGTTTCAGTACTATTTGATTCCCAGTAGACAAAGTATACCAGCAGATTTGTAATGTGCTTTAAAACAATAGAAAATCATGATTTGCAGAACTTCAAAACTGATGTGGAGAGCAAAATTATGGCTAGTGTGACAGTGTTCCCTTGGATAATGCAGCTCGCCGTTCATCAGGAGACACAGAGTGTAATTACAGCACTTATCGCAGTGGGTGGGAGGATCTCTAAATGGGTTTGTGGTTTTCCTAAACTTGTTCAAATCTCCAATACTTAAATAACTAATAACTTAATAGAACACCTGGGATTAACTGTTGAACCTCCAAAACCAAAACACTGCCTTCCTAAACAATATGCAAGTAAGGCATGCACGGTTTAACAATCGCATTACCTATTGTGAAACTGTGTCGTTAATCAAAATGTCAGTGACCGGGCATTACCATAGTCCTTTTATGGTGTTGTAATCTAAATACAAAAGGTATTTTCACAAGATACGTACGTAAATGCATCAGAGATACCGCTGAAAGCACCAGTGATATATTGTTTGAAGGAAGCCATAAATGCATTAATAGACAGTATTACAAACAAGACGGAAGATCAGCCAGGTGAAATGAAGAGTCAGTGAGTGAATGGGAACCAGTTTATATAGTTATAGGTTAGGAAGAATATACAGGTATAACTTATTATACTTTTAAGAGCTTGCTCATTAAAGTGATAATGCTCAGAGAAATATTATTGTCATTATTATTGTTGATGTCAGTGTTATGTATGCTAATTTAATACTGTAGCATACATTGCAATAACATATCTACAGCATTTTCTTTTAGAATGACAAATGGGATTTGCAAACCAACACTTTACTTAAGACTTTATATGATCAAAAGTTGTTGTAAAAGCTGTAGTGTGGTGGTTATCACATTCGTCTTATACGTGAATGGTCTCGGTTCATAACAGGGCGGAAACGGGGCCTTGCTACTGGAATGCTGGAAACTTTTTTTTGGACTGTGGTGGTCTAGCAGTTAAGGTAATGGACTATGGATCAGAAGCTCCAGAGTTCAACTTCCATCTTCCTTATCTGATCTGTAAAACATTGTGGTGGTAGTATCATGGTTTGGGTCTGTTTTGCTGCATCTGGGCCAGGACGGCTTGCCATCATTAATGGAACAATGAATTCTGAATGATATCAGAGAATTCTAAAGGAAAATGTCAGGACATCTGTCCATGAACTGAATCTCAAGAGAAGGTGGGTCATGCAGCAAGACAACGACCCTAAGCACACAAGTCGTTCTACCAAAGAATGGTTAAAGAAGAATAAAGTTCATGTTTTGGAATGGCCAAGTCAAAGTCCTGACCTTAATCCAATCGAAATGTTGTGGAAGGGACTTGAAGCGAGCAGCTAATGTGAGGAAACCCACCAACATCCCAGAGCTGAAGCTGTTCTGTACGGAGGAATGGGCTAAAATTCCTCCAAGCCGGTGTGCAGGACTGATCAACAGTTACAGGAAACGTTTAGCTGCAGTTATTGCTGCACAGGGGGGTCACACCAGATACTGAAAGCAAAGGTTCACATACTTTTGCCACTCACTAATCTGTAATATTGGATCATTTTCCTCAATGAATAAATGACCAAGTATAATATTTTTGTTTCATTTGTTTAACTGGGTTCATTTTATCTACTTTTAGGACTTGTGCGAAAATCTGATGATGTTTTAGGTCATATTTATGCAGAAATGTAGAAAATTCTAAAGGGTTCGCAAACTTAAGCACCACTGTAGCTTTAATATTTACATTTATGTTCTTTAGCAGATTCCCTTATCCAGGGCAACTTACAATTCATACAATATTACAATCCAAGTTATTGTGGTTTAAGGGACTTGCTCAAAGACCCAACAGTGGCAGCCTGACAGAAGTGAGTTTTAAAGCCTGGACCTCTGGTCCATAGTTCTGTACCTTAACCATGAGACCATTTCAGTATTTGACTTCAGGACAATTTAAAAACAGATTAGCATAATATGGTTGAAATTCATTTACTTTAACAGATTTATGATTTAGAATGAATAATCGCATCGTAGCCCTCTGAATCGTAATCGAATTGAATCGTGAGGCGCCTAGCGATTCCCACCACTACAGAATACACTAATGTGTCCCCACTTTTTCCGCGTACTTGCTGATTGATAGCAAGTATATTGGCACAGTAAGTCTGGCACAGACGAGTGTGTTGCATATTGGCTGCAGTTGAAAGGATTTTATGATTTGTTTCACCTTTCCCTTGAAGTCTTCCGTTCAGCAGGTATAAGTAACTTGATCAGCACTTTTAAGGCCAAACACTATAAATGCACTCAAGACACATTTCCATTTACAGTAAGTTTTCATAGGGTGCTCTAATTCACAGCAAGAGAATACAAATCCACCCAGACACTTTGAAGTTGCAATATAGTGCTGTGTTTTCATATTTCACTAATGTGATCATGCCTAGATTTATAATGGTACAGACGCAAGGAACACCAGACTAAGTGGGGGATAAAATAGGATGCTAGTTTTTTTGTGTATCCTTTTCTGCGATGGACTGGCATCCCGTTCAAGGCACACTTATGGCTCTGACCTGTGTTCTTCAGGATAGGAGCCAGACTTTTATGTGACCCTGACTAGGACGAGCAGGGTTAAATTATGAAAAAAACAGCCCTGGATCTAACAGTAGACCTCCACTTCAAACCTGATTATATTTTACTTAGAAAATGCATACAGTGAGATTGTCCATGATGAGGAACTGAACTAGGTGCTTTTTTAATAGTTGAATATGATGGCAGCCTTTATTGGGGTCAGCAAGTCCAGTGCATAATGCTGGCCCCAATGTCAGACACAATCTAATGTCATGCCTGAGGGGAAAAAAGTCTGATTTTTATATGTTTAATAACACCTTTAACAAACAAATACTGTATGATCTAAGGAAGCCTTGATGCCAAGCAGGCATAGCAGGGGTAGAATTACTGCAGACTTACTTGGATATTGTACCAGTCATCAGTACAGGGAAGGAAAAAGACAGATGCAAGTGCTTTTTACAAGGAGACATGCCGAATAGCAGATGTCAAACAGAGAGGCTAATATAAACAGACTGATGCTAAAAGGCAACACTAATACAAACATGGAATACAGGGAGCTAAGAACACAAACGGACAGTGTGCTAACTGGCTAATGACAATACCAAAATGAAAGTGATATGCTATATTATGGGCATTTCCAAACCTTTACATTGAAATAATGGGTTAAAAGTCTATTGGGGGTGAGAACCTACCCCAAGTGAACGAGTTTAAGTATCTCAGGTTCTTGTTAACAAGGGATCTGAAGAGGGATCGTGAGATCAATGACCAAAATGAGCTTTCTTCGGCAGGTTGCTGGGCAAACTCTCCATGATCGAGTGAGGAGATCGATTGAGAGGAGTCAGTTTGGGTGGTTTGGGCATTTGATAAGGATGCCTCCTGGACACCTCCAGCTTGAGGTATACCAGTCATGGCTGACTGGGAGGAAGCCCCAGGGTGTGCTCAGGACTTGATGAAAGGATTATACGTCCCAGCTGGCCTGGGAGCAGCTGGGGATCCCCAGCAGGTGTTGGTAGAAGTTACAAGAGACAGAGATGCATGAGTTTCTTTGCTTGCACTGATGAAATGAGAGGAGACAATCTATTGGCCTATTTCCATATGCTTTCATAAATATGGCCCTAGTCTTCTAAAGCAGTGGGATGAATATGTGGAGGAATCACATTTTACCAGATGCTAGATGTGATAGCCTTTAATATCTAGAGTTTACAAGAGTGGGCTCAGGGAAATTAGGAAAAAAAAAAACCCTCTGCGTTGGGGTATGCAATCCAGCATATCTCATGGCGGTCCCAAGCCTGGGAAAAGGAGGAGGGCTGCAGCAGGCAGGGCATCAGGCCTAAAACTATGCTGCAACGATTGAAAAATGACAAAGGACCCATTTTTCAGAAGCTGGCTAACTCGGGTTGTTCTGGATTACTAGCCTGTAAATTGAATATTGTTGTTGAGGTTGTTGTTGTTTGACTATAAAAGGTCATTATTAATAACAATATTTCTATATTTCTGAATAAATATGACCTAAGACATCATCAGATTTTCACACAAATCCTAAAAGTAGATAAAGAGAACCCAGTTAAACAAATGAGACACAAATATTATACTTGGTCATTTATTTATTGAGTAAAATGATCCAATATTACATATTAGGGAATAGCAAAAGTATGTGAACCTTTGCTTTCAGTATCTGCTGTGACCCCCCCTGTGCAGCAATAACTACAACTAAACGTTTCCTGTAACTGTTGATCAGTCCTGCACACCGGCTTGGAGGAATTTTAGCCCAGTCCTCCGTACAGAACAGCTTCAGCTCTGGGATGTTGGTGGGTTTCCTCACATTAGCTGCTCGCTTCAGCTCCTTCCACAACATTTCGATTGGATTAAGGTCAGGACTTTGACTTGGCCATTCCAAAACATTAACTTTATTCTTCTGTAACCATTCTTTGGTAGAACGACTTGTGTGCTTAGGGTCGTTGTCTTACTGCATAACCCACCTTCTCTTGAGATTCAGTTCATGGACAGATGCACTTTAGAATTCTCTGATCTAATTCAGAATTCATTGTTCCATCAATGATGGCAAGCCGTCCTGGCCCAGATGCAGCAAACGGTAACCTTTTTCAGCCTGATGAGCATCAACAACTCTCTTTCTGAGGTCCTCAGAAATCTCCTTTGTTCGTGCCATGATACACTTCCACAAACATGTGTTGTGAAGAGCAGACTTTGATAGATCCCTGTTCTTTAAATAAAACAGGGTGCCCACTCACACCTGATTGTCATCCCATTGATTGAAAACACCTGACTAATTTCACCTTCAAACTAACTGCTAATCCTAGAGGTTCATATACTTTTGCCACTCACTAATGTAATATTGGATTATTTTCCTCAGTAAATAAATGACCATGTATTGTATTTTTAGTCTTATTTGTTTAACTGGACTTTATGTACTTTTAGGACTTGTGTGAAACTTTGATGATATTTTAGCTCTGCTTTATGCAGAAATAGAAAATACAAAAGGGTTCACAAACTTTCAAGCACCACTGTACATGTCATACATCTGTTTTTAAGTGACAGATGTCCCACACGCAAGCCATGAATAATATCTTCATTCTGAAAACAGCAATGAACATTCTTTTCCTTTTTTTCTTGGAAAAACCAAGACATTTTCAAAAATACATGGTGTGGGTGTGTGTAAATAAGGGGCATTATTTGCATATGTTTTGCATAAAATGAACCAGATATGAACCATAGTGGATCAGTCTTTCAGGTTTGCAGCTTCTCAGTTTCTCTGAGAATGTGGTGATGCAGAGATGAAGGTACTAGATTATTAGCCAGGTCCAAGGTTCTAATCTAGGCACTGCCAAGCTGCCATTGTTGTTCAGCATAATTGCTTGGATTGTAAGTTGTAAGTCGCTCTGGATAAGAGCATATGCTAAATGTTACAAATGTAAATGTAACATAATATAATGCATCCCAGTTCTGGCAAGGTGGGATATGACCACTGAGAATCCAATTCTGTCTGATTTCACCTAGCCAGAGTTTCATGCATTCAGTGTTCCCTCGAAATGTTGTGTTAATCTTCTATTGCTACATACAGTATTGTGCAAAAGTCTTAGGCCATCATTCGATTTGTTGTTTTATCATATCTAGCCAAAAAAGTGGTTCCTTGGCTGCTACTCTTCCAAAAAGACCATTCCTGATCAAGCTTTTTCAGACTGTAGAAGGATCTTGGCATGCTGATGAAGCTGCCAGATGCTGCTATTGCTCAAGTGTAAATAGATGTCACACTAAATACTTGTCACTGAGGCCTATAGAAGCTGTTTTTTCTGATTGTTTAATACTGCATTCAATGTCCTATATTTTCCGCATTCTAATAAAAAGACTGAGAAATAGTTATACATGGCCATTATACCATTACTAAAACCACAATATATCTAATGGTAAAACTTTTGCACAGTACTGTATGTCCACTGAATAGAAAGAATCCGAGCACAACAGAACAGACCACAACCTTTTTATCCATAAAATAACATTTTACAAAAATCCACTTTTTAAATTGCAGCTATTATTAAATACATTAATTGCATAGTAATTCTTCTCATTGATCATTTGTTGTAAATTCATACGTCATCTTTAACATTAAAGTACAATTTTGGATTCGACAGGCAGGACACTGACGTTGCATTTACATTAATTGACCAAAAAAAAAAACGAAGGAGTTGTTGGAATTGAATGAAACTTTATATGCATGAATTTAATTATGATATATTTGCGTGACTATATTTTTAAAGCAAAAAAGTAGGTTTATTGGGAAAAATAATTGCACAATTGAGGGAGGCTCTAGTACCCTGTTTGGCCAACTCTAGCCTGGATACAAGATGAGGCATGGTTGGGCATGGAGGCATACAGATTCTGTATGGCCTATTTACCCCAGAGATGTTGCAGGTGGGCTTGTAGATCCTGCACTATCGGAGGTTGCTGAAGCTGGCATCCCAGCTGGTCCCATCAATGTTTGACTGGCAATAAAGCATTATCCTGCTGAAAAATGCCAGTTGGAAGCCCTGCCATGAGAGCCAACACACAAATCGCTGATCTGTTAGTGTCCCTTGTATAACTACTCTGGGTGACTGACTGTCGTATGTGATGGTTCCCCAGATCATCACCCCAGCAGATGGGGCAGTATGTCACTCCACAGCAAAGGCAGGATTGAAGCCCTCGCCACGAGGCCTCCACACTCGAACACAACCTTCATCAGATCTGGTTGCCAATGGCAGGACAAGTAATGGGTGTAATTTTGTCAGAGTATACATTTTACCAGTCTCTTAAAAGACAATTTCATACTGACCACAGCAGCTTCAAATAAATCAATATGTTTTACCCAAGGTCCCCCAACATCTCTGTAAATAGATAATTAATGACTGCCCATATCTTCTCCCATACTTGAACATGTGCCCAGAACAGGTGGACTTGCTGTTGAGACCCCACAATTACAGACATTCATTTTCCTGTCCGTTTCTATCCCATGCCATCCACCAAACTACAGCATAATAGTCCAGTCGATGCTGTTTCTGCAGCATGGCTTTATCTGTTCCCCAGTAAAGGTCAGGTGCTGGGTGTTTTCCTGTCCCAATCTCCATTTTCTGTCAGAGAGATGAGACGGTGTCACAGATAATAAATAGCCTATGTGATTGGGAATTGTCACAATGTATAACAGATGGCCCTTTGCCATGAAAGGGTCGTGCTGACAGAATATAGAACATGCGGCGTGTTTCTGTGTTTATGTTCGTGCATGCGAGAGAGGGAGCGAAGCAGCCCTGCACTATGGAGAACGTATTGTCAGATGGCAAATGGTTTGGCTGACTGTGCTCCATTTACCTGTGTTACTCTTGCTCTTCTAAAATTGATGTTTAGTGAAAAAAATATGACTCTATCCATGGTATGTGTGTGAATAGAACTGACAGCTGAAAAATGCTGGCGTATTCCTTTATTTCTGCACTCCCATCTTTACGATATGCCTCACGCTTTCCATCTCCCTCTCTGCTTCGTCAGTCCTTTCTGTTCCTATTTTTACTCGTTTTGACAGGTTTGGCAGTTTCCCCAGATGTTCCTCTCCAAGCCCTGTCGCTCGCCCGCTGTAGGACTTCCTGGAGGAGGCATTGTCCCAGACTCATCCTTAACACCTGGTTTTGTCAAATATACTGCATTTGATGGTATGTAGTTCGTTTTCCCAGTCTGAACTACACAAAGCCATTAGGCAAAGCTTGATATTATTTGTTTTTCTAATGTCAAATGGACAACATTGTCTTACATAGCGTCCCTTATTTTTTTTTACTTTTTACGTTTTTAGCTCTCACCACTACTTTCAAGACTCGATTTGGGGCTGTGTGCAAAAATCAAGGACCATATTCATAATGATTCTTAGTGCTAAGAATAGCTGCTAGTGGTGAAATTCTAAGAAAAATCTTAGAATTGTGGCTGTTTCCCTCTTAAAGTTAAGAGTAGATCCTAGCAAATGTAACAGTTATTCAGAAAGCATCTTAAGCCCTCAAAGAACTCAGAAGGTGAAAAACTGTTGGGGGTATACAAAATATATGTTTGTGAAAAGCCTTCTATTTTTTCTTCAGTACTAAGAAACTATGAATTTCTCTTAAGCAGAGCAGAAAATAGCAGAAAGTAAGACAAATTGTGTCCAAACTGAATAATGGGTAATCAAAGACTACCAATTAGATGACGCAGGAATCTTGTTTGTGGCTAATCTTATTAGAGCCGAGCTCACATTTATTACATAGTGCAACAATGCTGTAACACCCGAAATGAATGCTACATAACCAACTCCACCGCTTGGACAAGGGAGCAACCAAAGCATGGTAACTAAACAGTCAATAAAATAAACGTGTGTGATTAGTATGAAACAGGCAGAAACAGCCTATGCCTGTAATTTCATACTTAAGGTTTACAAGACTATATTTCCCTAATTGAGTGTGTTTGTGTGGGACAGCTGATGAATATACCTACATACCTAGCAACTAGGTCAACCTCGCCTCCTACCTAAGATGAAAGTTTTTGTCTTCCTTGATCAGAGTTGCTCCAAGATTGCTTCTGAATCACTCCTAAGATAAAGCTTCCAGCTAGGAGTTTTTAAGCCGTTAGGGTATCTCGAAGAGGATTCTTAGAGGTAGTTTAAGTCTTAGAAGGTAGTTTGGCTCCTGCCAGATTCCCCAGAATTGACTCCAACAGATACAGTGGTGCTTGGACAGACGGACAGATGTCCTGACACTTTCCTTTAGAATTCTCTGATACAATTCAGAATTCCTTGTTCCATCAATGAAGGCAAGCCGTCCTGGCCCAGATGCAGCAAAACAGGCCAAAACCATGATACTACCACCATCATGTTTCACAGATGGGATAAGGTTCTTATACTGAAATGCAGCGTTTTCCTTTCTCCAACCATAACGCTTTTAATTTAGACCAAAGAGTTTTATTTTGGTCTCATCCGTCCACAAAACATTCTTCCAATAGCCTTCTGGCTCGTCCACGTGATCTTTAGCTAACTGCAGACGAGCACCAATGTTCTTTGGAGAGCAGTGGCTTTCTCCTTGCAACCCTGCCATGCACACCATTGTTGTTCAGTGTTCTTCTGATGGTGGACTCATGAACATTAACATTAGCCAATGTGAGAGAGGCCTTCAGTTGCTTAGAAGTTACCCTGGGGTCCTTTGTGACCTCACCAACTATTACACACCTTGCTCTTGGAGTGATCTTTGTTGGTCGACCAACATTTGTACACAATCTGTCTGACTGTGGATCGGTTGAGTCCAAACACTTTAGAGATGGTTTTGTAACCTTTTCCAGCCTGATGAGCATCAACAACTCTTTTTCTGAGGTCCTCAGAAATCTCCTTTGTTCGTGCCATGATACACTTCCACAAACGTGTTGTGAAGAGCAGACTTTGATAGATCGCTGTTCTTTAAATAAAACAGGGTGCCCACTCACACCTGATTGTCATCCCATTGACTGAAAACACCTGCCTAATTTCACCTGCAAATTAACTGCTAATCCTAGAGGTTCACATACTTCTGTCACTCACTAATATGTAATATTGGATCATTTTCCTCAATAAATAAATGACCAAGTATAATATTTTTGTCTCATTTGTTTAACTGGGTTCTCTTTATCTACTTTTAGGACTTGTGTGAAAATCTGATGTTGTTTTAGGTCATATTTATGCAGAGATATAGAAAATTCTAACAAACTTTCAAGCACCACTGTATATGTCACTCTGGGACTCTGGTGGCATAGTGGTTAATGTACTGGACATTGACCCAGAAGGCTCAGGGTTGGAATCTAACCTCTGTCAAGCTGCCACTGTTAAGTCCTTGAGCAAGATCCTTAACCCACAACTGCCTGGATTGTAAGACTATATCAGCTCCATGTTGCTCTGGATAAGGGCATCTGCTAAATGAATAAATGTATCTTGCTGCCTGTAGCTGATGCAATATCTAAAAAACAATAGAAATATCACGCAGCCAATGCGGCACTTTGTTAAGCTGCAAACGACTATGCTTAAAGCATTAACAGTTACACGAATGCAATGCTTAGCCATGTGTTGTTAATTGCCTGCATTAATTTCATGCATTTTATACAGACTACTTAATTTTGAACAGAACAAACATGCATACTTCCTTTAAGAGAAAGGTTAGAAAACAACAATAATCAACAAATTATTCAACATAACTCACAATACTTATAAATGTTTACAATATTTCGTCAAAGCAGACAACTGATGAGGTCATCACTTCCTGTTTAAATGATGAATAAACCGGCAAATTAAAAACAATGCTTTTGCTGAATTCTGGGTCAAACATGCCCTAAATGCAATACCAACATATAATTTTTTTTTCTCACCACAAAGTATCTTTTTAGGGGGTGGGAGCTAGATTTGGTAAAAAGTTAGTTTTTGACTATGTTTCAGAAACACCCTAATGTGTACCAACAGGCCTTTTAACACTGACAGGAAGAGGCAAGTGATCCTGGTTACTTACAGAGATTTGGGTATTTCCCAGCGAGAGAGAGAGAGAGAGAGGAAGAGCGAGAGCAGGAAAGACTTGACAAGATTGAGACTGACAGACTAGGGTTGGAAGAAGGGTTAGGAATATGTACACTAATGAAGCAAAATGACCCAATTTGTCTTAGAGCAGATGACATTCAGCTCTGAAACGCCACTAGTAAGACACAGAGGAGCTCCTGTGTAAAAGCATTCACTGGAAGATCATCCTAACTCCACTTAATCTACTATATCCTAGACTGAACAAAAAAATGTAGAGGGTAATAAAAATATTCCCACAAATTCCAGATTGGAGCTGAAGTTGTGTTGATTTGGCCTTCCAGAAAAAGCATCCAAAAATTCAGTGACATTCTTTAATCGGAGACCTTTTGCCATACGTTTTTTCTAGATATGGCTCTTCACATGTTCTGCCGACACATTAATGTCAGGGCATCAGCTCCTCTTGGGTGAATATTTTTTATCTTTCTCTCACAGCCGAAGCTGACCACTGCATTGCTGCTACCCCCTTAAGATTATATATTGTGTGTGTTTCCTGAACCACTTTGCTGATCGGTCTAGTGTTAATGTCTTGCTCTATGTATGCCTGTATTACATGCCATTCTTCTTAATCACTCATTATGGTCAGAGTCAGTGGGAGATCCAGAGATTCAAGGTTGGAATACGTCCTGAAAGGAATGCCAGCTTATTTCAGCTCATCAACCTCTTAATTTCAGAACTGACTTAGCAGTTACTTGACCTACAGGCATGTGCAGGGCCTGCAGGAACCATGATGGACATTGAGAAAACATGCCCAGCTCCACACAGACAGTAACAAAGCTTTTGAATTAAATGTTGGTCCCTAGAGATGTGTGGCACCAATAACATGTATTTTGCATCTGCGAGTATTTCAAGAATGTGAAAATTATGAAATTTAGTGATTCATGCAATATCGGCGGCCGATGTATTGTTTGCTGATATATAGGTTTTTCAGTTAACGCCATTGGTCTGATATTAGAATTCTAGCCAATATTAAAAACAACATTTATTACAACAAATATTTGTTTTATTTTGGCTGTTCATCAAGCAAAATATTTGATGTTACTGAGTGTATAGGTGTGTATGCAGTTATGTTCTCTTTTTTGGCTTCTCAGCCATAAGCGTTCTTATACTCTTAATTGCTCTTGTTGCTCTTGTACCAATTCAAGACTAACACAGATTCTTAATTTTAAAAAGGTATGAAATGAATTACTTGACCAGTTTTTAAAAGCACTTCATATATGGATTATAATGTGAACTTCTTGTAAATACAGAAAGGTTAAATTATCGGTTTTAATATCGGTATCAGCCACAATAATGTGCTAATAATCGGTAATCATATCGGCCCAAAAAAAAACCATATCAATGCATCCGTAATGAAATTAGTACAATAAGGGATAAGCATTTGAAAACTGAGTTGTTGTTTACACATGGTGTGTTTTCTTTGACAAATCTGTATCCAGCGGTTATTAAGCTCATGGTTTGTTTTGCCCGGATCTAAATTAAGATTGACCCAAGAGAAGGGTGCTGGAGATGTATGACAGAGAGAAAGACAAGGCAGTAATTTAACAGGACATCCAAAATGACAGGGTATATGTGATTTGCCTTCTGTTCATAAAGTAACTAGGGAAAAAACCTGACAGATATCAAAACATGACAGAGATAGAGAGGGGGGGGGGGTAGCCAAAGCTTAAGACGTTATTGCACTCTACCTTTACCATCATATCTTCTTTTCCCTCTTCCCATCAATTTACCCTCTTGGAACCACTATTCCAAGAAATCTCCCTTCTATTCTCCCCACTTTCTCAGCCTCCTCATCCCTCACTCTCTCCCTGACCCTCTTTCTATGAGCTAAGCTGTTATGACAGGCCTGGGCTTTGGCAATGGTGAGTCTGCTAAAGCCGGAGGTCTGCAGCGTATGCTTCACACCAATGCCACACCAGAAACACAATCTTTCACACCCACACATAACCTGCACAATTATCAGTACACCCTTTTGCGAAGAATGCTGGCTTTTTTTATTTTTGGACAAGACTAACCTTATTGTTAGCAAGTAATTCAGTCTGATCTATAAAGCATATTTTAAAAAACTGTATATGAGAGAGTATACAAACAGAAAGAGATAAAATGGATGACAGACATGGAACAAAATGAAACTTCATGCAGAAAGTCAAATTAGAAATGCATGCGTGAACAGACCAGCCTTACTTGTATATAGAAATGACCCGCTTAATAAAAGGGTGGTATACAGTCTAGTGGCATAAACTCCAAATGCACAATCACCCTTTCATTTCAGCAGTGTCTTTGGAACTGCTATGAAATTTCCCTGAAGAAGACCTCAAGGTGTTATCACTGAGCTAACAGTTCTGTCATCCACTAATAAAAATCACTCTTAATTGCAATCCAACTCTTTCTTTTTACTAGAGATGCACCGATTGATCGGCCAGTGACTGGAATCAGAAGGGTTTTAGCATGATCGGCCAATCAGTCTCATAACTGATTCTGTACCGGTCACATTTAACGTGTGCAGCACATGACGGCAACAGCGGCACAAACACAGTCACACAAACAGCACAGTGCATTTATTAACTTTAATTCAGAATTTGGTTCATGTTTGTAGAGAGCTTTTAACACAGCTAACGGTTTGTTTGTGAGATGGCTGCTGATGGAAGTTCGTGATGAGGTAGTGTTAGATTTCAGTTGTGTTTTGAGTGATACTTAGTCAACTAAATATTCCCTCTCTATATAGTGCATTAATAATGAGGGAGTAGGGACACTAATGAGGGAGCAGGGATTTATTTCGGACACAGGCATGTCTTCAGTGTGGAAGCTGTTTACAATACGTGCATAGCAAAAACAAAGTCTGAAAATGTTCAGAACAACAAAAAGACATTTAAAACAGCCCTGCTGAATATGCTGAATGTGACAAAACTAACAAAGGCAAAAAGGTTAAAGTTAAACCTAGTGAGAGCACACATCCGGGTGCAAGCCAGAAGCCCCTGGTATCTTTCTTTAGCAATGAAGGACTTTCCATTACAAGAAAAGTTGAACAAAAATGTTTCAGTTTGCTGTCATTTAAAATTCTGCGACAGACAGAACATCAGAATCGGATGGTAAAATGTTTTTAAAAAATCTGCCAATTGGAATCGGCCAAGAAAATTGCAAATCACTGCATTTCTCCTCTTTACTCATTAAAAAAAGAGCCGTCATGCATTCTGACTAGCCATTAGTGCTGTTCATTTCATTATATAAAGTGTGATATGGAGAGAGGGAAAAGTAATTAGGTGAGCACACTGTCATGTCACATGCAGATCTGTCTCAGGGAAAAGACGGGCACTATCAAAGTCACTTCTGCTCGGCGTAATAATGCAAGCACAGGCACTTCTGTCCATTGTGAGACTTCACGGGCAATATTTTTGTGAGCGTAGCACTTTGCTCTCGCTCTCTCGCTGATGCTAAAGCACAGTGCAAAAAAAGCCTGATTATTTCTGATAGGACAGAAGTATATGCATATGTGTAATTAAGGTTGTTTTATCGCCAACTTTTAAATGCACAAAATGGGCTACTGCCATCTGTACTCTGTCATTAGCTGATAACTGTGTGTGCAATCTTGAGTTGGCAGGAGATTTCTAAGGAGTATCTAAGGTATTACCACAGTAATTCAAGAAAGTCCATTGCTCCTGCAGTTCTGCATGGTAAATCGCGAGTGTACAATAGGAATGATAAATCACTGGCTGAAAGTGAAGTTACGGCATTATTATTTAAAAGGTCCTTCCAAGAACATGGCTGTTAGGAAGTCAATTACACAGCATAGAGCAAATTGGAGGAAGGAATAAATCAGAAAATTAAAACAGAATAAAAAAAAGTACAAGTCGCTGGGTACAACTTGCAGGCTCAATACAGCATGAACTTCAAAATTAAAAATAACGACAAAATATTGCACCGATTTTTTTTTTACTTTTGCGGCCACGTGGAAAATGGCCTAAAAATATTTCTACATTTTTACACTTAAAAATATAACACTTTATAAATATTCCTGATTGTGCCCTTTCGAAACACCACCATGACTGTTCTAACTGTGTGTGTGTCTGTCCTACTGTAAGTAGTACTCCTTTGTTTGTCCCCCCACTACCTGTATATTCTCTCTAACCTATAACTACATAAACTGGTTCCCATTCACTCACTGAGTCTCTGTTTCATCTAGCTGATCTTCTTTGTTGTTTGTAATTCTCTCAATCAATGCATTTTTGGCTTTCATCAAACAAAAGTATCAGGTCCATCATACCATCCTCTTAAGTGTTACACCTTTCCCCTACACATGGTTGTAACAGTATGTTACTGTATTTTCTACAATTGCTGTAAATTCCCATAAACTAAAAATGTGGTGGCATTAAAGGTGCTTTACAGTGCTGTGAAAAAGTGTTTGCCCCCTTCCTGATTTCCTATTTTTTTGCATGTTTGTCACACTTAGGTGTTTCGGAACAACCAATTTAAATATTAGTCAAAGACAACAAGTAAACACAAAATGCAGTTTTTAAATGAAGGTGTTTATTATTAAGGGAGAAAAAAATACAAACCTACATGGCCCTGTGTGAAAAAGTGATAACTGGTTGGGCCACCCTTAGCAGCAACAACTGCAACCAAGCATTTGTGATAACTTGCAGTGAGTCTTTTACAGCGTTGGGGAGGAATTTTGGCCACTCATCTTTGCAGAATTGTTGTAATTCAGCCACATTGGAGGGTTTTCCACCATGAAAGGCCTTTTTAAGGTCATGCCACAGCATCTCAATAGGATTCAGGTCAGGACTTTGACTAGGTCACTCCAAATTCTTCATTTTGTTTTTCTTCAGCCATTCAGAGGTGGACTTGCTGGTGTGTTTTGGATCATTGTCCTGTTGTAGAACCCAAATTCGTTCCAGCTTGAGGTCACCAACAGATGGCCGGACATTCTCCTTCAGGATTTTTTGGTAGACAGCAGAATTCATAGTTCCATTTATCACAGCAAGTCTTCCAGGTCCTGAAGCAGCAACACAGCCCCAGACCATCACACTACCACCACCATATTTTACTGTTGCTATAATGTTCTTTTTCTGAAATGCTGTGTTACTTTTACTCCAGATGTAATGGGGGACACACCTTCCAAAGAATTCGACTTTTGTCTCGTCAATCAAGAATGTTTTCCAAAAAGTCCTGGGGATCATCAAGATGTGTTCTTGAAAAATTGAGATAAGCTTTAATGTTCTTTTTGCTCAGCAGTGGGTTTCATCTTGGTTTCATCTCTGCCATGCAGGCCATTTTCAGCTATCTACAGTTAGGTTATTCTTGTTTGTTTGTTTTTAACCAAGGAGCACTGGTCCACCTGGTTTGAAATGAACAGGAGCACACAACCAGGAGAACTGTAGAATCCTGAAAAAAATAAAACTGTCTGACTACGGTAATGTCTGGTCAACATCCATTTTGGCCAACATCCTGTTTCACAAAACATAATGCAGACATTAAACGGCACATACCTGTAACTGAAATGATACATCCTAGTGCAGTTAACCATTTCAAGTTCAAGGGACTTTAACAAAACCAGCATTAAGACAATTCATTGCTGGTGTGTTTGTGAGCGTCATGTGTGAAACATGATGTGATAGCCATAAAGGCCAAGCCGCAATTCTGTCACATGCAGTGAAAGTTTCTTTCCGTCCTCATAAGCGAAACATGTGCACTGTTCAGTGAATCACTTGAATCTAATTCCTAGCCAGCATGTTTGTCAGTACATATAGGTGTTGTTTATAAGGTCATGCTGCTCATGGGCTGTAATTAAGGGTTTATTATGGCAGATATGTGAACACAATACACATAAGATTATGAAACAGGGGCTTTTGTAGTGTACTTGCTGTACTGAAACATACACATCACTAAAGTGGGTGTTTGTCTGCCATGGATGAGAAATGAAGAACAAATTAACTTAAATTCTTATTAATTACATGTCAACTGTTTTCTGTTTTATTGGTTAAAGAAAGTATATTTCTTTAACCAATAAAAACAGAAAACAGTTGAAATCTCATCTGTTTTGTATCACTACGGTTGCCATCTTGGGTGTGGACAAGTAAGGGACACCCAGGCATGCCAATAGGGTGTTAAGCATGTTGGGACCTAGGTGTCTCATCCCTAGGTCCTACAGAAAATATTTCCCATAATTTCCAAGCATCCTTCCAAAAGATTGACCAGCTAGTTTCTTTTGGTTTGTCACATGGATTAACCACGTAATAAACCAAAATGCATATTTGACACCTAAAGCAAAAGCATTAATTTCATTAACAAAGATTTTACTAAAGGACCGTTGACAACATTAGCTTGCAAATTGAGTCAAAATATAGGAAACATAATAGTAAGCTACTATTTCAACTCTGTGTTAGCTAGTCAACATGAACTTGTGAAGTAAAAACGCAAGGAAATTTTAGAGCCGGACAAAGCTTTTTTTACCGATCACTCTATTAAAGTACATCTTGTTTCTACACTCATTGTCCATTTTAATATTTCCACTTACTATATAGAAGCGCTTTGTAGTTCTACAATTACAGACAGTAGTCCATATGTTTCTCTACATACTTTCTCTCTACATACAGGACCACCACAGATCAGGTGTTATTGGGATGGCTGGACATTTTTGGTTGATGTATTATTTTCAGTCCAGTAGTGACACAGGTGTTTTTAAAAACTCCAGCAGCACTGCTGTGTTTGATCCACTCATAGCAGTACAACACATACCAACAGACCACTGAAGTGCTGAGAATCATCCACCTCCCAAATAGTACCTGATCTATGGGGGTCCTGATCATTAGAGAACAGTCTCAAGGGAACTAAAAGACAACGACAAGCAACAGATGGACTACAGTCTGAACTGGCATTACTAAGAAATATTTATTTGCTTCATCATGTTCTGATCCCTACTAGGGTTCATAAAGAGACTGGAGAGAGAGGAGGATACAGGCAGAATTCAGAGAAAAGGAATAATTGTTAGTCTTAATGCAAATAAGCCCTTGTTTTGATTCATTTTTATTAATACACTTTAAATGTTTAGTGCCAAAAGACCTGATTATGAACATGGAAATATTTGCTCCAGTTTGAGTCCTATAACAATTCACACATTTTACACTGTAAAAACTCTCTCAGTATCTACTGAACAAACTGCTTTGTGGATGCTTCAGGCATGTGCATCATCACCATGGTAACATCACGGCAACAGAGACTCCTTATAAATGAAAAATCAGGATTCAAGCCTTAACACACAAGGCTTGAATAAGACGTATATAGAAACACACTTGCATTATGCACCTACAGTGGTACTTGAAAGATCAAGTGACCTTTGTAGACTTTTCCATAATGATGAATGATCCAATATTATATAGCTATGAATAGTAAAAGTATGTGAATCCCTAGGATTAGCAGTTCATTTGAAGGTGAAATTAGAGTCTGGTGTTTTCAATCAATGGGATGACAGGTGTGAGTGGGAACACTTGAATTTAAATAACAGGGACCGATCAAAGTCTGCTCTTCACAACACATTTGTGGAAGTGAATCATCTTACAAACAAATGAGACTTCTGAGGTGCACAGAAAAAGAGTGTGATGCTCATCAGGGTGAAGTACGTTAGAAAATCACATGAAAAGAGCTTGGACACCACCAATACACAATTCAAGACCATTGTTCAAGACCTCTGGAGTGGTCAACCAGCAAAGATCCCTCCAAGGGCAAGGTGTGTAATAACGAGAAAGGTCACAAGGAAACACAAGGTAACTCCTAAGTAACTAAAGGACTTTCTCACATTGGCTAATGTTACTGTCCATGAGTCCACCAACAGCAGAACACTGAACAACAGCAATGTATCTGGCAGGGTTGCAAGGAGAAAGACACTGCTTACCAAAACCAAAATGAACATTTCTGTCAATTTGCATTTTTTTTAAATAATGTGGACAAGCCAAAAGGCTATTGGACAAACATTTTGTGGACGGATGAAACAAAAATTGAAACTTTTGGTTTAATTGAGAAGCATTATTTCTGGAAAAAGGGATACACCGCATTCCAACATGAGAACCTTATCCCATCTGTGAAACATGGTGGTGGTAGTGTCATGGTTTGAGCCTGTTCTATCATCATCAGGACAGCACACCTTGCCATCACTGATGGAACAATGAATTCTGAATGATATCAGAGAATTCTAAAGGAAAATGTCAGGACATCTGTCCATGAACTGAATCTCAAGAGAAGGTGGGTCATGCAGCAAGACAACAACCCTAAGCACACAAGTCGTTCTACCAAAGAATGGTTAAAGAAGAATAAAGTTCATGTTTTGGAATGGCCAAGCCAACGTCCTGACCTTAATCCAATCAAAATGTTGTGGAAGGACCTGAAGTGAGCAGCTAATGTGAGGAAACCCACCAACATCCCAGAGCTGAAGCTGTTCTTTACGGAGCAATGGGCTAAAATTCCTCCAAGCCGGTGTGCAGGACTGATCAACAGTTACAGGAAACTATTAGTTTGAACGATACCAGCATATTGTAAAATAAATTGTCACTACAACTATTTTTGAAAGGAATCTCACAAGATTGTGGCTCAAGCAGCAAGACAACATCCCTATAAATATCCTATAAGTACATATAAATGTAAGTAAGCCATTCTATCAAGGAATGGTTACAGAATAATACAGAAAAAATGTTTTGAAATGACCAAGTCAAAGTCCTGACCTGAATTCAATAGAAATATATTGTAGACAAATGTATGTATAAGAGATATCAAACTTTCAAGCACCACTGTGCATGTGCTCATATGCAGGTATGTGTACTGTTCACCTTCTTTCATTTGGACCACTAGCAACCTTAGAAAAGGTAACTAAAACAAGTAACCAGTTTATGTTTTGCTTTTTTACCTGAGTGTTTAGGAACTTAGAAATATCCTCTCTTTTAATGATGCAGAGAAACTTGTTCATGCGTTTATAACCTCAAGGTTGGATTACTGTAACGCCTTACTTACTGGATGCTCTAGTAAATCTATAAATAAACTTCAATTAGTTCAGAATGCAGCTGCCCGAGTGCTAACTCGAACTAGAAAATTTGATCATATCACTCCTGTTCTATCATCACTACAACTGGTTACCAGTCAAATTCCGCATTGATTACAAAATACTTCTTATAAAGCTCTACATGGCCTGGCCCCACATTTATCTGAGTGAACTCTTAGAGTTTTACAATCCAACTCGTCTACTTCATTCGCAGGATACAGGAATACTTTTAGTACCTAAAAGTTAAAAAAAAAGTCACAGCAGGGGGAAAGGCTTTTCTCATACATGGCCCCCCAACTATGGAAACTTCCCACTTTCGTTCGAGACTCAAACACTCTCCAAAATTTTAAGTCTAGGCTAAAGACATACCTATTTGTTCAGGCTTTTTGACTAGATTTAGACCAGCATGGCTGGGTCACTGGGGCCGGAGTCTGGAGTCATGTCTGGCCCTGCCTGCCCTTGTCCGTTAGCTGGGAGTTGTCGAGTGGGCGGTCTGGCTGAACTGGGCTTCAGTCCTTTTGATTTTTGGACTTGTGCATCCTTGCCTTAGAAATAAGGGCAGAGCTGGGGGTTCATAGTCAAAGAGTCTTATGGTGATCAGAGACGTTGGGCTGCTGTCTTCTGCCTCCCGTGGGGTTGCCGATGTCTCCTGTGATCCCTTCTTGGCTGTGTTACCTACCAGTTCTCCTCTTTCTAGCTATGCTGCTATAGCTAATGCTGCCAGGGTCTCATGCTACACATGGCATCAGTGATTGTTAATAGACACTGTGCTCTTAATCAATAACTAATTACATTTTCTGTTTTCTCTTCGAGCTGTGTTCCGGTACCAGTTCCAGCCCCTCACATGATGTTCTTCTACTGGAGCTCCACTCAAGCTGCTTCCGTCATCAGCTCCAGCCCCACCATACCCGGGCCACTTAATGCCGATGTGCATACTTCACATTTTATTCGAACTATGATTCCGTGACTTTAGTTTCGCTCTTAGATTTATCATCTACACCACCCAAGGAGGTTGGGTCCCTTTTTGAGTCTTGGTCCTCCCAAGGTTTCTTCCTGTAACACTCAGGGAGTTATTCCTTGCCACTGTCGCCCTAGGCTTGCTCAATTTGGGATTGGACGTAGTTATTAGGAGATAATCTAAACTTGTAAAGTTGCTTTCAGACAATGCTCCATTGTAAAAAGCACTATATAAATAGATCTGACTTGACTTGAACTTAGTCTTCCTCGACTTCCTGTTTTTATATATGTAGTGACAAAAGTCTTACTAAGATGCGGGAGATTTTTCCATAGTTACTGGAGATAGGACAAATCAAGTGTAATTTTTCTTCCTTTTCAGGGAGGAATTGCAGAAATATGAATGATATTTCTTGGGATTTCATTTTCCTATCAGTATAGGTAATCTAATCCCTACGGTTAAATAGGATGAAGGATCTGTGAAGACCTAAAAATGTTTTGTCTCCAAAAGATCTGAAGAACTTAATAGGATACATGGCTACCTAATTGTTTTCTTAGAATGGATTTACTTTAATTAACAGTTAGTTTTCTTTCATGTCTTCAGTGTAAATGAGCCAATAATTCTGGAGCCAAGTGTGAAATGCCATCATGAAGCTCATTGAGCGATTGTGAGCATGACGCATTTTATGCACGCATATCGCCATCGGGCAAAAAAAAATGGAATGCATTTGTGTTGTGAAGCTCAGCCCTGTCTGTGCCCTTTGTCCATGTGGCCTATTGGCTCCAAGATGACAAATGTGCGCTAATCTCTTATTGATCTGGCTCATTCTCCTCCTGAAACCCATTTAAGGCAGAGGATCAGAGCCTAGCTTCAGTCGAAGCTTCTATCAATTCTCTTCTCATTCTGTAGCCCACACTGCACTTTTCTAGTTTATGTACAAATGTATGTATTGTGAATGAACAAATGCTGATTCGTACACTTTTGAGTAGCAATGTCACTCTGATTAAAGCAAAGAACTGCATAGACATCTTATAAATACTTTATTTCTGGTTACTGACACTAATAAGTGACAAACTCCATTTCACTCATGTTAATTACACTAAAATGTGTACAGCTTAATCATAAGATTAAGACTAATGAGGCCAGTCCTAATAAATTTGACACGAGCTTTATAATCATTAATTATACATTAAATGTACAAATAATAATCACATGTAACAGTAAATCTACAGTCAACCCAGTTATCCAAATGTATACTATATAAAAAAAAGTTTGTGGACACCCCCAAAAAAACTCACATCCAAAACACGATTGTTTTGCCGCTCCAACAGCCTTTGTTCTAAAAGCGCTTTCCACTAGATGTTGGAACATGGCTGTGCTTATTTCTTTATTTAACATCACATCAGCTTCAACAACTATTCTTCACAGGAACAAAGCTTTTCACAAGAACAAGGTTAAATCAGAACTAGTCATACACACTGACATCAGGTTTAGCGTGTCCTGTAGCAACCAAGAAAACACAGTAATGTTTTGACTTGGATATTTTTGGTTTTACTCTAGTCATGAAATAAATATTCATACAATATTTTACATACACCTGTTTGTTACCTCTTCTCTGAAGGGTTAGAAGGGCCTGACCACAAGCCACTGGTTACAAGTGAGTGTTGCTGAAATAGCAGAACTCAATAATAAGAAGTGGTTTTCACAATTTTGTCTATATAGTGAATCTAGTTCCTGAATAGTTTGCACAGAGAATATATTTGGATACTGTCCAACTGGCAGCACAGGGAGCAATGCAGGAACTGCACTCCAATCCATCACAGAGCACATGCACACACACGTACATTGGGACACCTCTAGAGACGGCAGTTGACCTAACATGTCTTTGGAACGTGAGAAGAAACAAGAGCATGCAGAGAAAACCCACTCAGACACACAAAGAATGCAAACCTCACACACTGGAACCCAGGTTTCTGATGCTGTGAGGCGGTAGAGCTAACCACTGCATACAATGACCAGTCCAGTAAACACGATCTTGGTGTGAAGGGCAAACAGATACATTTTTTTCATGATGTACCATTTCACTGACTAAAAAGTCTACTAATGCCGCCTAGGACTGTTATGACTTGAAATGAATGACTGAATTTATTTTCCACACCTCACTGCAAAGCCACATTTTCAAAGCAGAGCAGAGTCCCACGAATTCCTGAGAGCGTTCACCAAACGGGTTACCAAATGGGATAGGAACATCAGTGACCAAAACGCTCTGCAGCACATGCACGTTCTGGAACAGCTGAAAATAATTAAGCTACCACAGAAGCTACTGGTGCTGTTTTACACAGCTGCAATACCATCTGTTATTACATCAGCTGTTTCTGTGGTTCAGCTCTGTTCCTTTTCAATCCAAGCGCTCAGTGCAAAGTAGACCACTGGATGCCAGTTCACCCCCATACAGGTAGTCCTCATCTCACGATGGGGATACGTTCTGACAAACCCACCCTAAGTGAAATGTATCGCAAATTGAGGTGTTTAATATATACTGTACAGTGGTGCTTGAAAGTTTGTGAACCCTTTAGAATTTTCTATATTTCTGCATAAATATGACCTAAAACATCATCATTTTCACACAAGTCCTAAAAGCAGATAACGAGAACCCAGTTAAACAAATGAGACAAAACTATTATACTTGCTCATTTATTTATTTTTTGAGAAAAATGATCTAATATTACATATTAGTGAGTGGCAAAAGTATGTGAACCTCTAGGTTTAGCAATTTGAAGGTGAAATTAGAGTCAGGTGTTTTAATCAATGGGATGACAATCAGGTGTGAGTGGGCACCCTGGTTTATTTAAAGAACAGTGATCTATCAAAGTCTGCTCTTCACAACACGTTTGGGGAAGTGTATCATGGCACGAACAAAGGAGATTTCTGAGGACCTCAAAAAGAGTTGTTGATGCTCATCAGGCTGGAAAAGGTTACAAAACCATCTCTAAAGAGTTTGGACTCCACCAATCCACAGTCAGACAGATTGTGTACAAATGGAGGAAATTCAAGACCACTGTTACCCTCCCCAGGAGTGGTCGACCAACTAAGATCACTCCAAGAGCAAGGTGTGTAATAGTTTACGAGGTCACAAAGGACCCCAGGGTAACTTCTAAGCAACTGAAGAACTCTCTCACATTGGCTAATGTTAATGTTTATGCGGACATATAGAACATTCTAAAGGACTCACACACTTTCAAGCACCGATCATGGATTGGTCTCTTGACCATCGCACATTTACTCACTGCTGAAGTTTCCCTGAATGCCACCAGACCCCCATGACCCTGAACATGGGGAAAACATTTATTTAATTGTATTTAATTTTAAAAAATGCTTGGGTGATGCAGCACACCATAACGATGACTCTGATTTGATTCCCAGTGGCACCTTGGTCCAGAGTGTCACAGGCATGACTGGGACAGGAGGCTGGAACTGGGGGTTGCAATAGCGAATTGGAACCAGCTCTGCAATGGATGGAGATGGACTCCAGAGCACCTTGCAACCATGAACAGGATAAGCAAAAATAATGTACATTACACAAAAATAATTACATTCAAATGTATGCTCCAAATGCTCAGTATGTTCCGATTCCATCACTAACATCAGAATCTTTGTTAGTTTGTTAGCAAAATGTCAGATCAGATTGGCATACAGTAGATCTTTAAAACATTTTGACATAGACAAATATTTCCAAAGCACAGACAATCAGCTATCAGAAAATGGTCAGTTAAATGTGGCATTGATGCAAACGAACGGAATGCAGCAGATATTCTTCTGTCATGAGGACGGTATTGATTCGCTGCAGAATTTCTCTGTAATTGGAGGTTATTTGCTGAGAGATAGCACTGCTGGACCCAACCCACAGAACTGCCTGTGTGGATAGAGGGGTGTATTTTTGGAAATAAAGAGCAGAGAGAGATGTTAAGATGCTGGCTTATTTTCAATGTCGCTGCAATCACATCAGGGAATAGGAAGGCAGCATTTTAGCTGTTTGAACAAAACGAAGTGGAAGTGCTCTAATTTTGGTCACAGTGTGAGTGACTGACAGGATACAGAAAAATGTAGCAGCTATCACTGGTGTGAAAGGGCTTTAATTTTGTCTGCAGAAAATAGATCAGACTCCTGACCTTTTGGAGGGGTCTCTGCAAATGACAGCAATTGGACCTGTTTTAGTTCCAACTGAGAAGCGCTGATGCTAATTTTGTTAAGTTAGGCCTAAAGATAGGACAGATTGTTGTTGTTCACATACTGCAGTGAACAGCTGGGTAACACCAGATACAAGGACTAGTGCCTGGTGCCTACAGTAAAATGTGACACAGACACACATAGAAGGACAAAGTCAAAGATGGATGGATGGATGGGATGGAAGGATGGATGGATGGATAGATAAAACAGATTTAAAAAATAGATTCATAAAAGCTACAGATACGTAACAAAAATACTTGTACTAATTGTACTTCAATTAGGTGACTTTACATCCTTGGCAAGTTGGTACTTCATTCCCTGAGAGTAAATAACTGTGTTAAGTTTGAGTGTACGATTGGGCTGTTCTCAGTTTCCCATTCTGTAACATTTCCCTTCGATTTCTGGTTTGATCTCAAAGTTTATTGTTTTTCTCTCGTCTCACTCCTCTTGTCATTTGGTGTGTACAAGTCCTTTAGTGGTTTGAAAAATGCCTGTGAATAAGAAGGGGAGTTTACTGATCTCTCACACTTCTGAATCTCTGGATATCTTGTCTACTCTCTTGTTTCCTTGATCCCTATATGACCCGGTACCCACACGTAGTGCATGTTATATTGCCTTTTCTCTTAGCTCCTTGTCCTTTATCAAGTGCTGAACAAACCACAATTCATATGAAATGTTCACACATTTAAGGAGAAACAACCAAGAGTTCACCTTTACTGCTTTATTGAAGTAATCTGATACACTGAAGTTGCACTATGTGCTTTCAAGAGCCATATTGTACATACTCTAAATGCATGTCAGTTTGGTATCCAATAAAATACATTAGTGGTTCACCCATGTGACCCATGATTACAAAGGTACACCACAAAATATTAAGCTGAATAAATATCAATACAGAAAGAGTAGCATTTTCGGATCCTTGGGGACTGCAGCCTGTCCAGTAATTCATTGGGCACAAACTGAAGTGCTCACTAGACAGGACACCAGTCCATTGCAGAGCTCATCAGGGTCTTTGTTGCAGCTCCAGGTACGACCCCCTCGTTACACGGACAATCATTCCTGTGCAACACTGGACCTGCCGGAAAGTACTGTTGGGACTCAGGACTCTGTGGTGTTGGGCTTATGAATTGCTGTGGCACCACCTTAGCTGCAACGGCCAGAATTTGCAATACTGAAATGCTGAAAACTGAAGTTGAACTTTTGAACTATTAGTCACCTTTTGTTGCATTGAGAACTCAAATGAAAGGGCATATTTTCAGACCAATTTAATACAGCGTAGATTGAAAAGTCTCTCAATATGTGTATTGAGACTATTAAAGCAGAATGATCCATAACAACATGACCATTTTAGTCTCTCTATTTCACACTGATGGTATGATTACACAGTGATTTTCATTCCACCTTGTCTTCTGGGTTGAGATGTTTTGTCTGGCATAAATATTTGTTGATCAGAAAACAAGCCAAATAAAACCTGCTGTGTCTAGAAAATAGGCTCGAAAATATACACTTATTACCTAATAAGACTGTAATTTCAAGGCTCTTCAGTAAAGTGGTTACTCAAGCAAGCATGGAAAGGTTTTTTTTTGCTAACAAATCTATTAGGTTAAAATGTCATCTCCATTGGTTGGGTTGCCATTTGATCAATGCCGATCAGTCTTTAAAGCTCCGAAGAACTGCTATGCAATCAACATCCCTTATTTGTGTTCCATTAACAGCCAAAATCTGCCAAGCAAAATGGTAATCTAATGTTGGCTGAAAAGGGCACAGAGTTTAAAAAAAAATAGAGCAAACCTACTGATTTCTACTGAGCCCAAATTAGCCTAATCAATAGTGAACCACCTTTGGTGTTCACTATCAGAAGGACGGAAGGACGGTTGGGGGGTGGGGGGGCTGGGGGGAGAAACACCTTTTTTCAGCTGCAGATCTGATCTGCATATTACAGTGGTGCTTGAAAGTTTGTGAACCCTTTAGAATGTTCTATATTCCTACATAAATATGATTTAAAACATCATCAGATTTTCACACAAGTCACAGAAGTAGATAAAGAGAACCCAGTTAAACAAATGAGACAAAAATATTACACTTGGTCATTTAATGCTTGAGGAAAATGAATTAATATTACATATTAGTGAGTGGCAATCAATGGGATGACAATCAGGTGTGAGGGGGCACCCTGTTTTATTTAAAGAACAGGGATCTATCAAAGTCTGCTCTTCACAACACGTTTGTAGAAGTGTATCATGGCACGAAAAAAGGAGATTTCTGAGGACCTCAGAAAAAGAGGTGTTGATGTTCATCAGACTGGAAAAGGTTACAAAACCATCTCTAAAATGTTTGGACTCCACCAATCCACAGTCAGACAGATTGTGTAGAAATGGAGGAAATTCAAGACCATTGTTACCCTCCCCAGGAGTAATCGAACAACAAGAGCAAGGCGTGTAATAGTTGTCAAGGTCACAAAGAAACTTCTAAGCAACTGAAGGCCTCTCTCACATTGGCTAATGTTAATGTTCATGAGTCCACCATCAGAAGAACACTGAACAACAATGGTGTGCATGACAGGGTTGCAAGGAGAAAGCCACTGCTCTCCAAAAAAAACCATTGCTGCTTGTCTGCAGTTTGCAAAATATCACATGGACAAGCCAGAAGGCTATTGGAAGAATTTTTGTGGACGGATGAGAGCAAAATAGAACTTTGTGGCATTATTTTTTGGAGAAAGGAAACACTGCATTCCAGCATAAGAAACTTATCACATCTGTGAAACATGGTGGTGGTAGTATCATGGTTTGGGCCTGTTTTGCTGCATAAGGGCCAGGACAGCTTGCCATCATTGATGGAACAATGAATTCTGAATTATATCAGAGAATTCTGAAGCAAAATGTCAGGACATCTGTCCATGAACTGAATCTCAAGAGAAGGAAGACAATATTGTCTTCACACAAGTGCACACAAGCCGTTCTACCAAAGAATGGTTACAGAAGAATAAAGTTCATGTTTTGGAATGGCCAAGTCAAAGTCCTGACCTTAATCCAATGGAAATGTTGTGGAAGGACCTGAAGTGAGCAGCTAATGTGAGGAAACCCACCAACCTCCTAGAGCTGAAGCTGTTCTGTACGGAGGAATGGGCTAAAATTCCTCCAAGTCGGTGTGCAGGACTGATCAACAGCTACAGGAAACGTTTAGCTGCAGTTATTGCTGCACAGGGGGGGTCACACCAGATACTGAAAGCAAAGGTTCACACACACTTTTGCCACTCATTAACATGTAATTTTGGATAATTTTCCTCAAAACATAAATGACCAAGTATAATATTTTTGTCTCATTTGTTTAACTGGGTTCTCTTTTATCTACTTTTAGGACTTGTGTGACAATCTGATGATGTTTTAGGTCATATTTATGCAGAAATATAGAAAATTCTAAAGGGTTCACAAACTTTCAAGTACCACTGTATACCTGCCACAGGTTTTACGCCCCCCCCCCCCCTGTACCTATAAGTCTTTAACTACAAATGTTCTATTCACAGAATAATCCCAGAGTAGGGTGAAATCACTGACCTTATCATAGGCAGCCCTTTTTACCCAACATCAGCTCTTCAGTTTAAAAGAAGGAAGTAATAATTCACCCATTCGTATGTTTCAACGGTCCTCTATTTAGTATATTAAGTAACTGTGGCATAAGAAGGAAAAAGGAAAAATCAACATTTAGTTATCAAATTAGGTGCCCAAATTGTTGCGCACAAATTTAGAACAATAGCGGACCCAACACAGAACTCTGTGCCACTCTTTTTGGAAATCCTTTAACCTCTGAATATTCCCTGTTAACAATAACAGTCTAAACACAGGCACAAACTTTCATTATTTAGTTGTTCAATGAAATGGGCAAGCGTCAAATCTGCACTCAAGTCGAACAGCACTAAAACAGAAGTACAACTAAAATTTGAGGTAACCACAAGAGTGTGCAACCAAGTGCTAGTTTTATTGCTTGAAACAGCATATGTAGTGTGGACTATAAAAGCATATAATCCAAACTTTCTGTACCACTGACCAATGCTGAGGCTACAATAACACATCATTGTCTTTATGTGTGATGAGTAATATTACTACTGGTTATAGTCAAGGCAAATTTATTTCCATAACACTTTGAATAAGAGCATGGTCTCATAGCAGCTTTACAACCATTTAGGCCCACAGCCATAATGGATCAAGCCTAGGGCAACAGTGGAAAGGAAAATCTCCGTAAACATAATGAGAAAGAAATCTTTGGAAGATCTAAACTCAAATAGGAACCCAACCTCCTTGGGAGGCTTAGATGTTATATATAAAAAATAAACTAAATTACTTAAAATAATAAATGTATTACAATAGTTTCAATACACAGATGCAATATGGAATAATTAAAATAAAGAACAGAATAAAAAGAAAAAGGAAGCAACAATTCATTTTATACTTTAATAAATAAACTATGGAATATAAGACAATAGTATATACTGTGTAACAAGTAAAAATCAAAATATTATATTAGTGCCTGTGGTGAAGTGATCCTTTTAAAACAGGGCTATAAACTTTCCAAATAGAACTCCTACATTTCTACAAAATATCTGTATATGTTGACAATTACTAGACTAAATAGAATCCATGATTACACTTTTAAACTAAATATACGGATTTTATCTAAAAATGCGTAAAAACTTTGTACAAATTATGAGCACAAAGATGTTTGAAAAAGATGAAAATTTGGGTAGATGGTAACACACAGTAGAACAGGACAACTGCATGAAAACACCACAACTGCTAAAACAATCATATTTATTGTTAACATCAGAGCCTCGGTTAGCTAATAGGACGAACTGTTTTTATTTATGAAAAAGCACAAATAAAGCAGCTAATACAAGCGAAGCCGCACTGAATCTTGACACACACTAAATACACCAAAAAAGAAATAGAATACATGTTTGAAACAACAGCAGAACAGTTGTATAGTAGCTAAGGAAGCCCTGTTAGCATAGGTTTGCTAGCTTAGCTTACCATACCAGTCACTGATTATTCAAGAATCTACTCAGTAAATGGAAAATACACCAAAAACACATTTAAATTTCCCGTGAATAGACTAAGCACTTACCTTTCTTACATCCGTTTGATTCTGAGTCAGGTGTTGTTGAGGAGTAACTTCATATTTGAGATCATGTACTTACTAATTATTTGTTAATTATACAGGTTAGCAGTGCTATAGGTTATTTATGAATTCACATTGAACAGAATAGTAGTAAAACAACAACAAAAAACAACTTCTAAACAAGGAATAAGTTCTAAACACAAAATTATACCAAAACAATTTGGAGCAACACACCAAACATGCCTCACCTACCAAACACTCAAACAGGAAGTGATGTTACAGGAACTGTGGGGTTGGTGAAATTTAATTGTTAATGAATAATGAAAAAAACTTGAACTCATGCCTTAAAATAGCTTTTAGGGATTATTTTGTAATTTAAATAAAAATTAAATGAGTCAACATTTCATTAAGAATTCAGAGAAATGTCCAGGGCTTGCTTTCACAGTGGCCCTGGTTTCTCTGCATTGCCTTGTATGAAAAGTCTAACAGAGACATCACATATTCTCTCTGTGTCAGGTGGCGTGTCCTATTAAAAGCATTGCATTAAATCTTGACAGCATGTTCTACAGCAGTGGACATCGATCCATGCACTAGCTGAAACATATTCCACCTTCAGCACACAGATTGCTCTAGCAAAGATCAAACCCTATCTGCTGAACATTACTATAATGGAGCTACACCACCTGATCTGATAACACTGCCCAAAATAGCCCCTGTGTCGCGTATATAGAAAAACAATGGATCATAAATTAGCCTGGACCAAATGTGGCAAACTTTAAATGGTAATCTTCTGTAATGACACTAGGAGTGAGCTAATGGTGTTAGAAAGTTAGCCAGCTTTGTTAACCAACCTCTTACGAAGTTTACTAAGGCTGCATTGCTAACGACTTTAGTTAAGCTACTGTAGGCTGTGTTGCAAAATCATCGTGTGGTACTAGCTAAGCGTGTTAAGTTAAGATTAGTCAGTTAAGGAAATAGGAAAGTTAACGACTAAGAACTTGTTACAACATAGCCTACACTGCTCAAAAAAATAAAGGGAACACTCAAATAACACATTCTAGATCTGAATGAATGAAATATTCTCATTGAATACTTTGTTCTGTACAAAGTTGAATGTGCTGACAACAAAATCACACAAACATCAGCAATGGAAATCAAATTTATTAACCAATGGAGGCCTGGATTTGGAGTCACACACAAAAAAAACAAGTCAAAATGAGGCTCAGTATTGTGTGTGGCCTCCACGTGCCTGTATGACCTCCCTACAATGCCTGGGCATGCTCCTGATGAGGTGGCGGATGGTCTCCTGAGGGATCTCCTCCCAGACCTGGACTAAAGCATCCGCCAACTCCTGGACAGTCTGTTGGTGGATAGAGCGAGACATGATGTCCCAGATGTGCTCAATCGGATTCAGGTTTGGGGAACGGCCAGTCCAGTCCTTAGCTTCAATGCCTTCATCTTGCAGGAACTGCTGACACACTCCAGCCACATGAGGTCTAGCATTGTCCTGCATTAGGAGGAACCCAGGGCCAACCGCACCAGCATATGGTCTCACAAGGGGTCTGAGGATCTCATCTCGGTACCTAATGACGAGCACATGGAGGGCTGTGCGGCCCTCCAAGAAATGCCACCCCACACCATTACTGACCCACTGCCAAACCGGTCATGCTGAAGGATGTTGCAGGCAGCAGATCGCTCCACAGAAGTTTGATTTACTTGGAGTTATATTGTGTTGTTTAAGTGTTCCCTTTATTTTTTTGAGCAGTGTATAAAGGGGAATGCAGGAAGAAAATTGATAAGGATTCTGAAAGTCACTGGAGTAATTGAAAGAATTTAGTTTTTCCCCCATTGATATAAATAGTATGGAGGACCAAACATGGCAAATCAATAAAACAATGAATCAATCAATAAATGAATAAATAAAACCATAAATAAATAAATGGATACATTAATGATCAACACGAAATTGTATGTAAATAAAAACATGGCTAATTCATTAATTTATTTCTTTATTTTTTTTCTGGATTTATTCATCTCTGGATTTCTTCCTCCAGTTCAAGTTAATGAGGTGGACAACACTAATGCAACTCTAACAAGCTATTGGTTGAGGGTGGGCAGAGGGTGATCTGCAAGCCGGGCCAGATTCAGCTAAACAATAGAGCAGCTACCCCCACGTGATATCACAGACCAGCCTCACAGTTGCGGGTTTCTTATTTTCGTTTCTTTTTCGATTATCAAAAATGCATTTCTACCGCAGAAATATGTCCTATTATTGATGATTAAGGCCCATATGGACATAGAGCTGTATTGTCTACACTGGGAGCAAATAGGCAGAAGTCTCGGACATGGACCGAGACCATGTTCTTTTGTCATTTATTATGTAATTAATTTATTTGTGGTTTTATTTATTTATTGGCTTTTAGATTGACTGATTGATTGATTGATTTGCCATGTTTGGTCTTCCATAAAATAGTGGTATGAAGTAAAATAAGGGTATAAACTATCATAGAAGCATTTGATCCGTCTTGATATCGGCACTCCTGTGTTCCAGTGCAGTAAGTGGTGATATAGCCCCACATACAGTGGTACTTGAAAGTTTGTGAACCCTTTAGAATTTCCTATATTTCTGCATAAATATGACCTAAAACATCATCAGATTTTCACACAAGTCCTAAAAGTAGATAAAGAGAACCCAGTTAAACAAATGAGACAAAAATATTCTACTTGGTCATTTATTTATTGAGGAAAATGATCCAATATTACATATTAGTGAGTGGCAAAAGTATGTGAACCTTTGCTTTCAGTATCTGGTGTGACCCCCCTGTGCAGCAATAACTGTAACTAAACGTTTCCTGTTGCTGTTGATCAGTCCTGCACACCGGCTTGGAGGAAGTTTAGCCCATTCCTCCGTGGGTGCAAGTGACGAAAACCAAGGATGCAGTCTGCCAGCTGAGAGCAAACCCATTATCTGTCATAATTACTGATATTCATTAAGGACAAACAATGGGGAAGGGCATTAGTTCGCATAAACGTGCACACACACACACACACACACACACACACACACACACACACACACACACACACACACACACAGTGCTCACTTGCAATGGTCATTTGCACCTAAAGGCACAAAGGCAGGTCATTAAATGATTATCATAAATAAATATTATAAATCATTTAATTCTTACTTCTATGTTGGTTAATTGTTGATTGCAAAACAAATTACACATTAAGAAAGAAATAAAGCATTTAATTGTTTTGTCCTTGACCAGTACATACATGGTAGTTCTGTGTGTGTCCACTTTGCAGAATAAGTTTGAAAATGAAAAACACAGTTCTGTCACACCATATGTCCAGCACAGAAGAAACCAAACTGGATACACAAATGTGCTGACACAAATGTGTGTTATATATTCAGTGTGTACTTAAGCTCATTCTTTGAGCTGTCCCTCTCTAATACACACTTGCACACAGTCACTCACACACACACACACACTCACACACACAAACATACTGTTTAGGGCTGTCTGTGGTGCTGAGATTAGGCTAATGGTATTAAAATATTGCTTACCTTCACAACAACTCTCTCTCTCTCTCTCTTTCTCACACACACACACACACACACACACACACACACACACACACACACACACTGTGTTAAACATTCAAAATGAAACACTCTGCAAAAAAGCTGAGTATAGCTAGACCACCTATGGCGAGGCCTTGACCAAATTGAATTCACTGAAGTCATTAAATGCACACCATGCCTTGGAAGGTGAAGCAGGTGATATGCCTTCATGGACTTGAATATTCTGATGTCATACAGACAGTGACAATCTCGTGATAATACTGACATTTTTACTGACATTTTAATTTTTACTGTATCAGAGTTTAATGACAAATATATTACAGATACTCACATTCGTTATACTAATTACATCTGAATTCTCCATTATAATATTGTGTCAAGCCAAGTCAGGTCAAATTGATTTCTATAGCAGTTTTTACACAGAGTAATGTCTCAAAGCAGCTTTTCAAATACATTAGCTCAGAGCCCTAGCTGAGCAAGCCTGAGGTGACGGTGGAAAGGAAAAACTCTGCTAACGTTATAGGGAAGAAACCTTGCGATGAACAAGACTCAAATAGGGGCCCGACCTCCTTGGGTAGCCTGGATGTTAAATGTAAGAATTAAAGAATAAAATATACTACTTAAAATTAGAATAGCATAATACAGTATGTAGGCTAAGATGAAATAAGATGAAATAATATGTATATATGTATGTATAATATAGAGAATTATAAAATAGAGAATAAAAACTATAGCATATAAAATAGTAGTATAAATATTGAATATAACAGAGCAAGGAAGTCCAATAAGAAGTTGGTCCAATAAGAAAAGTCACTGTAAGTTCTTGTGTCCACAATGGGAAAGGTTCATGGGATATGCATGCTCAGTGAAACCAGAGGAGGGGAGGGAAGTTATTACCTTCTGATGGCTACTGAGTAATGCTATGTGTGTATTATATGTCATAGAATATCAAACAACAGATTGCTGACATTTACAGTATTTAGCAGATCCCAGAGCAACTTACTGCTACAACCTTACAAACAAGTAATTGTAGGTTAAGGGCCTTGCTCATGGACCCAACATTGACAGTTTGGTAGAGGTCCCGTAGTCCAGTATGCTAACCGCTAAACCACCCCAGTCCCACATACCTGACACATGCATTGCATCCAAAACTATCATCCTGTTCTACATTCTTGGGCAATAAATTGGGCCAGACAACAAACTGCAACATATTAATCTTTTATTAGTCTCAACAGCAAACAAATAGATAAAGTAACAAAGAGTGAGTGTTTTTAGACTAGATGTTAATGAGTTAAAGATTTCTGGCTCTCACAGACATGTAACTTCTTCTTTAAGAAGCTCTTCTGTCCTCCATTTGTTACCTGTATTAATGGCACCTGTTTGACCTCGTTATCTGTATAAAAGACACCTGTCCACAGCCTCAAGCAATCAGACTCCAAACTCAAGACCAAAGAGCTGTCGAAGGACACTAGGAAGAAAATTGTAGACCTGCACCAGCCTTCGAAGAGTGAATCTACAATAGGCAAGCAGGTTGGTGTGAATAAATCAGCTGGGGGAGCAATTGTAAGAAAATGGAAGACATGCAAGACCATTGATAATCTCCCTCGATCTGGGGTCCCACACAAGATCTCATCCCATGGGGTCAAAATGATCATGAGAACGTTGAGCAAAAATCCCAGAACTACACGGAGGGACCTGATGAATGACCTGCAGAGAGCTGGGACCAAAGTAACAAAGGCTACCATCAGTAACACACTACGCCGAGAGGGACTCAGATCCTGCAGTGACAGGTGTGCCCCCCTGCTTAAGCCAATACATGTCCAGGCCCGTCTGAAGTTTGGCAGAGAGCATATCGATGATCCAGAAAAGGATTGGGAGAATATCATGTGGTCAGATGAAACTAAAATAGAACTTTTTGTTAAAAACTCAACTGGAGAAAAAAAGGATGCTGAGTCGTATCCCAAGAACACCATACCTACTGTGTGAAGCATGGGGGTGGAAACATCATGCTTTGGGGCTGTTTTTCTTTTTCTTTTCCCTTCTTGCAGAGGGGACAGGGACAACTGATCCGTGTTCAGGGAGATGAAACGGGGCCATTGTATCGTGAGATTTTAAAAGCCAAAACCTCCGTCCATCAGTGAGAGCATTGAAGATGGAACATGGCTGGGTCTTCCAGCATGACAATGATCCCAAACACACCACTCGGGCAACGAAGGAGTGGCTCTGTAAAAAGCATTTCAAGGTCCTGGAGTGGCCTAGCCAGTCTCCAGACCTCAACCCCATAGAAAATGTGTGGAAGGAGTTGAAAGTCCGTGTTGCCCCAAAACATCACTGCTCTAGAGGAGATCTGCACGGAGGAATGGGCCAAAATACCAGCTACAGTGTGTGCCAACCTGGTGAAGACTTACAGGAAACATTTGACCTCTGTCATTGCAAACAAAGGTTATGTTACAAAGTATTGAGTTGAACTTTTGTTATTGACCAAATACTTATTTTTCACCATGAGTTACAATTAAATTCTTTACAAATCTTACAATGTGATTTCCTGGATTTTTTTTCTCATTTTGTCTCTCGTAGTTGAAGTGTAGCTATGATGAACATGTCAGACCTCTCTCATCTTTCTAAGTAGGAGAACTTGCACAATCAGTGGCTGACTAAATACTTTTTGGCCCCACTGTATTTCTCGTCACGTCTTCGAAGGCACCTCTCTGAACCATCACTTTGCAACCCAAAATTCATACTACTTCAGTTCGTACTAATCTACTTAATCAAACTTTCCATACTGTGAAAACTTCAAGGTTTCTACTTGAATGAAATTGATTAAACATGCCATGTTTGGACCCCAAAGTTTGTTTCCTTAGGGTTGCAAAGGAACTAACAAGTAAGAGAAGCCCAAGCTTAAAACTATGCAAACTGCATGCCTAAGTTATCACACATCGCTGGACACCTCAGATTGTGATTTATTTTGTGACTTGTTAATGTGTGGAGCATTGGTTAGTACTGTCGCCTCACAGCTCCTCTGCCTGTGTGGGAGTTTGGATGTGCTCCCTGTACATGTGTGGGTTTCCACTGGTACTCTGGTTTTAACCCAAAGACATGCGTTAGGTCAGTTAGCATTTCTAAAGTGTCCCAGTGTAAGTAGGTGGGTGTGTGTATGTGTGTGATAGATTGGCACCCAGTTTATGACTGGTTCCCACCTTGTGCCCTGTGCTGTCGGCTTGGCCCCGGCTCACCACAACCTACAAATGAACAATGTGTTACTGACACTGTATGGCACTATTTACTATTTAAAAAATTACATAGCATACGGACAAGAGTTATATTTCTTCCTCATACGTAATTATCTCACTATGCAAGGTTGGGTGCCAAAGTTTGAAGGTGAAATCATATGGTAAGAGATTTATCTATTTATCTTTTTAATCTATCTGTTCATGTTATTTATAAATGGTATCAGTGGTTATGCATTTAGTTTATATCATTACACCAGATAGCTACAAGTTACTAGGGTTAGTTCTAGTCTCATATCCCATTAAACATACAGTATATTTCCCATTGCATTTGTATGTATTTTTAACAATGCTTAATAAATGGGGATTATATTGTTATTATTCTCACTGCACTCTAACCCTGGTGTCCCCATGAATAAACTATATAGTAAAACTTCACATCTGGGTGGGGTGACAAGGGGTTTGGCAAAACATACTACAAATGTACATTTTAAGCAGGTGGAACAGTTAGAATTCACATCCTAGAACGTTCTTCGACATGTTAAAGTGAGAATCCACTATTGTTCATTTGTTTGAATACTTGTTTGAACAGGTAATTGTTCTGAACTATTGTGCCCTACATCCATTCATCCTGCTAACTAGGGGTGGGGGGAAAAATCGACTCTTATATGGATCGTGATGTGGAATATGGACAATTTTGAATCGATTCACAAATATCAAAAATAGATTTTTTTAAAATGTTTATTGATAACATGGTGTTGGCAAACGAAAGAAGAAGACGGAAATCGGAAGTTCTGGAGTGCATAAGTGTACGGCCGCCCAAACAGTTTGTGGCGTGCACATAACAGAGATTCAGCAGAGACGAACAAGCAATGTCAAAGCTTCTGCCCAACTCTGAAAGGGCGAAACAAATTACAAATTCTATTGCAACTTATATTGCCACTGATTTGTGTCTGTATTCACTTGTTGAGAACCAGGGCTTTTCAGGCTATGAGGTGCGATACAGCGTCCTATCTCAAAGACATTTCATGCTAACCATACACTAGAAGACTTTGAAAAGACCCTGAAAAGACTTTTCATACACTAAAGTCTGACACCCTCACATCTAAAGACAAGTCAGAGAATCTTTAGTCACAGACTATGATTTTGAAAAGGCTGGAGATCTTGCATGGTCACTATTTGCAATACTCCCACTAGATTCCTTTTAAGACTATTTCAAATCTTTAGACTTTAAAATAATCAAAAACAAGACAGTTAGCCACACAGGCTGTAAAATAAACAAAGTGGCTTCTTAAATACTATAATGGTATCTTAAGATCAAATGAAAATGCAACATTTCACCACATTTCATTATTTTAATGTACAGTATTATATCTCCATGTTATTTCAGTGCTTGAATTTGTATTTTTTATCATTTCCCTCATATTTTGGAGCGCAGCAACTTGCATAGAACTCTGTTAAATACAAAAAAACAGGCAAATAGCTCAAATACATCTAGAAATAAATGTAGCACAGTAAAATGAAGTGTTTCCATTATTCCACCAAGTTGGTGATGGAGAGAACTCACCTTTTGGTTCTCCACAATGTTCACATCACTATTTCCGTGAGTCAAAACTTATGATAATATTAAACATGGTTGATTTTATCGGAACGTCAAGATGAGACAAAGACTGACTTAAGACAGCTAATACTGACCACCTTACACCAAATGATCAAGATGACATGACCAGCTGATGTGACGCAACTCTAGCAAGACTCATCATTTTATTCCGACACTGGAAATGGCTTCCTTTGGTGTAAAGAAGGCATTACTGACACAATGATTCCCACACTCTACAACAAGACCATACTAAAGATGTGGAATCACTGTGAGAAAAAAGAATTCCTGTATTTAAGAAATGATGCATCAAGATGCATTGATAATCAATGTATAATCACATTGCAGCGCTCTGAATTGTAATCGAATTGAATCCTGAGCTGCCTAGTGATTCCCTCCAACTACTGCTGACCAGTTTAAAGTGATTTAAAGCTTGAAGTATGAAGTTTGTTTCCACTGCAGGCTAATTTGTGCATCATGACACAATAGCTCATGCACAGAAAGTACTCTAGAGACACTCTAGGAGTGCCAATATTGCACGATAATGGCTCTCTGATAATCCATAGACAAACTGTGGCAGTAGAATAGTAGTACTCTCAATATGACACATTTATAGGTTTGTACTTCCAACAAGTCAGTTCATCATCAGCCCTGCTGTACTTAAACAAAGTCCATAGAGAATTACTTTACAAACTTTGATTGAGAACCTGGCTGGCTTGCACAAAACCTTGACCTCAACACCATCAGACACCTTGAAACTGCAGTGGAATTCCAAAAAGTGAGTCAGGGATTATTGTGTAACATCTGAAGATGAGATCACAGTCATGGTCCAAAATCTATTGGAAAGCTCTTTTAGAAGGACAAAGGCTGTTGTAGCAGCAAAGTATGTGTGTGTTTGTGTTCTCCATACGAATACCTATGTTTTGGATGTAATTTTTTTGGGTGTTCACAGACTTTTGTGTATATAGTGCATGTCCCATGAAAGCTCAAAAATGCATGTTTAAAGTTGTAGTAATGCTACAGATCTGCGTGAATATACTGACCAGGTGCATTGTTAATTTTACTAAACTGGCAGGCAAAAATCAAACTTTTTTAAAAGTTTGTGTTAAATGATGTGACCTCCCGAAATAATGCTGAGCAGATGCATGCAGGTTGTCAATGTGTAAAGTCCTGACAGCCGAGATCTGTCAGGAGCTCAGAATGTGCTAAACAAGCTGCTGTTCAAGCTGAATGCTCCAGTAAGTTTCATTAAAGGCACTGATTAATTTTGTTTGAGACGACTTCAAAAGCTGCTAAAGCATGCAGCAGAGAAAAGGAAAGGCCTGATAAAAACCACAGAGCACATTCAGACGAGAGAGAGAGAGAGAGAGAGAGAGAGAGAGAGAACAAGAGTGAGAGAGAGAGAGAGTGAGAGAGAGAGAGAGAGAGAGAGTGAGAGAGTGAGAGAGGTTTTGCCACTTGCTGAATGAACTTAGCAGGTTTTTATTAATGCTTTGTTTTAAAGATAATACACTTCAAACTTGATTAATGTTTCAGAATTCAAAACATGAGCATTTTTGGAATAAAGATAGTAATTTTACAGACAATACTGGCAACTATTGCTTTAAACTATTACTAATACTAATAAAACTGTCTTACTAGTAACATTAGTCTTATTATGTATAATAAACTAGTAATAATACTCCTGTTTGGTATAATAAACTAATAAGTGGTCTTATGTGTAATAAACTAGCATTATTTGTCTTACATTGTGTGATGATCTATAAATGTAGTTATGCATAATTATGATGTGTAATAACTAGTGTATTAAACTAGTTACCTTGTTTTGTGCAATAACCTAGTAATAGTGGGCATGTTACATGTCATAAACTAGTAGTAGCAGTCTTATGTGTAATAAACTAGTAATAGAGTCTTATTTTGTGTAATAAACTAGTAATACTAGTCTTATGTGCAATAAACTAGTAATAATTAGCATGTTATGCGTAATAAACTAGTTAAAGTAGTTATGTTATGTCTAAAAAATAGTAATAGTAGTCATATTTGCAATAAAATAAACATAGTAGGCATGTTATGTGTAATAAAGTATTAATAGTAGTCTTATTATGTGTAATAAACCAGTACTGTAATCTTATTGTGTGTAACAAACTAGTAACAGTAGCTTACTATGTGCAATACACAATAGTACTGTTTTGTGTAATAAACTAGTGATTGTAGTCATAGGCAAGTAGTCTTAAATTATCTGATAATCTACTAAAAGAAATAATAAACTAGTAACAATAGTCATGTTTTGTTCAATAATTTAGTAATAGTAGTCTTATGTGTAAAAAAACTAGTAATAATAGTGTTATTTTGTATAATAATTTAGTAATAGTATGCTTATTTTTAGTAATAAACTAGTAACAAGCCTTTTGTGTAATCTAGTAATAGTAATCTTATTTTATGTAATAAACTAATAATAGTCTTATTTTGTGCATTCTAGGAACAGTAGTCTTATTTTTGTAATAGTCTAATTATAGTAGTATTATTTTGTGTAATAAACTAATAGTCTTATTAATAGTCACATTATTTGCGTGATAAAGTAGTAACAGCCTTATTTTGTGTCATAGTCTACTAATTGTAGTTTTGTGTAATAAACTAGTAATAACAGTTATTTTGTGTAATAAACCAGTAATAGTAGTATTATTTTGTGTCATAGTCTAGTAATAGTAGTCTGGCATAATATGCATCATAAACTAGTAAAATTAGTCATGTTATATGTACTAAAATTAATAGTACTTAATGTATCTTTTTAAAGAAAAGCAGAGTACACTTTCTGTTGTGATTTCCATGCATAACACCACATCATACAGAGCTTGGGTGTTCATGTGGTGCAGCAGTAATTCGCTAAGCCACCACTGTGGAGATCCAGGCTCAAGTCCTGTTAGTGAACTGCTGAAAGAAGCCCTACTCAGTCCTGTAACATCTGGCTCCTGACACATGCATAGAAATAGCAGAATTCATGTTAGTTTTTAGATCCAAGTTGAACCGATAAATAAAATAACTAGAGCAACATGCAAAAAATAGTAACTAAAAATTAAATGTGGACCATCACTTGTGAGAAAGTCAGCCGTGTGGGTAAAACAAAAATCCCAACTGAGCAATGCAACAGAAGTTGGCATTTTAAACCTGAACAAAATGGCACTGCAAGTGATATATGTCAATAATTTGCCCTCTGACTCTTCAAAATGTCACATTGCAGAAAAACCTGCTCTCAGCGTAGATATGTGACTACGTCCTGAACCTATTTTAAGTATGTTAAATCTGTCCTCTCAATTCCACATGGTAAACCAGATTAAAGGGAGAAACGAATCGATTTGCTTTGACACCGTACTCCATTTTGCACCCTTAGGTAAAAACATCCAGGATTGCTCATACAAATCTTATAAAATGATACTTTAAGATTAGATCAGTTGTAAGTCGCTCTGGATAAGGGCTTCTGCTAAATCTTGTACATGCAAATGAGCAAGGCTTTGCCTTAGTTTCTAAATCAGCTTGCATTTTCTTTACAGGCTACATCAAGGTCGCATATCAGGTGTGTTTGGAAATTGACAGAAATCACCCACAGATGTGTGGAAGGTAATGAAAATAATTGATTGTTAGACATCTTTGCCAGTATTTTCATCTTACCTGTGGAGCGTTTGGCTGCTTTGTGAGGCGAAACGTGTCAGCCCTACTCGAACAGGCTCTAAAGCCAAGTGCCTACAAGGATAAAGTCTCAATTAGCTCTCTTTGATAAGTGGTTGCTTATGGCACTTGTAGTTGATTAAGCTGGCTCATTTGATTTATTATCAGGGGCTTATATGACAGGATTCAAATGAGTGATATTAGCATCACCATCAGCTAATAATGTGGAAGGGAAAGAGAGAGGCGATGAAAGCTGAGATATATTGAGCATTCCCCCTGTTTACAAAAACCTGTTGACCTTGAGCGTGAGATCAAGGTCCCTAAGGGACCGGTCAGACAACCACAAGTTGTTGTCATGGTAACCACGGAGAGCAAACACTTCAATCAATTAAACTGGATGGGCACATGTAGTGAATATATACATAGCTGAGTGAAAGACAGTGTGTGTGTGCGGGGGTGGGTGGAGGACAGGAGTCCTGGGTTGGTGGTTCTGTGAAGCTGTTTTTATTTTATCACGCATGCTTAAACAAAGATGAAGAGAAGCTTACAATAATTGGCTTGGTAATTAAAGCACACAAAACGACTTGTAGGAGATGTTTATTTACATCTGAGAATAGGGTACGGAAAAAAAACAGAACATAATAAAAAGGAACAATGAATATGGCAATCACTGAGGGAGGGAAAAAAACACGACAGCAAAGGAACAGAGCGTCAGATAGCATGTCCTGTACACCACGGAGAATCTCACAACTAACCCCCTTTCATACATGCACAGTAACCCAGAACTTTTCTGGAAATCATCCGGAGGAGTTGTATGTGTGAACGCAAATGTCCGATACAAACAACTCGGACATTACCCAGACTTTATCCAGCCAGCCCTCTAGTACAATGTCTGGAAAATATCTGAGTGAATACAGAGCCGCTTATGTGGTGGAGAATTCACAGCTGCACGTGCGGGACCATAACATGCATTTGTGAACCTGAATCAACTGACTCAGAGTCGAGTAGAACGGTGAATCAGTCAGTCTGATTCAGTGATCTATTCCAGACCCGTTATTATACCCATTGTATGCATTGATGGAGTTGTATTGTACAGTTAGTCGCAGATTCACAATGAGGTTAGGTTCCGACAAATCCATCTTAATATACACACACACACACACACACACACACACACACACACACACACAGTGGGGCAAAAAATTATTTTGTCAGCCACTGATTGTGCAAGTTCTCCTACTTAGAAAGATGAGAGAGATCGGAAATTTTCATCATAGGTACACTTCAACTATGAGAGACAAAATGAGAAAAAAATCCAGGAAATCACATTGTAGGATTTTTAAAGAATTTGAAAAATTTAATTGTAAATCATGGTGGAAAATAAGTATTTGGTCACCCACAAAAAAGCAAGATTTCTGGCTCACACAGACCTGTAACCTCTTCTTTAAGAAGCTCTTCTGTCCTCCACTCGTTACCTGTATTAATGGCACCTGTTTGACCTCGTTATCTGTATAAAAGACACCTGTCCACAGCCTCAAACCGTCAGACTCCAAACTCAACCATGGCCAAGACCAAAGAGCTGTCGAAGGACACCAGGAAGAAAATTGTAGACCTGCACCAGGCTGGGAAGAGTGAATCTACAATAGGCAAGCAGGTTGGTGTGAATAAATCAACTGTGGGAGCAAATATAAGAAAATGGAAGACATACAAGACCACTAACAATCTCCCTCAATCTGAGGCTCCATGCAAGATCTCATCCCGTGGGGTCAAACTAATCATGAGAACGTGAACAAAAATCCCAGAACTACACGGAGGGACCTGATGAAAAAGAATGCTGAGTTGCATCCCAAGAGCACCATACCTACTGTGAAGCATGGGGGTGGAAACATGTCAAGTCAAGTCAGATTTATTTATATAGCGCTTTTTACAATGGAGCATTGTCTCAAAGCAACTTTACAAGTTTAGATTATCTCCTAATAACTACGTCCAATCCCAAATTGAGCGAGCCTAGGGCGACAGTGGCAAGGAAAAACTCCCTAGTTCTAGGAAGAAACCTTGGGAGGACCAAGACTCAAAAAGGGACCCAACCTCGTTGGGCGGCGTAGATGATAAATCAACGAGCCGACGAAAGTATGGAGTCAAATCGAATAGAATGTGAAGTATTCCACATGTCGAATTAGTTGGCGCGAGGTACTGACTGATAAGCTAAGAGCGAACTAAAGTCAGGAGTCAATTTAGAATAGAATGTGAAGGATGCACATCGCCATAAATTTTTTTAAGTGGCATAGGTATGATGATAAATCTAAGAGCCGAAAAAAAAGTCACCTGTCCTTTAGGTCAGGGTCGTAATAAAATGTGCAATTCTGCACAGTGCGAGCTCCATCAGATGTAATCATGTGTGGCGGACGGAACTGCCGGAACCCAGCTCGGAGAGAAAACAGAAAATGTAATTAGTATTGATGAAGAGCACCAGTGTCTATAACATCACTCGTTCTATTGACATGTCAATCACTGATGCCAAGGTAGCATGCCGACCCCGCAGCATTAGCTATAGCAGCATCTAGCTAGCAAAGCTAGAAATGAGGAGAACTGGAAGGAAACACAGCCAACGAGGGATCAATGGAGACATGGCACACCCCCACGAGCGGCAAGAAGACAGCAACCCACGTCTCTGAATCACCATAACGACTTTGACTATGAACCCCCTTAGCTCTGCCCTATTCTCAGGCAAGGTTGCATGAGTCAAGATCAGAGCGACCCAAGCCTAGTTCAGCCCAGACAGCCCACCCGACACTCCGGCAAGCGGAACAAGGCAGGCAGGCCAGACTGACTCCAGACTCTGGCTCCAGTGACCCAAGCCATGCATCCTGATCTAAATCTTGTCAAAAGCCTTTGTAAATAAGTATGTCTTTAGCGTAGACTTAAAACTTTGGAGAGTGTCTGAGTCTCGAACGAAAGTGGGAAGTTTATTCCATAGTTGGGGGGCCATGTATGAGAAAGCCTTTCCCCCGACTGTGACTTTTTTAATTCTAGTAACTAAAAGAAGTCCTGTACCCTGAGAACGAAGCAGACAAGTTGGATTGTAAAACTCTAAGAGTTCACTCAGATAATGTGGGGCCAGGCCATGTAGAGCTTTATAAATTATAAGAAGTATTTTGTAATCAATACGGAATTTGACTGGTAACCAGTGCAGTGATGATAGAACAGGAGTGATATGATCAAATTTTCTAGTTCGAGATAGCACTCGGGCAGCTGCATTCTGAACTAACTAAAGTTTATTTACTAGAGCATCCAGTAAGTAAGGCGTTACAGTAATCCGACCTTCAGGTTATAAACGCATGAACAAGTTTCTCTGCATCATTAAAAGAGAGGATATTTCTAAGTTTAGCGATATTTTGTAATTGAAAGAAAGCAATTCGAGTGATGCTGCTAATGTGTGCATCAAAGGAGAGATCTGAATCAAATGTGACCCCTAAGTTTTTTACAGACGGACTTGGCAATACTGGACAGCCATCTAGATTTAGGATAGATGTAGCTAACCTGTCTCTCACAGCCTTGGGTCCTACCAATAGAACCTCAGTTTTATCAAAGTTAAGTAAGAGAAAATTAAATAACATCCAATCTTTTATTTCCTTTACACAGTCCTCAATTTTGTTGATTGTAAGGCTGTCATTAGGTTTGGCTGATATGTACAGCTGTGTATCATCTGCATAGCAGTGGAAACTAATGCCATGTTTGCGAATAACTGAGCCTAGTGGCAGCATGTACAGAGAGAATAAAAGCTGGCCAAGCACTGACCCCTGAGGCATGCCATACTTCACTTTTGAGAGCTTAGACCTTAGATTATTTATATGAACTGGTACCGGTCAGTTAAGTAGGATTTAAACCAAGAAAGTGCTGATCCCTTAATACCTACAGTATTTTCTAGTCTATTTAGTAAAACATCATGATCTATAGTGTCAAATGCTGCACTTAAATCTAACAGAACAAGAAATTAAAAACATCCCTTATCTGAGGACATTAACAAGTCATTTAGTACCCTAATTAATGCTGTTTCAGTACTATGATGCCAGACTGAAATGTTTCATAAATTTCCTTCCTTTGGAGGTAACTGCAGAGCTGCTAATAGACGGCTTTTTCTAAGATCTTTTACAGAAATGGTAGATTTGAAATTGGTCTAGAATTAGATATCACACAAGGGTCAGGATTGGCTTTTTTTAATCAGTGGTTTGATAACGGCACACTTAAAGGATTTGGGCACATAACCAAAGGTAAGGGATGAATTTAAAATAACTAACACTGGCTCTATAACACTGGGTAATACTTGTTTGAGTGAACGTGTAGGAATTGGATCTAATAAACATGTTGATGACTTAGACGAGCTGATCAGTGCGGATAGTTCAGTATTAGTAATTGGGGTAAAAGATTATTAAACTGATGTCTTCACTAGTGCTGCATCTGGAAGGTGGCTGAATAGTTTGGTGATGTGATGAGCATTGAGTTTTATGCCTAATGTTTTCTATCTTATTATTAAAGAAAGTCATGAAATCATTACTGTTAAAATGACACAGAACGGGAGAATCACTTTCTGTGGGGATTTTTATTAATTTGCAGACTGTATTAAAAAGAAATATTGGATTATTCTTATTTTTCTCTATGATTGAAGAGAAGTATGCAGCTTTAGCTTTAGTGAGGGCATGCTTATACTCTGTCATGCTGTCCCTCCAACCAAGCTTAAACACCTCCAATTTACTATGTCTCCACTTGTGCTCTAAATGCCATGTTCTTTGCTTTAAGGTAGGGGTGTGGTCATTATACCATGGTGCTAGCCTTTTTTCCCTAATACGTTTGACCCTAGCAGGGGCAGTCATGTCCAGGGTTGAGCGAAGCACACATTCTAATTGCTCATTTACACAAGATGATTTATCTCCATAGGTGTATTAAATTTAAGTCTGGTAGGTTTTTAACAAACGCAGCTGGAGTAGCAGATGTGATAGTGCGCTTGGTGTGATAACAAGGCAGAAGGATTTTATTTATTAGAGATAGCTCAAATACTAAAAGATAGTGATCTGAAATCGAATCACTTTGCGGAAAACATCAAGGTTATCAATATTGATACCAAATGTTAATATTAGATCTAAAGTATGATTACAACGGTGGGTTGGTCCCATCACATTCTGAGTGATACCCATGGATTCTAAGATCGACTCGAAAGCAATTTTAAGTGGATCCTGTTCATTGTCGAAGTGAATATTGAAATCACCTACAATTAAAGCCTTATCTGTTGACAGTAGTAAGCAGGAAAGAAAGTTAGCAAATTCCTGAAGAAATTCTGAATAGGGCGGTAAATAGTGATAAGCTGAAAAGAGTGTGGTTTTGACTTCCATAACGATGGATCAGGCACATTAAGAATCAGTATTTCAAAAGAATTAGCCTTGTAATGGGATTTAGTTGTAACATTTAGCTCTTTGTCAAAAATTGTGGCTATGCCTCCCCCCCGACCATTAGGACAAGGGCGATTGACTGTATCCAGGAGGTGAGACTTCATTTAAGGCTTAATATTCATCAGGTCTAATAAAAGGTTCAGTGAGACAGAGAGCGTGTAAGCATTTATCAGTGATTATTTCATTTACAATCACTGCTTTGTTTGTAAGTGATCCAATGTTAAGTAATCCTAGTTTTAGTCTAAGGTTGTTATTTCTTTGGCAGCTATCATTGTTTATACTAATGAGGTTATTAAAACAGACTTTTTGATTTACGTTTAGAGCAGATGCGGGTAACAGACACAGTTTCAATAATTTGGGTTCTGGGTGACGGTGCATGGCTACCAGCAGACAGTTGGTTAAGCCGGTCTGTCTGCTGCCTGACCCCTGCTCTGGATAGTCAGCCCCTAACCAATCGGGCCATAAGACTATGGGCAATGTTGCAGGAGATGAGAGCAGCACCCTCCCGAGTGGGGTGAACACCGTCCCATCCTAAAACCCTCAAAGGCTGTCCAGTTGTCTATATAGCCCACGTTGTTTTCAGACCACCACTTGGACAGCCAGCAGTTCAGCGACCATAACCTGCTGTAGGCTTGGTCACCTCGCCGCATTGGGATGGGGCCAGAGCACACTACTGCATCGGACATTGCCTTCGCCACTCTAACCACCTCTACAAAATTAGCCTTAGTACCCTCTGACTGACGAAGGCGTATATCATTAGCCCCTACATAATAACTATCCTAGAGAATCTGCGGCTCTCGAGTTCACTAAGACTCGTTACAACGTCAGGCACTCTGGCTCCGGGGATACAGAGAACTCTAGCTGCTGGTGTCCCTAAAGGGGTAGCAAGTTTCACGTGTCGTAAAATAGTCACCTATGACCAGAGCTCTTTCAACAGGCTGCTCAGTGGGTGTTTCACTGAGGAGGGCAAACCTGTTGGACACGTGAACAGGTAAAGAGTGGTGCTCTCGTGGACTAGCCTTACGACTACGTCGCCGAACCGTCATCCACTTGCCCTGCTGCGAGGACTCCACCAGGGCTCTAACTTCACCTGTGGCATCCAGATCTGCTAAGCTAGGAGCTGAGCTAGCTTCTCTAATGTCTGGATGCGCGCCTCTAAAACTACAATCTTCTCCGTCAGACTGGCTACAAGCCTACACCTATCACAAGTAAAATTTACACTACTGACGAAGGAAGAATAGCTAAACATGCCACACTCGGCACAGGGAACAAGCACAGCAGAAGCCATGTTAGTACAATTAATGAATTAAAGGTACTTAGCTTCGGGTGGTGTTGTGGGGTGCCCAGTGAAGATCTGGTTTAGCTGCAGCCGATGGTATAATGCAATGCTCGATTAAAGCGTTAGTACAAGTTAAGTCAACACAAAACGTCACAAAAAACTAAGTCTCAGAAAGAAAGTGGGAAAAGACTGTAAAAAGTTATAAAAACACACACTACTGCAAAAAAAGACGCAACTCTGGTTATTAGCTAATGGCTAACTACTGCGAACACAAGCGTGTAAAGTTACTAAATAACGATTAGCGCCAAAAAAATATAATTCGTCGGTACGAGAATAAAATGATTAAGATGTTGTAAAAACCTACTATATATACGATTATATATCATACAGATGCGATCGGGAATGAAAATATATCAAATGTAATAAGCTGCTAGCAGCTACGAAACAGCGTGCGTCCTGTGTGCAACCGCGGATCAGTCTGGGTTGCCAGATCATCGCTAATCTCGCGGTCAGTTCTATAGAGCGTTCTCTCGCGTTCTCTCAGGCGTCTTCAGAGTTCTCTCAGCGTTCTCTCAGCGTTCTCTCAGCGTTCTCTCAGCGTTCTCTCAGCGTTCTCTTTATCACTGCATCACCAAGTGAAACATCAAGCTTTGGGGTTGTTTTTCTGCAAAGGGGACAGGACGACTGATCCGTGTTAAGGGAAGAATGAACGGGGCCATGTATCGTGAGATTTTAAGGCAAAACCTCTTTCCATCACTGAAAGCATTGAAGATGGAAGATGGCTGTTGGCTTGTACATGTCTCTATTCTCTCACTAGCTTTAGCTTTGTGGCATTGGCCACACAAATATCATTCACTGCAAACTTGCTTAAATTGTGCTTTATTCCAGCATTGATAAGAGCCTGTTACCAGTTAGTGCAATGTTACAAGTACTATACAAGCACATTAAATGTTGGGACCCAGAAATAAATACACTAGTGGCTGATCTGTATTTAATCCGTGCACACACGAACTGAATTCTGAAGTGTAGAGCAGGCTAAATGTGAACAGCGCAGAATCAGTTATACGAGACTGATTGGCCTATCACCAGTCACAGCCGATCATGCTGAAAACCGCCCAATTCCAAAAAAGTGCATTCTTGGCTGTTATCCTTCCAAAGTGACCATTCCTGATCAAGATTCTTTGAATTGTAGAAAGATCAACTTGCCATCCCGGTGAAGCTGCCAGATGCTGCTGTTGCTCAAGTGTAAGGAGAGGTCACACTAAATACTTACTACATTAACCTATATAGTCTGTTTTTTCTGGGGTTTTTTCAGCTTTTTTATTTTTAAATTTGTTTGTCTAAATTTGTCTAATGGTGGCATGGTGGCCAAGACTTTTGAAAGGTACTGTAGTTTGACTTTCATGAGTAAATGCCCTTGTCCAGAAGGACCTACAATTGAGCCAAGTATGTACGAGCTTTGGTCAAGCAGCAATTTGGCTTGAGTTGAGTTTTGAACTCATTGCTTTCCAATGAACAACAGACTAACCTTTAAGGCACCTATGGCTAATGTGAGGACCACATCTTGACCATTGTGGTGTGATGGGTGCTTATGACTGAAAAGAACAGACAAACAGAGAGGGCTCTGGTCATTTGAGCTGGGGTTTGGGATGGTTGTTGTTAGACAGCCAAATTGCTGCAAATACTGTCATACTGGGTTTCCATCTAAAACGTTTGAAATTTCGGCAGGAAAAAATGTGTATTAAGTCATGTTTCCATACAGTATACTTATGCAAATAAACTTTAGATGACGCAGGCTACCGTGATTAGGGGTGGCACTGAAACAAACAAAAATGGAAGAATAATCTGTACAGCTTTTGACCATCCTTTTATGGCTGCGTTCAGGGCTGAATGGCTGTCTTTAACACATCCCACTTCATTCATTCATTCATTCACTTACATAATCAGGTGCATTATCATTTTAACAAATAACATTTACATTCAGTCAGGTCAACTATTAAATAATATCTAAATGTAACAAAACCGATTTTGTTTTCAATTTGGGTCTGATCAGGTGGAACAAAATCATATGATTTGATCTGTCAATCACAGCTTGATACGTCAACGTTTATTAGAAAAACTATTTTCCATGACTTTTTCAGCATTTTGGCTTAAGGAATATTCTAACTTTTCCAAATCATCCTAGCATAAAACTCTTTTTGCAATATTTGTTTTTTTGTTTGTTTGTTTGTTTCATTGTTTTTTCCATTCAGGTTTTTCTTTGCACAATTTCAAAATTCACACTTCCAACTTCTAACATTTTAAACTTGGTGGATGGAAAACCTGCTACTCATTCTGATTTATTGAAGTCTATTTAGACACAGTAATGTTTTCTTATCACGAGTATTTAGCTAGAGTTCATTTTCTTATGTTACTCAGCATTCAAGTAAAAATCCTACATCCCGTGTGCAGATGTGTTATTTGTTAGACAGCAGTCTCCAATTCACTGCATATGATCACTACAACGTACTTAACTGTGGTGCTTCAGTGGTTAAGGCTTTGAACTACTAATGACAGGTTGCTATCTCAAATCCTGTTTCCACAGATAGTGGAAATGCCACAGGCCTTTGAGTAAGGCTCTTAATCATCTACACAGCTCACTTGGAACTCACTCAGGATAAGGGTGTGAGCAACATGCTGTTAAGATAAATAACAATGGTGTGGTGGAACATGCATAATGCTCTATATGTGCAGGAGAAAGTCAGCTATTGTTATTTATTATATGAAGGTTTTTTATTATATGTTTCTTAAGGATGTAGAGATGCCTCTGAGAACCCAACATGCTTTTATTCAGGACCGCTTTCTTATATCAAGCAATAATGGTTATTTGGCCAAAGGTTTAGAAAGTCTGCTTCCATAGATTTGCATTCCATTTCTTAATCATTCAGTTACATGAATGCACCATTTAATGACCGCATTACATTCTGTGAAACAGGTCTTTGATCGAAATGGATGTTGACCAGACATTATCCTACAAGTATAAAGGGTATTTTCACAATTGTGTGCAAATTACACAAATGCGTCAGAGATACTGTACCTCTGAAAACACGAGTGGAACTCTACCATCTACACTGCAACCAAAGCCTAACTTTTACCTAACTACATATCACTCCCACCAGAAAAACACCGTGGTTCCTCAGTTACTGATGAATCTATTCTTATTTTGCAGTTACTGCACACAGTCATCAAATCTAACATCAAACACATAATAACAATCACACACTGTGGAACCAAAATGCACAACCAAGAGGGAATGAGTCCACTTGAAGAAACACTCATTTCCAGAACAGGCAATGCAAAATCACCTTTAAAACACTTTAAACCTTTAAGCAGACCACAGACTTTCTATCAGAGAAAATTGCGACACCTAAGTGTTTGTGTGCAACACAGACCATAATGTAGCTCTTACTTATGCATGTAGTGAATGCAACATAAATCAATATTCATGAAAATAAATGTAATAAAAATATGTAAACAAAACGCCAAAGATTTTTATGTAAAAAAGCGCTTGTCAAGCTTTGAAAAAGAACACACATATATTAATGCTGTCCCTCACAACGAGCATGAAACTGACGGCATGCGACGTTGCGTAAAAATTTTTATCGGAACCTGTTCTAATATCTGCGTTGTTGTTTGCTGTTGCGTTGATTTCTGTTGCGCTAAAATCTGGCTGACCAATCAGAGCTCCTTTGTCAGGCAGAACAGCTCATCCTGCTATTAGCGCAAGAGCTTATAGGACAAGCAACACACTGACTACAAAAACACAGATATTAAAGAAAAGATCTGGTTTAATAGAGCTGAAAAGCTGGAGAACAATGGTAATAAACCTCAAAGTGACTGGATGGAACCATTTTTCTTGTTCATCTAAGAGCATTCTAATCTGTTCATGGCCACAAAGACAAACTAGAGCTTCCTGAACTCATCTTTGCTTCTGTCTTTGTTTTTTTTGAAATGGTAATGTGAAGAAGATACGGCAGAATCTCTATGACACATTAAGAGAAGAGAAATTAAGGAAAGCAAAAGCGGACAGGGAGCTTTCAGAGTGCTTAGACCAAAAAAAATGTACCGCACTTGGTGTGAAGGTCCTACTATATTAAAAATCACATCTGTTTTTTTCATGCAAACAAATCCTACTTGGTATGAAACGGCCTTAAGCCATGCCTTATTTACTTCTGGCTAAAAAAATCCCACTCTTATTAATCATTACATATCACTGATTTACTTTCTGATCTTTAATGCATGCTAAAAGCAACCGTTTCTTGAACACTCCAGCTAACTGAGACAGATGCGTGAGTCAAATCAGTTGCAGCATTAATGGATATCTGCTTTTGAGCTATCGCAAAGGAGAGTTATTTATGCTTTTGGTGTAAAAATGTAGTCCTGAGAAGTAAAGTGGAACAACATGTGAAGGAATTAATATTAGTAACAGCGTAATTCCTGTGAAAGGGAGAGACATTGGATGGGAAGAGAACGAATGAACAATTAATCTATCAGCAGGGAGCAGTATGTGCGGCTAATTAAGCTGCTGATCGCCAAACCGTCAGCTGCTTCTGAGTCAGTGTGGGAGCTGTATTGGACTTATGCTACACTGATATATTCCAGTACATTGTGGACACAAAAAAGTATGAAAAACGCTAAATGCTGTTTTATCAGATTGGCAAATAGGCTAGATAAATGCCACATTTTCTATCACCGAGTCATTTCAGTTTCTTGTTTCCTTCTAATTTTGTTTCAGCTGCCTAACATAGCCAATCTCCTCTAACAGTTCTAGTAACCTGAAGGACATCAGACTCTGAGAGAAAAACCCTGAAAGAACTACAGTGAAGCCTCAGAGTGTAATCTATTTGTGGAGTCTGAGTCTCTGAATGTAAAGAAGCACTGGCAACAAATTCTAGTGTATTACACTAAAACTTGACTTTCAATCTTTTAATCATTTTTTGTTTTTTTACTATACTTTAATTAAACACCCTGCACATTACATGTAACATCCTTCAAATTGGCACCTACAATATTCCTGTTAGCTGCTGTTTTCTATACTAAACTAAAATTGAAATCAGACAAGGTATAATTTTTTCAGATGAAACTTTCGTATGTTACAGTCATTTACAAAACTAGTGGGTTTTTTAATAACCTGCTATAAGGGACTGTGGTAGCCTAGCGGTTAAGGAACTGGACTATGGACCAGAAGGTTCAAATCCCACCTCTGCCATGCTGCCACAGTTGGGTCCTTAAGCAAGACCCTTAACACACAATTGCTTGCATTGTATCAATTGTAAGTCGCTCTGGATAAAGGCGTCTAAGTACTGTGAATGTAAATGTAACGTAAGGGTTCTTTTCATCCCAACAGCTGCTCTAACAAATGACAAAATGACTTAGAAATGAAATTCTGCACAGGTGGAGAGTGAATCACAGTGGACCTTTTTATACACCAGGAAACCATCGCTAGACAGTAACCTGAGCATGACACACACCCACAAGGAACACAGTACAGAGAAAGTCTCATCCACTATGTAGATAACAGACAGAAGGGTCAATCAGAAAGTCCAATACTATGCAGATATCAAGTAGGTGAGATTATTAAGATACCAATGTATGCATTTTCAGAAGAAAGTATTAAAGCAGGGTTTTCTTTGGCTAGTCAAAATATGCCTTTCTGAACCATTTTCCAGAAAGAGATGCATTGGAATAACAGTTTCTGTACATCATAAGCTATATATAACACATACATAAATGTTTAACTGCAAAACTGTACAATATTTTATCTCATGCATCTCCATATACAAGGATTTGGAGAACAGTGTGTGTTGAACGACTGTCAGATTGCTTAGCTTGTGCTCTCCTGTGGGAACTCATTAAGCAGCTCAATCTCGGCAGTATCACTGATAATGTTTATGTTTTCATCTTCCTTATTATCTCCTGTTGTTATTGTTCTTTTTTCTGAAAAATTGAACATTTGAACAGACAACTGAGTAAAAAAAAAAAAAAAAAAAAAAGGGTTTTTTCATCAGAAATGAAACAATGCTTATTAAGGAGCCAAAGCAAATATTAATTTATTTGTTTAAACACAGTGGAATACTGTTTCTTTATTATTTATTATTAAAACACATTAACTGCTTTTTAATATCTATAGCACGTCTATAATCACTTCCTTTCTAAGCATGACAAAAATGGAAAATGGCTCATATTTAATCATGAGCAAGGTAGTATCCTAAGTTTCAGTTTTCTCTTTGGTGTTGTGTGTGAACTTTGTTAGCTTTAAAGTAGTGAGTGGTGTTAAATAAATGCAGCGTGAACACTAGACTGAATTGTAATGTAAATGTGATAGTACTTGTGTGATTTTTGCCTGTGTACAGATAATTAACACCTGAGTACTGATGATTGACCCATCAGTGGTTGATAACTTTATAACTGAGATATATATATATATATATATATATATATATATATATAGATATATATATATATATATATATATAACATGATATATATATATATATATCTCAGCATTTTACATCTTCATGATTTGCAACCACGTTTTAACACTTTAATTATTTTCTTAATAATAATTGCAAATTACAGATTTTAGACTATGGCATGGACACATTCTGTTGGAAATACTGTGGAATACTTATAGCATTGTAGCAGAGGAAAAACACCAGCAGTGTTTTGGTTTTGTGCAGTGCTAGGTTGTCAGATACAGGGTGACATGATGTATCTCCTATTCAATCTACAAAGCAGGCATCTACTAGCTGCTGTCAGGAAACAGATGTAGATATGCAAGTCAGTGCACATGAAAACATGCAGGCAGGCAGGCAGGCAGGCAGGCACACACACACACACACACACACACACACACACACAATGTCTATGTCTTTATTATGTTGCCAAATAATATATGTATATTTTTGGATAAACAAATTATTAATAGGTGCCACCCAAGTGATCCTACAGTGTCAGTATTAGTGTAACAAATTTTACAACAAATGTGAACACGGGCCACCCCTGGTCTGGTGCACTACAGTCCTGAGGAACTCTTAAGGCACCTGGCAAGGTGAAAACTAAGGAACACTGGAAAAAAACAGGCAAAACACCGATTATATATAAACTTCTACATCTGTCTATAATGTTCACCCAAGCACATCAAATGTTCACCCAAGCACAATCAAGGGCCAGATTGCAACACTTCCCTGACGCACCTGTTTGCCAGCTTTATCACTAATTTATTAGCATTTATTTGACCAGCTGGGACACCAGCTTCAGCAAATTATGAGTGTGGAGGATCTATAGGCCCAGCTCTGGGCAAATGTGTCATAGAGGCATGTCTAGCAGTCAACGTTCTCTCACCAAGAGGTACACTTCCCAAAAGTAATCTCTGAGAACCGTTTTACAGCAGGGGAAGGACTTTTAACACCTGGTCAAAAAAGTCACCACCTGGATTTAACTAAGCAAATAGGTAAGAGCCTCCCATCGGATAATTACTGCATTGGTGATTATGTATCAGCTGGCAACAAGTTATTTAACTCTGACTGATGCAGTGTGTAGCTTCTCATTTGTTAAACAACCATTTCGAAAGACACATCCTGTGGTCATGGAAAAGATGTTTCAGAATGGTTAAATTACTGGCATTCATCAAGTAGAGAAAACATCTAACATTTGTCTAGTTTTAGGATTTGTGTGAAAATCTGATGATGTTTTAGGTCATATTTGTGTAGAAATATAGAACATTCTAAAGGGTTCACAAACTTTCAAACACCACTGTATGTACCCAAAGAATGAGGTCAGCTGACTACCTGAATATACTGAACCACCAGGTTATTCCATCAATGGAACTTTTCTTCCCTGATAGCCCAGGCATATTCCAAGATGACAATACCAGGATTCACCGGGCCAGACCTGAACCCCATTGAGAATCTTTGGGATGTGCTGGAGAAGACTTTGTGCAGTGGATCAAATCTCCAACAAAACTCTGGACAGAAATAAATGTTGTGACATTGTAGATGCTTGTGGAGATGATGCCACAGCGAATGCATCCTGTAATCAAAGCTAAAAATGGTCCAGCAAAATATTAGAGTGCATATATCTCCCTTTTTACAATGGAGCATTGTCTCAAAGCAACTTTACAATTTTAGATTATCTTCTAATATCTACGGCCAATCACAAATTGAGCAAACCTAGGGCGACAGTGGCAAGGAAAAACTCCCTATGAATTATGAGGAGAAACCTTGGGAGGACCAAGATCCAAAAAGGGACCCAACCTCCTTCTGTCTGTCTGTCTGTAGTGATTATGTAGCTTTACAGGAGCAGAATGAAGAGCACTGCATTTTGCTGTCTTTCAACAGAAAGCATCATTGCATCAAGAACAGAAAGCATGTATGTAAAGTATGTATGTCCTTATCTATACTTATCTATGCTATGAGCATGTTACAACTGTAACTGAATTTATGACCTAAGAAATGATATGCCATTATAGTTACCAAACTATACATTTCTTTTCCTGATCAGTGTGTGAAGAGAAAATATCAAGATTGTAAGAAATAGATTTTTAGGCATGTGGCTAACTAAGGCCTAATGCCAACATTAGCTGGAAAGGCAGGTCTACCCAAAGCTATACTGAGCAAGGGGCTAAAAATACTTCATTTTACAGTATGAGCTAGAGAGAAAAAAAATAAGTGACAGCAATTCATTTTCCTCTGTGACAAACTACTCCTGTTCAGCTTCAGTGGATGCTAAGCTGCAATTTCAGTTACAGGTTTAAAACTCCTTGTGTGTCAGCGGGTAACAAAGTAAATTGGCACGTTTGAGTTATGGCATAAGTAGCTTTGTTCACAAACGCATACCGAAAGTACGCTATCATTATACCAAAATCTACATTGCTCAATGTGTATTAAATGCAGACAGTTCATTGTTGCTTCTCTATTGTTTGTTGCTAAAGGAATTTAAATGTGATGTATATGAGCCTTAAACAGCAGAACAAAACCAATAAATACACTATCAATGAACTAAGTCCACAATGGAGGGCAAAACATTAAGGTTTTAACATCAGATATCTACTAAAATACAAAAAAATTTAATAGGAACCACACAGTTGACCCTAGATCGCAGCATCAGCATGGTAAATGTGCTAGGATTGGGACGGCAACCCTTAGCACACATGCACTGGTTAGAATAGGTGCTGATTACACCTGACAAGAGACACCTGCCCATTCAGGCATTTAAGGCTGTTTGAGAGCAGTGTCTCTTGCTGCACCCATGCACAACTTGACCTACTTTGATGAACTAAACTTCGCACTGTTGGCTTCGACTAGGGAAAGACGGTATTTGCCTCTCCATACAACAGGGGAAGTGACGAGGTGAAATAGGCTTATAGCTTAATATTGCTAGGTTCAGAATTTGGTGCGACAGGCTCTTTGTTTTTGAGACACCTTGATCCTCCGACCTTCCTTGCTTAGCAACGCGAGCCTACGTTTCCACCCTTTCAATAGCCATTGATTATACTCTGTATTCGTGAGTTGATATTTGCAGTATCGTGTCCCATTTTGCTGTTTTTGCAGGAGCTATACCTTGTGCAACGCTGTTCTTTTGTTTCTCGTAACACTCATTAGGGTTGAGTGATGTCATCTCTGTCGTCGCAGCAACGCAAGCTTCCGCTTCGTCTCTACAAAGTTTCATTGATATATTTGCTCAGTATTTGTGAGCTTATTCTAGCGATCAGGTTCTTGCTTTTGTTTCCCGTTTGCTGCCTCACAAGTGCTGTATATTGGTGCTGTAGTGCTTTGTGTTCGTGTCTTGCTAGGCGGGCTTGCACATGCCCAGGCTTTTGATTTGCAAACTGTTCACAGAACCGACTCAACGTTCGAGTTGGTTTGTCCCAACAAAGCGCTTTATGCTGCTAGGTTGCCGCTATTATTTTAGTTTAACCTAATTAAACCTAATTTAGTTTAATCTAACCTAAACTTGTAAAGTTGCTTTAAGACAATGCTCCATTGTACAAAGCGCTATATAAATAAAACTGACTTGACTTTAACCTCTAACCTCTCTTCAGCCACAATATCAGGGCTTATTTACACCAGCTATCTGCACTTGGGTCCTAAAACTCCACTGGTTCACATAGGTGAACCGTAACAAAATAACATCACATAATTAGAACTAAACGTAGTATAGGAGAACCTTTCCCTTTGATTTCTCTAAATGTTGAGATTGTGCAAGTAAACTTGAAGAGAGACTTTTTGCAGACAATATTGTTCAGTATTGTTCCACTCAGCGTTGAAGGATTCATACAGTCGATGGGTATCTAAAAACATTTTCTGGCTGGGTTTGTGTTTAATGTGAAACCGAATATTATCTATAGTGTTTAGAGTTGTATCCAGACTAGGCCAAATCAGGTTTAGTTTGCTGGTTTGTTTGATTTTGCAATATGATAGCTAAAAAAAAAGCTGATAACACAGTACATCTTTGTGGGCTATGAAAATGTAAGACCATATAAAGACTGGGAGGACAAGTCAGGATAAAATTCAAAGGTAGCTTTACCTCAGTAGCTAACATAAACTTATAAAAAAAAGTGATTTTAGAAAAGAAAAAAAAAAGCTTTTACATTTTACTTCCAAAGATACTGTATGCATTAACTTAATTGGTGTCTCTAAAGTGTCCTAGTTATGCACTTTTCAAAAACTGTTTACCATGCAAGTATTTTTTCAGCACAACTTGGCCAATATAACATTCTTCACTGAGACTTACTATGCCAACAAACTAAAGGCACGCACACACACACATGCACGCACACACAACAGAATACTGGAAAGAAATAAAATGTACTCAAAACCACAAGTACACATAATGAAGACTTTTGAGGACTAAAATGTATGCAGGATTCTTATAACAAGTAAAAGATGATTCATTAAATGAATACGTAATAATGGGACCTTTAAGGTTTAAAATCTTAGATGGAATGTTTCCTCAGATAGTTTTACTGAGTAGTTGCAGATAGGCTTCACTGATGATCACTTTTCATACTACTACAGTACTGTGCAAAAGTGTTAGGCCACCATTAGATATGTTGATTTAGTAATAGTATAATGAGCATACGTAACATATTGTCAAAGACTGGACGCAAAAAAAAATCAAGCTTGGATATGTCACTCCATAATCCTCTTTTCCACTGATTTTCATTCCAATCTTTATGAGATTTAGCATATCTTAGCCTTTTCACCCTGTAGCCTTTTCAAAAAGTGGTTTCTTGGCTGCAGTTGCTCAAATGTAAGGAGAGGTCACACTAAATATTTACCATTGTAGCCTATATATATTTTTTTTTTGTTGTATTCTAATAAAGAGACTGAAAAAATAATTATATGTATTCATTATACCATTGCTTAACATCGATACTGCATATCTATAGGGGGTCTAAGACTTTTGCACAGTACTGTATGATGACATACAAAGGGGTGACTACTGTTTGAAAGACTGCTTTTTAAAAACATGTATGGTTGCTTTTTAGAACTAAATCATTTTTGAAGTCTTTAATATATTTAATGTTTGTTGGATACTGGCTATACCTACTTTAATTTAAATAAATTAGTTGTATATAAAAACAATAATGAAACATTAGTAGGTCATGAAGATTGGTGGGACCCCCTGATGCTGGGCCTGCCTCAATGTGTATCTGTGTTGAATATTTCTTAAGCTTAGTAGGAAATGTCGGCATACATTTAGAAATACACTGTGTTTCCTATATCTGAGAGAAAGCATATAAGCTAGCAAACTAGCAGCGTCTGGGCTGTGTTGAGTCAGAGCTGAGAACATCAGCCCTAAATGCTAGTATGATGAGGCAGAACAAACCGACTTCATTCTGCCCTACAGTCACATCTGACTTCCTCTGCAGTGGAACACGGTCATGTGCTGATGAGAGAAGGAGAGAGAAAGTGAGTGATCAACTACACAGCACTGCGAAAATACATGCTGAGATAATACCCCTAACTGCAAAAAGGAGAAGAAAAAAACCTCTAGGCTTGATGGCTTTGTGGATCTTTGTGAGTTTTATAGGCTGAGCCATTTCTAATTTCTATTGTAGTTTCTCAAGCTTAAGCTCATTTCTGGGCTGCTAAAGACCAGAACCTTTTAAAATAAACCACTTACATGTAATTACAAGTGTATATACACTCACTGACAAAAAATAATTCACCAAGGAGGAGTTGTTGGGATTGAATGAAATTTTATATGTGAATGTAATGATGATAGATGTAAGTGATTACAATATTAGAGCGAAAGGATACATTTATTGGGGAAGACTGTACAACTGAAAGTAGCTTCCAACCTGGAGACATGATGAGATATACGTTTGGGCATTGGAGGCAAACAGGTTCCTGTGGTACATTTTCCAACAGATGTTGCAGCTGGGCCTGTAGCTCTACATCCATCACATGGGCAGTTGGGCCAGTATGTCACTCCACAGCAAAGGCAGGACTGAAGAGCTCACCGTACTCAAACCCGACCATTGTCGGATTCCAAACAGAACCTGGATTTGTCGCTAAAGACAGTTCCAGTCCACAGCATGCCAGGTTTCTCATTCATGACACCATTTCAACAAAGGTGATGGTGGCTGGCTGTCAATGGCAGGACACATTATGGGTGCCATGACAACAAATTTCCTTCTGCTAAGCATCTGGAAATGGTCTGGGAAGAGACAAGAGGGTGTAGTGAAGGTGCCACCTGTGTCTGAATGGTGGATAACAAAACTGTGCTGAGCTGCTCGTGCTTGTCGGCGGATCAAATGATCCTCTCTGCAGGTGGTCTGTGGGGGCGTCCGGAACCTGTTCACTGTGTGTGCCTGCTCCCATGGAACTACTGGTCCCAACACCTCCTACCAGATAGATCAGAATGGCCTAGATGGCAGGGAATTCGTCAAAATGACCATCCTGCTTCAGTCCAGTGACACACCCGCTCTAAAAGTCTGTCAACTGGCAAAATGTCTGAGTGCATATCTAACAATCAATGATCTCTGACCAAGACGTACACTACCCAAAAGTAGCCTCAGAGCCTTTTTATAGGGCAGCGAGAGAAGTACTTTTACACCATCTTGTGGCAAGACCCAGTGTCTAATCAGACCATGCCTGTAGTCATTGACATATCTGCCTGCAATGTAACTGCATGCCGAGTTTTGAAACATCATTTTCTTGAAACATAATTTTCCATACAGCCATAGTCATGTATTTCTCTTCGCAAAACAGACAGGAACAAAGTTGCTATTGGAAGACTTCTATTGTAGTGCAGTTAGCTAACTGGCTGTGACTTGGCATTTTAGTTTGATAATTAATTTTGATTTTGCCTGAATGCAATTCAGCTTTCCAGAATTAATTAAGGGCCACAAAACCGAGCACACATTTGGGAGACTGGGGTTTTTTTTTGGCAGTTTTCCCATCTACGAAACTGCCAGAGTCAGTTGCTAGAAAGCTAGCTATCTCAGCACACAAACATTAAAATGCACAAAATTAAACCTGCAATCCAGCCTCCTGACTGGTAGTGATGTATATTGTTCTATCTTCATGGGTTCAAATGTTATATAAAGTCAGACCTGACTAATATCAGTAGTGGTTAGTCATCTAACTTCGTTCAACAACATAACAATGCACACGGGATGCCTTTGGATTCCTTTTTGCATCCCAAATGAAGGTTTACCATATTTTAAAAGCTCAGAGAGTAGGGCACATTATGAATAAACAGTCAGGAGTGCTTATGTAAATCATTTTTATTCTGCCAATGGAAAATTAAGTAAGCCTGAATACTTCATGAATGCACATGCACTACAGCTAACAGGAATGTGCCTTGTTTTCTAATCCAAAAAGCCTTTTCATGTCTGACAGGTTTAGTTTATCCAAACAATTTTAATGAATCCTCAGCCAGGCAAGAATCCTCCTGCTCCGACTGGAATCACTCGCAGCACTCGCAGTCCCCTCCACAATGTTGGGCACCCCCGGTAAAGATGAGTGAAAATAGCTGCAAGAACTTCACCTTTTGGAAAATGAGCTTAATCTCATACAATTTTTACTCATCTTTACCAGGAGTGCCAAACATTGTGGTGGGGACTGTTCAGTTATTTTACAATTGTTTCCACATTTTTCAAGACTGACATTTGTCTAGGAGTACTGAGACACAAGAGCCTCTGGCAAGGTGGAAACATCCTGGGAAATAACATCACTGCAATCTAGCAATGTACCAACTGACCCGATCTGGTTTGAATCCCGGCCCCATCAAGGTAAGTTCTGTCACTTAGCGAGTTGTTATGGTTTTATGGTTTGGCATTTCCAACCATCTGGTGTTTCTCTGGGGTACTCTCCGTTTCCAGTTGTTGGTTTCCAGTGATGCTTCCCAGAATGTGTTTCTGCCTCACCAGATTCACAGAGCTCCTCGGGGTTGAGACAGGGTCAGCATTTTCACAATGCTCGTAATGCAAACTGCCACTGCAGCATCATCTCTGGCCAGCAATGGCAACAGAGAGGTGTAGCTCGAGCTGGGATGTCATCAGTCTGAGGCTAATAAGCCCAGTGACAATGCTATTGTGCATGAGTCAATGTTTGCTGTTAACTTTGATGCCGGTGGTGTCAGTTTCAGTCAAGACTGTTGCAATGGCGCAATGCTGGAGACTATCCATTGTTGTAAAAGCATGGAATACTGAAAGCTTTCTAAGCTCTGTCTTTTGATTAAATGAAATGCCACCTTTATTTTCTTCTGTAGGTATATTTTATGACAGTCTTTATTTGACTTGGAATATGTAGGGTCATCCCTTTATGGTCATAATAGGCTGTGTAGCAGGCAGGACCTGCTGCTGTTAGCTTTATTTTAGTTTCCCTTACTTACTCTGTGTGTGTGTGTGTGTGTGTGTGTGTGTGTGTGTATGTGTGTGTGTGTGTGTGTGTGTGTGTGTGTGTGTGGCATTTGTCTGTCAGTCTGTTTGTCTTGCTTGTTGCTCTCGCTCCCCACCCCCATCACTTCTCTCCAAGCTCAGGGGTTTTTATATGCGGTTTCTATCGGCGCAATTGAATCAGCTCAAGGTTTAAAGGTCATTCATCTTCATATTAGGAGCCTTGCCATGAAAATCGATCTCCTCAGAGCCTGGGTTGGTCTTCACAAACCAATATTATGACTATTTCTGAAACAGAACAATAGCCTTGGTTTGAGAAATGGTGAGAAATAGTGAGTGGCAGGAGCTGTAGCTATGTGGTTTACTCGAAATAACATATATAAACATTACAAAGTGAGAGACTTGTTGCTATCTACAAGAAACTCATTTTATTCCTGTTTTAATTTTAAGTTATTCCATCCAAACTGGATTCTTTTGATATTGAATGTCGACTCCCCACTCCCACCCCCACCCGCCATCACACAAAAATACAAACTTTCTATGGACACAAGTGTGCAATTCTTATGCCCATTTCCAAATTTGGCTTTTCCAAATTGAAACCTTTTGTAGGCCTAGTATTATTGATACCGTCACCTACATAAGCTCTTTTAATATCGCCGTGTGAAATGTTAGCTTACCTACTAATACGATGGTAACCTAGCCTTCATCATTATCATGGTACGCATATTTAACATGGTTAAGATCATTCCGTTTACTCCAGACTCTGTACTAGATTGCAGTGTTGAAGTTTTCTTACAGAAGTTTATCTTACCGAATGGTATGTTGCCTGCCAGTTCACACACAAGCCACCTGCTGCAGTGCTGCTGCCAGTGTGTGTAAATGCCAATTACTGTCAGTGGAAGTGCTGATCATGTAAGGGGCTACGCTCACACACTCTACCACTGAGTTCTGTTTTCTAAAGTTGTATGTTCTGATGTTCTGAAACATTGCTGCATAGTAAAATCAGCAATGAGGAAATAGAAATTGATTATTTTGTTCTGTGTACAGCTGACGGGCCTTCTAGAGGAGGTGGGTTGCCACATATTTAGTTTCTGAGTGTTACACTCAATGTAAAGCCAATTTAATTTTGTCTTTTATTAATATCTATTTTTCATGTAACAAAAATGTAATTATTGGCAATATTTACAGTTCACACTTCTTGGCTAGTATTGTGGTAGCCTAGCAGCTAAGGTATTAGACTATGGACTAGAAGGTTCAGGGTTCAAACCCGCACCTAGCTGTTGGGTCCTTGAGCAAAACCCTTTAACCCACAGTTGCTTACATTGTAAAATTTACAAGTTGTAAGTCGCTCTGGCTAAGAGGGTCTGCTAAATGCTGTAAATGTAAATCTATTAATTCTCTAGAGAGGCAGAAATAATTTTAGGTTTAGTTTAAAAGTACAATGACTGGCTTGATCAGTCCTCCTCTAAAAAAAACAGAAATGTATTTGGTAGTGTAAACCTCACTCAATTAATAAACCTAGTAGATTAGATTACTACACTTCTTCCTTACTGAATTGGAAACTTGTCATTAATTCTGAATCTGGTGCTATGTTGAATTGTTCAAGTGAACACTTTGTTACATATTGTCTCTCGAAAAATTAAATGTCAAGCTCTCCTAAGCAAAGTAGACTGAGACCATGTGAATATTAACATAGATTGTTTTATCCAATAAGTTATTGCTATTGCTATAAATATACTTCCTGGAAGACAATTACAGTTAAAGTTAGATGTTTACCATGGCTCAAACTCATCTCATCAGCCTTTTTAAACAAATCCATAAAGCCTGAGCCAAATGATAGCTTTTGTTAGACCAAGCCAAGGAATACCAAATCCAACTATTACTAAGGATTTCACAGCCCTAGGCTGTTTTGGAACAGCCTTTTAACAAGACAAGTCAAGTCAAGTCAGATTTATTTATATAGCACTTTTTACAATGGAGCATTGTCTCTAAGCAACTTTACAAGTTTAGATTATCTCCTAATAACTACGTCCAATCGCAAATTGAGCAAGCCTAGGGCGACAGTGGAAAGGAAAAACTCCCT
>JAJAGP010000023.1:5646-46605 GCA_025084515.1 Ancistrus triradiatus
ATTTGTACAGGTTTATATCAGGCATTAATGTCATGTGGCAGGAGCCCGGTCTTCTTGCACTACCACAGACCTAGCACCCTAGACATGAGGAACTCAGAAATTTGAGATGAGATGGAAGGTGACAACAATGCAAGGCACAACAACGAACACAGGCAACAATGACCCAAGGGCTAGGACATAACCCAACAGCGAGAACAATCCTAGAGACAGTCATCACCTCGCCAGAGGTGGAACACAAACCTAAGCAGTAGTGCACTTGTTCCTCCCTGGCTTGTATCCTGCCTGTGGCATGGTGAGGTTAGTCTGTTGGTCAGATTGTGCAAAGGTGTTCTTAGTTCATGTCTGTTTTGCCAGGCAAGAGTTTCTGGTTCAACTTTGTGTCTAGGTTATTGACTTCCCATCGGCACTGTCCCAGTCTAAGACTGAGTTCTGGTTCTGTGGTAGTGCAAACAGACCAGGGTGACCCTACATGACAGTTTTAATATATGATGTATTGTTTATTATATTTTGTAGATTTTATACAGTACACAATTAATATATGATTCACTTGTTACTTATTCAAATTTTTGGAGAGTAAATACCTTGTCCTTGCAAGTGGATAACTGAAACAGGTGGACTCTCAGACTTATCAGAGATCTCAGGACCCATTAGCAAGAACATATATGCTAATAACTACATACCTTTCTATTCATTTAACTGTAGTTACTGAATAATTCATTTGGGTACTACAAGCTGGGAATTTATGGAGTGAAAGCAACAAGCTTTTATAAGCGCAAAGCATTTATAATGTAATATAATGCTGCTTAAATTGAAAATATAATTTAGATTTATATTCGTTCTAGGAAAAAGTGCTACTTTTCAGACTGGAAGAAGAAGACCATGGGCAGGTAGGTCTTGGATCTAGTTATTTAGCAGGTAGTTTGTCTCACTACTTCATCTACTCAAATATGTGTCTGTGCAGGTCTTGTGGACAGTTTTATTTATACGTTGTGATCTCAGATAACTGTAGTCATTGAATTCTTTCTCTGAGAACAGGATAATGTCTGACACAATCTGTGTTAAAATGGAGTGTAAAAAAAACATGAAACCTTGGAGGTCACATAAAGTCATGTGCCGCTAAATAGCACTCTTTAGTAGAATCACATTTATGGGGTTAAGTAATAGGTTCACTTTTAATAAAATCAATGAATTGCAGCAGTCTGTGTTTTAGGAATTGTGCATTGCTTTACTTTTATCTCAGGTCAAAAAATATATTTCAGAAAAACCTTCATGTTTTCAAAGTGATTTTTTTTTATTATAGATGAATTGAACACCTGAAAAGACAGTACTGTGTGAAGCGCTAAAGTCTCTCAAATGGACACATGTCCATTAACTTTGGCCAAGGCAATGAAAATGCCACCTTCCTATTGAAATGGTTCACCACATGTGATCTATGGGCCATTTGAGGCCTATTACACATAGAAATGCACTTCTATAATATAGGTTTATTATTATTATACATTAATGTACACTTACTGAGCATGTTTTAGGAATACCTGTACACATACTCATTCTTTGAACACTAGAAAAACATGCATGTAGCATGATCTGCATCTCGATTTCTGCTGAGGCACACAGATGGTAAGGTCAGACTTTAACACCAACAGCATGAATCTGTGGACCCAACCTACCATGTGTCAACAGTCCAGGATGATAGAGGTGGTATAATGGTGTGGGAAATGTGTTCTGGGCACACTTTGGGCACGTTAATACAGATTAATCATTGCTGGAATGCCACAACCTATTTAAGTGATGTTGCTGACCATACTGTAACCAGCTTTTAATGGCTATTTTCAGCATAATAATGCACGTTATCTAAAACTGGTTTCAGGAACAGTTCTACAGTGGCCTTCCTAGTCAGAATCAAATAGAACACATTTGGATGTGGCAGAATGAACATAGCCAATGAATGTCAGTTGTTGTTTTTAAATTGCTTCTAGACCTGTTTATATTTCAGAGAGGATGTTTAGGCTCATTCAAAGTTCAGCGTAACATCCTGAAAAAGAGTGTTAAAAATGGCTGGAATTTATAAATCTGAACAAAAAGTGTATGTTGGTGACTTTCCCCTTCCCTTTATCTCTTATTTTTACTTTCGTCTGTGCACACGTACTCTCATGATGATTCCCAAACATGAAAGGGCAAATGAGGCTCTATTTTCTTTAGAGCTGTGTATATTGATAATCACTGAGGAGACGATAAGGCTGGGGATTATATTGCTCTAATATCTAAATAGATTATTGGGGAAGTGGGACACAACCTGGCTACACACTACCCAGAAAACAAGGCTGAACTTGGTTTCTTCTCACCTTTAAATTTTTACTCTAGTCATTCTCTCTCTCTCTGGTTCTCTATCTATTTCCATTTTTTGTCTTTCTCACTCTTTTTGTAGTCAGTTTCATTTAAGATGCCGCCAGATAAAGAGTTGGCTGCCCAGGAACCCAATGAAGCTGGATAAGGAGGCGTTGCCTGATCTGGAGGAAACAGATTGCTACACTGCTCCTTTCAGCCGGGCCAGAATGCATCAGTGAGCTTTTTTTACGTTCTCTGTCTATTCACCCACCCAAACGAAATATTTACTGGCTGTTGTTTCTATACACTGTCCTTTGAATCAAGACAAAGAGCATATACATGACAACCTCATGTCAGGAAACTATTGCATTGCCAAGGTTCTGTAGTGTCATCATTGCTGATTCCCTATGACGAGTGTAGCTCTTTTTATGTCTGCATTTAATAGGTACATGTAGTTCTAATGGATGCAATACAGCAAGAGGTAGTTATGTCATTTTGTGATGGTATGGATGCCTCGGGGCTGCATTGTTATACATTTCTGAGATTAAGTCAGGGCAGCACAGATTTGTTATGCTGGGATAGTAAGAACCAAAACTGTGACAGCCGGTGTATTCTTAACCCCATGAAGGAGGTGAGATGATGCAATATCTTGTGTGCGTACGTGTCTGTGTGTTCCTCTGTGTGTGTGTGCAAGTATATATATTACTGTGGGTACCGTATGCCCCATGAAGAATATGAAAATCTGGCATTTTTGACCTTATGGAGACATTTGGCTGGTCTCCACAAGGAAAATAGTTTTCCTCTGTCTTTGTGTGCATGCATATATATATATATATATATATATATATATATATATAGTGGTTGTATGCAATAAAAAAAAAACCGTCACTTTTATGACTAATCCGAAGGAGTACAAGTCGGTAATATCTGATTTGGGGATAAGTTATAAATTTCATGAGCTGAAGTTATATAGAGATTTTTTTTTTTCAGGTTTTTACATTCAAACAACCGGGATTCCTTCTTTTCCAAACTCTCCAGACAGCAGAATTAGTGCTACCAAGTTCTAAGCGTACCAAGATGAGGATGGAAAGTCCAAGCGATGGGTAAGACATGCTTTCTCCAGAGTAGGTTCACAGTTTGTTTAAGATTTGTCCAAAGGTGTGGTAGTAGCATGCTACTATTTTACTCTGTTACATTTCACTTTAACTACCTGTTTTATTGACTTGGAAGAGTGCTTTTAATTAAAGGTACTTTTTTACTCTTTAATTTAATTGAAGATAAAGAGTTAAAAATCTTGAGACTGAATCTCAAATGTAATGTGTCCTCGCCAAGGCATTTAGAGGCCCTGAACATTAGTTATAAACTATTTATAATTATAACCTATAAGGCTGTATGTGAAGTGTACAGAGCAAGACATTTTTTTCATTCAGTGAGTTTTTTAAAAATATTAATGATTTATATATTAACCGATTTTCCGGGCTATAAAGCGCACCGGGTTATAAGACGCGATATCAGTGATCGGCTGCTAACGGGTCTATTTTCATACATAAAGCGCACCGGGTTATAAGGCGCATTAAATGAAACAAAACTCTTAAGTTCCGTCAAAAGCTCAGTTTGGTCTTTACCTGGCGCAGGGCGTCTTCTTGCTTCCTCCACTTCCGTACCATTGATTCGTTAATGTTGAATTCTCTCGCAGCTGCTCTATGTCCATGTTGTACTGCGTGACTGATAGCGTTGAGTTTGAAATCCGCTTCGAAAATAAATGAATGAATGCACGTACCCTAATGCTGAAGCACATACCGTATTTACCCCGCATGCTGCGCACTACGGTGGCCGTAAACTTCGTAACTTACCAAGGCCGTGCTAAAACATTTTGACAGATTTATGAGCGCCGTGTACCATCTACAATCGGTTCTAGGTCAGAAAGCACAACCAGAATTAATTCATACATTAGACGCACCGCATTTAAAGGAGTTTTGAGAAAGTTATAGGATTTTAAGTGCGCCTTATGGTCCGAAAAATACGGTACTTGAATACTATAGATTACAATGTGCAGGTGAAAAACACATCTGAAATATTGAAGTTATTGCTTCTATGATTTTATAAAAGATTTCTCCTTCTAGTGCTGCCCCAGAAATTTGGTCTACCTGTGCCAGTTTAATATTACAGATGGTTAGATTCCAGTGTATTTAAATGCTAAGCATTGCATGTCACTTATTTTAATTTGACAGCCCTGGTCCACTATAATGCTAACCACTAACATAGGCATTTCGCATAGCAAGCAGGGCAGACTTTTACAGGCAGGAGTAGCTTCTGTATGATATAATAAATATTAATCATGACTTTAAATAGCACACTTATAGGCGGAAAAAGGGCCAAACCTAAAAGTTCCCAGTATAAAGCTTGTAAGCTTGTACAAATAGATAATGTTACTCAGTATGGGATAGCCTTTCATTTGATTTCCATAAATGTTTAGGTCTTGTAGTTAAATCCATGATGTTCCACTCAGTGGTAATGTCTTTAATTGATGAGTCGTTGAAAAATGCTTCCCAGTTAGTTTGTGTTTAATTTGATTCCAACTTTTCTCTATAGGGTTCAAATCTGGACTCCAATCAGGTCAAAACTTCAGTCTGTCCTTCATGTTTTTCTTAGACTCTAACAACAAATCTTCATGTTCTCCTGACAAGTTTTTGAATGTTTTCCTTTCTTTGAAAAAAGTAAAGTTCAGCAGGTGTTTATCTCTGCATGAAGAGGGCCTTCCACAGCTTTTCTTTCTGGTGACATTACCTGTTTTTTCAAAGCGTTGACCTGTTCTCTTAAGGGATTTATCTGTCACTCCTGGTTCTATTGCATCATGTTTTGCGGATTACCAACTAATGACTAATCTTTTAAGGGGGAAAGAAACCCAAGACAGAATATATTTTAGAAGATTTAGACTTTTTTTTAATCAAATATTTAAATATTTTCATGCTTTTATCTTTGTGTCCAAGAAGGCATTATAAGTGAATTTCCTGAAAAAGTTCACTGCAACAACAAGCAGTGAAGAGCAAATGGTGGAACAGGTCTCGGAAACCCAGTTTCTTAGTTATGGCTAATTTTCTGACCAATTATTTCTTGCTAGGATCATTAAAAGTTTACAGTTTGTCACACTTGGCTTCATGGGTGTTTGTCATCTGTGTTTCATTGCTACATTAGTGCAGGCATTAGATACCTAGGCTTGCTCCTACGCTTTCAAACACCTTTGGAGTCTGTAGTTGCCATTTTTCAACATGAGGACAAGAGCTGTGTAAGTCAAAGAAGCAAGCAAAAATAAAACCATTAGAAACATCAGATTGAGACTGCTAAAATAAACTGTGTGGAATATCATTAATGAAAGCAATAGCATTTTATCTGCTCAGGTTCCATTAAATGCCTCCAAACTCATTGCATAATCCTACAGGAAGATTATGACCTCAAAACATACTGCTACGGCAACACAGGTGTTTTCCAAAGTAAAAAATGGGAAGTTCTTTGCCAAGCCACTCACTCGATTTAAATCCAACTGAGCATGCATTCCATATGCTGAAGAAATATGCTGTAAGGGAACAAAGCCCTAAAACAAGCAAAAGCTGAAGATGGCTGAATTAGAGGCTTGGCAAAGCATCACCAGAGAAGATACTCAGCACCTGGTGATGTTTATGAATCACGGACTTCAAGCACTCATTGCATGCAAGGAATATGCAACAAATTGCTAAACATGACTGTTTTAATTACGGTGCCCTGTAATGACAGGGTCTGTGTAAAAAGTGCTGTCGTTTCAATATGTTGAAACCAAAATGCATGCAAATAACCTTAAATTAAAGTCTGTGTACTTTAATGACATCCATGTTTGATTTGAAATTTTACACTATGGAGCAGAGGGAAAAATCAATGATAAATATGTCTTTGTCCCAAACATTATGGAGGGCACTGTGTCTGAATAGTCCTGAGGAAAACAACATATTCTCAAACAACAAAGATTCTCAGAATGACAGAAAACTGGCTTAGCGCTTAAAGGGTTATTGAATTACATTTTCATTACAGGCAGTGTTGCATAATGTACCCCAAACTCATACTTGACTAAAAGTTACAATCGTTTCTGAAACACAACTCAAGTGGAAGTAAAAGTGGGCTGTGAGTAAAATACTCAAGCATAAGTTACACAGCTCCTATCAGGGAATTTAGATCACCCTTTAGCATTATGTTGTTATTTCCCAAAACACTAATGAGTGGCCAACAAAGCCCAAAGATCTGGGATTCTCTCCCTGAGGAGCTGAGAGCCACACTCTCACTAAGCACTCTCAAAAAGAAGCTCAAAATGCATCTTTTCAAATTTTTATGTTGCAGACCTAATTTTAATTAGCATTTTATTGAATCTCCTGGTTTCATCAGAGGCAGGTTCTTGTGTCTTCAGTGCTTCACAGTGTGGGGGTGAGGTCTGTGGTTGTCATGTGACAGACACAGATCAGTGGTGTCCCTATGTTGCAATAGTGTCTGAATGTTACGCTGTTCTTGGGGAAAGCAAAGAACATTCCTAATCAGTTTATTAATACTGAATTAAATGTGGATTGACCTATTGTGTTTTTTCTGTTCTCAAGTTTTATTACTTTATTATACCTCACACATTCATTTTTTATTTTTCTTTATTGTCTGTTTGCATTTAACATAATCGTCTGATTAAATTTGGTCTCTGGACTGCACTGAAGGGATTTTTCATATTTTAAATCAGCTCTAGGCTAGATCAGTTTGACCAAATAGCTATGAATTTAATAGCCCAATTGTTTCATTGCACACTTACCCATCTTTAAGGATATCCAGAAAAACAATCATTCTTACTCTGTAATAATATTGGCCAAATGTAGTTATGTGACATGAATTGGTGCAAGCACTTGGGGGGAGGCCAGACTAGTGAAATAATGGATTTTGCAGGTTTTTATGCAAAACCTTGATATGTAATGTATACACTATATCCAATCCTGTGCAGACCAAAAGCAGGAAAAACCTTCATTAGATTATTGTCATCCATCTGCAAAATGATAGTCTGCACTTGGCTTCAGGTCTATCTGTACTGGTCACATGATGTGCATTTCTCCACAGCTCCTCCGCTGTGTTGTCTGTCTGTGCTTAATTATTATGGCCAGCATGAGTGGCTGCTGATTGGCCGGTCAGGGAGTACGGAAGGTGCGTACAATCCTGCGCTGTGTCACCATGGTCCCTATGCCCCACTCTTTCCCAAAACTCCATCCAAACCTATTCTTCTGGAAAAATGATAGTTGAAAATGCTAAACATCAGTATGAAATATCGTTCATGTACTGTATATTGCAGTGAATGTTGTTCCACCCTGTGCCGTGAGTGAATGTATGCATTGTAAACTTTAGTATTATATCCGTGCTCGTTCTTAAATGTTCGGTACTTACTTGTATCCCTATGTGTTTGTATTGTTTGCAAATATTTGGTGTATCATGTAATGCCACAGCAGATTTCACATATTTGATTCCCGACTTGAGAATAAGAGCTTGTTAGTGTAATGAGATATTGTGTGGACTGAATCACGTGCTTGTCAGTGCTGCATTCCTTGTTGAGGAGTGAAAACGAATCTGTCATTTTGTTTTGGACTGTGTTGACATTCTATAAACTTTCAGATTTTCTTTAAGATGAAAAGATGAATACTTGAACCATATATTTTTAAGTTTAGGTTTGGGTAAGGGTAAATGTCAAGTACATCATGAAATTTATGCCTATGTCTCTCTGTCATCAAGGTATTAATCGCTTACTTGGCAATGGTACCTACGAGGCAGCGTTTCCTCCTCATGAGGTGAGCTCATCGTCACATTACCATCGTGTTATCCTTATGGTTTATTTTGGCTTCATGTACTAACACAGCTTCATTACTCATTTATGAGCAATTTATTTTGAGCACTGTGCTCTTCAGGGCAGCTACAAGAGCAGGCACCCAATAAAGACCCATGGAGCTCAGAACCACAGGCACCTGCTCTATGAGAGATGGGCTCGCTGGGGCATCTGGTACAAATATCAGCCTTTGGACCTCATACGGTATATTAAACTCTTTGCTCGGACTTCTGGTGTCTGATATATTGCCACACTATTTGCATCTGTCTTTTGAATAAGTTGGTCCATTTTACTCTCTAGTGTAGATGTCATATACCATATTTCTTTTATTTTGATATATCCCAGCATTATTTGCCATTATATGTGCTCTAATATTTCCAGGTGGTGTTCTAAGTTTGTATATGTGTAGTTCAGTAGTTAATGTTCCGTTTGTATAGTGTGTAATTGCGTACAGTCCTTTTTACTGAATACAATAAATTAAAATGAAATTATTTGGTAATAATATTGTATACTAATCTTAGGCTAGAATGATTGGGAAAAAAACATAATAATTAACTAAAGTTTAAGTGCAAAAATGGAAAAAAAAACCAGAAAGACTGGCATGTTAAGTAAACTGAAAGAATGATCATTTGAATTGCAAAATTAAGATTCCACAATATACAATAACAGTGCTTACCGACCCAAGCCTATTTACAACTTACCAAAATGATCTCATATGACGCCCTAATGAGAACACTACACTGGCTTCTTGTTGTAGCTAAAACGAATCTTTAGAGGTCTTTGTTTATTTAGGTCCTCTTTGTATTGTTTTCAATTTTGCTTTTATTTAAAACCTATAGAAATGACTACCATGGAAATGTCTGTTAATATTCTTGTCAGCACAACCCAGCCAGTATGACCTAATATACATATTACTTTATTAAATCACATGTGAACACAATAGAACCCCCAAAACACAGAAAACTGGCTGTTTTTTTCTTCACACAAAGCTACAAAAATGTAATGGTTTTTAAGGGATTAAAATCTATGCAAGCTAGATAAACAAAGACATAATTAAAATGTGTTCAAATCAGACTATTTACATTCATTTAAAACATTTACATTTACAGCATTTAGCAGACGCCCTTATCCAGAACGACCTACAATTGATACAGTCTTACAATCCAAGCAGTTGTGGGTTAAGGGTCTTGCTCAAGGACCCAGCAGTGGTAGCTTGGCAGAGTTGGGATTTGAACCCTGGACCTTCTGGTTCAGAGTTCAGTACCTTAACCACTAGGTTACCACACACATTTAAAAGTTAATGTGTGTACTGGGAGTCAACAGACATGACCAGTGTCCTCTATGGATAAATTTAAAGGAACAAAGGTTTTAAGAACCTTCATAAAAATGGTTTATAAAACATATTAATCTTTTGCAATTATCATTTATTGACTGACCCAACGATCACCCTTAGAGTTTCACTCTAACTGAATGGTTTTTCATTCTTTCTGCAGGACAGGATACGTGGTGAAGTTCTAGTCCGCTGTAATCGTATAAGGATAGAAATGCTAGAGTGACACTTAAATGTGAGACATGGAGTGTAGATAAAGCTGGTCGATTTAGGTTTAGTGCAGCACTGCTGTACTGCTTCCAAGGGTTTTCTTCATTGAAATGATTTTCAGGAGACTCTGTAACCTCACTCAGCTCAACTCTGCTTTGAAATCCTGTAAGCATTCAGCAAAGAAGAGCACTTTTCGGTATCTCAAGTGTGTATGTCTTTTCTAAGCCCTGGCTTTAGACAGGCAGTATGAGTTTCCTGCGTTAAAGTGACATTGACTGCTATTTGAGTATCTACTGGAGTTGAATCAGTTGCTCTAATTTAGAGCTCCCAGCTGCAGACGTGGGTTAGACTGAAAAAAAGATTATAATTTAGAGGTTGTTAGTGGTACAGTATATTCATCAGATGACTTGGATAACCCTGTGAACATCTTAATTCTTTTGCCATTGATCCATTTTATGGATTTGATTGTATGTTTTGGATAATTGTCCTGCTTAGAGGATCCAGCCTTGTCCCAGTTATAGCTTCTTGGCATAGACAGCAGATAATTATCTCCTGGCACTTCATGGAATCCATGATGCCATGTATCCTAAATAGGTTTTCAGGGCATTTGGGGGAAAAACAGCCCCACAGCTTCACATATCTGTAATCTTCCACTAATATTTAACACATCAACTTGAAATACAAACATGGAAACATGCTTCAGCTATATTTTGTTCCTCAGAATTTTTAGGGGTTCCAGTAACTGTCAGCCTATGAGAGTTTACCTCATATAGGATAGGGCTAGATTGAAGGATAGATTTCTCGAAACATTCAGTGCGAGATTATGCAAATAGTAGTTCAGATTGCCTCATGTTCCTTCTCTCCTTCTCTATCACTCTCTCACTCCTTTCTTTCTCTCAGGCGGTATTTTGGAGAGAAAATAGGCCTTTATTTTGCATGGCTGGGTTGGTACACAGGCATGTTAATCCCAGCAGCGCTTGTTGGTCTTTTTGTCTTCCTCTATGGCCTTTTCACAATGGACTCCAGCCAAGTAAGGTCAGTTGTTACAGAACATGTTTGTAATCGTTCTTTTACCTGTAAACAGCATTTGTTTAAACTGTTTCCATGAAATTTGAAATGGCTTTCAAGGTTTTTTAGTGGCCAGCTTCTTACTTTTGAAATATACTGATGGCTTCTTGGGGGATTCGTTCTGTTTCTGTGTACAGTAAAGATATCTGCGAGGCCAATACTACCATCATGTGTCCCATGTGTGAAGTAAATTGCAGCGCCTGGAAACTGAGTGACAGCTGCGTGTATGCAAAGGTACTTACAATGACTGACATTTGTTAATCATTTGAATTAATTATCCAGCCTTAGTGAACTGTCTGTAAAATCTCTGGTGCTTTTTTCTGGTGCCTCCAACTCCAAAGTTATGCAAGAAATTAATTTCCTGATTTTTCGAGCTCTCCTCTAGATCTGCTGTGGATGATCTGTTTGAGTTTAACATTGAATGCAAAGGGTCTCAACAAATCTTTAATCAACAACAATAACAATCTGATTTGTAAATTAACTCATCATCCATCTGTGTCAGACAACGTACTATTAAGTTAAAACTTGTAAACTAAAGTTAAACTGTCCAAAATCAGACCAGTTATGTGGACCAACTGTGACAGTATCACAAAAGTGAGTACACCCTTCATATTTCTGCAGATATTTAAGCGTATCTTTTCATGGGACAACACTGACAAAATGACACTTTGACCCAATGAAAAGTAGTCTGTGTGCAGCTTGTATAACAGTGTAAATTTATTCTTCCCTCAAAATAACTCAATATTCATCCATTAATGTCTAAACCACCGGCAACAAAAGTGAGTACACCCCTTAGTGAAAGTTCCTGAAGTGTCAATATTTTGTGTGGCCACCATTATTTTCCAGAACTGCCTTAACTCTCCTGGGCATGGAGTTTACCAGAGCTTCACAGGTTGCCACTGGAATGCTTTTCCACTCCTCCATGATGACATCACGGAGCTGGCGGATGTTCGAGACTTTGCGCTCCTCCACCTTCCGCTTGAGGATGCCCCAAAGATGTTCTATTGGGTTTAGGTCTGGAGACATGCTTGGCCAGTCCATCACCTTTACCCTCAGCCTCTTCAGTAAAGCAGTGGTCATCTTGGAGGTGTGTTTGGGGTCATTATCATGCTGGAACACTGCCCTGCGACCCAGTTTCCAGAGGGAGGGGATCATGCTCTGACTCAGTAATTCACAGTACATACTGGAGTTCATGTGTCCCTCAATGAAATGTAACTCCCCCAACACCTGCTGCACTCATGCAGCCCCAGACCATGGTATTCCCACCACCATGCTTGACTGTAGGCATGACACACTTATCTTTGCACTCCTCACCTATTGCCGCCACACATGCTTGAGACCATCTGAAGCAAACAAATTAATCTTGGTCTCATCAGATCATAGGACATGGTTCCAGTAATCCATGTCCTTTGTTGACATGTCTTCAGCAAACTGTTTGCGGACTTTCTTGTGTACAGACTTCAGAAGAGGCTTCCTTCTGGGGTGACAGCCATGCAGACCAATTTGATGTAGTGTGCGCCGTATAGTCTGAGCACTGACAGGCTGGCCACCCACCTCTTCACTCAGCACTCCTGCGCCTATCTTTCAAAGACAGCATTTGGATGTGACTCTGAGCACGTGCACTCAGCTTCTTTGGACGACTAACGCGAGGTCTGTTCTGAGCTCAGTTTGAGGGTGTCTTCTTGTAGCCTTGGCCATCTTCATGTAGCGCAACAATTCGTCTTTTAAGATCCTCAGAGACTTCTTTGCCATGAGGTGCCATGTTGGAACCTTCAGTGACCAGTGTGAGAGAGTGTGAGAGCTGTACTACAAAATTGAACACAACTGCTACCTATGCACACCTGAGACCTAGTAACTCTAACGAGTCGTATGACATTTTGGAGGGAAAATGACAAGCAGTGCTCAATTTGGACATTTAAGGGTGTAGTCTCTTAGGGGTGTACTCACTTTTGTTGCTGGTGGTTTAGACATTAATGGCTGTATATTGAGTTATTTTGAGGGAAGAATAAATTTACACTGTTATATAAGCTGGACACAGACTACTTTTCATTGTGTCAAAGCGTCATTTTGTCAGTGTTGTCCCATGAAAAGATATACTTAAATATCTGCAGAAATGTGAGGGGTGTACTCACTTTTTGTGATACACTGTATCATCTGGCTCCTGCTACCTTGTTTTTCTCGTTTTAGTACTGCATAGTCCTAACCTCTTTCTGGAGGATATCTTTATTTGACAACTTGCACCTCCAGTGGCTCAGGGTTAAGGGCCAGCTTCTGAAAATCACAGTTCCTGTGTCCCTAAGTTTTCATTTCTGTGGGGCCTGCAATGTAAAATTCGGGTAGTTAATTTACAGAACACATTGAAGGGCTGGATGTACCTCTGTTTGAATTCTGATTTAGATTCCAGACCCTCCTCTGTGTTTCTGACCAGAAGAACTGGGGATAAATGTACAGGATGAATGTTTGCGTTTCATTTTTGACAGCTTTTCCTCAGTTTGCATTAGAATCCTGCCCTCTGTTGGCCCTTGTTGGTACATCCTGCAGTAATATTCAACTGTCTTCTCACTTTCATGCACTTTTGTACTGTGTGTAAAAGCAGTCCATAGCTTCCTGGTATACACAGTGATTAAAAGAAGCTGTTTATTTTCTACAGTTGATAAAAATCAAGTATGCACTTAAAGATCATCCTCCAAACGTTGCTAATATATGCCAGGATTTATTGCTTTTTTTCTGGCCTCTAAAACTTTGATGTTTCAGGTATTCTGTAATTTGATTAATCTAATTGCATAACGTGGAGATTAGTTTACAAAAATAAATTAGATACGTATGGTTCGCTAATATTTTGCGTTTTAATCATCTAGGTTTTACCATCAAAGTTATATATCTTTTTTGCTCTTTTTTCACAAACCTCCTGCAGGTGACTCATCTTTTTGATAATGGAGGCACTGTCTTCTTTGCCATATTCATGGCGATATGGGGTGAGTTTAACTTCTGTTGTTTATTTTAAAGAGAAAAATGGAACGCTGTATATAAGAGTACTGCCATGACAATAAAATGAATTATGTAGCCCATGATTCCACTAAAATTGCCAACCAACCATTCCAACCATTGCTTTGTAAAAATTGGATTTTTGGGGACATTAATGGCCATATAGAAAGTTGGCAACAGAAGTCACCAATTTAAGTAAAAATGCCAGTAGGGAAATGGGGAAGGTAATTCCTATACATACCTTATTCAACTTTGATCGAAGCCAGCAATTCAAAACAAGTGCCTACCTTTAAGTAAAGTAGAAGAAAAAAACTAATAAAGCAGAGCACATTGAATTAGTAAAATATGCTGAATTTACAGTCAGTACACAGTACCATTATGGCACTGACAGCAATGGAAAGCATGAAGCAGAAAACTGATGAAATCAATCAGTTTTCTTCATGACATATTTGTATAAACAGTTTGTTTCCAATATGCCATATTCAGCTAAACTGAATTTTCTAAATGTCAATATATGTAGAGGCAGCCAACAATGTATGACTTCATAAGCATGTTTATTTAAGGATATGTAATGTCTGTGTTCCTACTCATGTCTGTGAAATGCTATACAGTCTAGCAGAATTAAGCTCAGCACGGAAGAGCTTTACTATCTCCTGAAGTTTTGCCAGCAAAAAAGTCTATAATTAAATTAGAACACTTGTTTTTGCAGCTGAAGAGTGTTTGGAGGGCTGGGTGATTATAAGGTTGTTTTGAGAGCAAACGGTAACACAATGCACGAAAGTAATGAGACAAGAAAGTGCTCATGCAGAGGAGATGCTTTATGAAGTATGTGAAGTGTCTTCAGTGTGAAGATCTTAAATAAATATAAAAGGAAATTGAAGTATGAAATACTTCTGGTCCACTACCATAATGGCCTGGGTTTGGGTCCCAGCAGTGTCTAAAGGAGGGGAGACAAGTCAGGTGATCATCCTCTGTTGCTGCAACAGCAGCCCCCATGATGGACTGGTGTCCTGTTCAGGACACACTTTCACCTGTTCCCTGTGTCCTCCAGAGATAGGTGTCAGAACCCCTGAGAGCCTGATCAAGTGCCTAATTAAATAATAATAATAATTATCAACATGTCCGATTTTAAAGAGTATTGTACAGTACATTACTTTTAAGGTGAAATATCGTAGCTACAAATAGTTGTCTGATGCCAACACTGATAAACTGAGTAATTAACAGGCAAAGGAATAAGTGCTAAAGTCCATACTGTACATCAAGATCAATCAATAATACGAAAGATACTAACAAGTAAGAGAAAACTCGTTCTAGTGAATGCTCATCGAAGGATAAAACCCTCTCCCTAGCCACTGAAGTTTCCACTGAAACTTGAACCAGAGATAAAAATGAGTGAAACTTGAACTTTGTGAAAAACTCTTTCCCCATCAGTGGAAAAACTCATTCTTGTGAAATTTCAGCTAGAGATGAAACCCTCTCCCTCTTTCTTATAAGAAGCAATCCAGGTTCTTTAGAAAAGATAAAGATATAAAACAATAAAACAAAAAGTATACAAGTTAAATAATAAATGATAAAGGTTAAAAGATAAATCATGGCAAAGTAAAAGATGTCATTGAAGATGAATTAAAATGCTGATTAAATGCTAATTATGTGTGCAAATCTTATCTGCACAGCGGATTACTGTCCATACTTATTAATTTCATTATTGTTTCTTTCAGGTTGACTGCAGTATGCCTTTTTTCCATTTGCAATTATAGTTTTGTAAAAGGATGAATACAAAAGTTGTTACTTTTATATTCATTACATGCAGACACTGTGGTAAATCCTGCAGCAGCCTTTGTCCTAGCCAAAGCCTTTCATTTGTATATGGGAACTGAGCTTTACTTCCTAATACGATTAGAAGAGTTAATCTCAGTTTATATAAACGGGCAGATCACTGTTAGCACCATCTAATTATGTACTGAGTGTAAAGTGCAATTGACGGGCTAACGCTAATGAAAAGAGGGAGGTGCTCAACTTGAAATGCCAGGAAGCTGTCAGCTTTATTTATATCCCTCTCTCTCTCTCTCTTAGCTTATATGTCAGAGGATGCCCTTAGGCCAGTCCTTACTGAAAAGAACATCCTGTAACTCTCTCCCACACAGTTACATTCTGACTCACACTCTCACTTACTCGCTTTCTTAAGTTGTATGGACCCACCACTGCAGTGAGCATGTCCTGGGTCGCTCTCTGACATCAGCCAGTAATAATTAATATCAAGCTTTTACACAAAGGCATAGTTCCTGGGGTGAAGCCAACACCATTACAGACGTAACAGACACCATGTAGACATTGTGAAGTCCAGCCCACACTAAACTCCAAAAGCATGACTTGTCAGTGCAACACAAGAATAGGATTCCCAGTGCACTGGAGAATAAACATATTACTAAGCTGTTTAGATAAAACTGTAAGAAGGATGTGGAATATGAAACTCATTTAGAATACAATCATAACTCTATTGGAATTATGTTTTTTGCTTTCTTATTCATCATGTGTGTGATGTTTAACTGTTGGCTCTATGCAGAGCCTCATTTGGATGGGAAACTGCCATGTCCACCATGCATCCACTGCACCAGCTCCCATGCTGCACAGGGTTACCCAGCACGAGATATTCATTACAGTGTTGTTTTCTTTAATAGTACTTTAGTGCAGATTATGTGTATTTTCTGTAGCTGTGTATCTGAATGACAATAGTACAGAGATTTATGAACTGTAGAACTGAACATGCTTTTGAATGACTCCATAAAGAGAAGCATGGTGCAGGAGAAGAAAACTGCTGGAGCTGACTTAAATAATTGAGGTTTTTAAAGGAGGCAAGCTTATATATGTATATATCGTATACAGTGGGGGTCAAAAAGTCTGAGACCACTAGTTAGATAATGGTCGGCCACTACTTTGGATCTTTGTGAAGATGAATTCATACTGCAGCAGGGTAATGACACAAAACACGCCTCACATATTTGCAACTACTTGAAGACTATATGAAATTGAGAAAATTTCTCCACAGTAACTTGACCTAAATCCCATCCGCCATTAATTGGAGCACTTGCAAACAAAGAAAGCCGAGCATTCAATGACATCACAAGATGCTGTTGGACATATTGTGAGATCATCCTGGGATAACATGGATAACAAATTTAACTTGTCCATACCAAACTCAATTTGTTAGGCTATCATTACAGCAAATGGGGGAACATGGATTCAACCTTTCTCTGCCATACTGGTTATATAATAAAACAAAAAAATGTGTGTGTGTGTTGAAAAAGAAACTATAGAAAGAGACATGACTGATTCTAAACATGCAAGGTTCACTGTTTGGCTTTTGCTTTTATAGCCACTGTTTTCCTTGAGTTCTGGAAGAGACGGAGAGCAGAACTTACCTATGACTGGGATTTAATTGACTGGGAGGAGGAAGAGGTGAGGCTCATCTCAACACAGAAATGTCAGTTCAGACACTATTACACATTCTCAGAATCATTTAAGAGGGCTAGGTGTATGAACTTATAGCCAGATTCTCTTCTTCTGCTTTATCAACAGACATACATTATAACTCAAGTTTTGCTCAAAATAATTATCATACCTTAAACTCCTGAAGACAGTATTTAGTCGATATTTGTGCTGTGTGTTGTGTTTCTTATAGTGTAAATCCTGTGTCATGGTGTGTTCTGTGAGTGTGCTTTCTACTGATCTCATGTTGTGCTTGGTGCATGCTGTGCTTTCTGCTGTGGGTCCCACATATTAATCATTTAACCACAGCATGTGTGAAATGATCAGATTATGTGCTGGGTATTGTTTCTTCTTCTAAATTTCATCAAGAACATCATGTCATGCATAACAGCATCGGGTTCAGAGGTCAAACTCATCGATACTGTTTTTACAGGGCAGACCCACCTTGGGTCATGGTGCTGTCGTTGTCATTTACATTCTTACATTCTACAGTTGTTGGTGTCTTTAAAGATGCTTTGTTTGATGGTCATCTTGCTGAGCAAACCATTTTGGTGACAACTGTATATAAGCTGCTTATACAAATGTCACCCTGTCCATATGAAAGACCCTCATCCTCACCACCTGTTCTCTTCCTGGGAAAGGTTACCATACCCAGAAAACAACGAATGTTGATGCCGTATATCTGTGTGTAGAATAGAAAATCATAGTGCATAAATAGTGTATTCAAATAAAAGTATGATAATTATGAAAACCATTTTTATTTGAAATGTATTTGTCAATAAGGAGGAGCTACGGCCCCAGTTTGAAGCAAAGTACTCGCGGAAGGAGAGAGTAAACCCCATTTCAGGAAAACCAGAGCCCTTTCAGCCCTTCAGTGACAAACTCAGTCGCCTCATGTTCTCTGTGTCGGGGATCTTCTTCATGGTATGTCTCTAGATTATATGACTGTCTCACATAATGTTGCACCTGTGTATAGTGCAGTCTTTGCTCTAGAATGTTAGATAATATCCTGGAATCTAGCACTATCTTATGACACTATCTTATACCATATTAGACATAAGGTGTTTTCCTTGTCACCTGTGGGCCTAGTTCTAAATAGGTGTAAAGCTATTTGAGACACTGCACTATTGTAAAAACAAAGTGTGAACTCTGTAGGTGCCCTGCCCTATTTAAAGTCTGAGTGAGATGTTCTCAAGAAATCCCTGCTGATATGAGTCCAGAAAGGAGCAAAGATGCATGAAGTTGAAATCATTTCTTCATGTCTGTGTTCATCAATCCCCAATACAATTTCCTAGAAATGGACATTTTAGACAAACTTCACTATTTTAAATTTCAAATCTACCTTACAATTCTTCTTTCACTTGTATGTTTTTGGTGTCTCCGTTTCTATAAAGTAACATTTTCAGCCTGTAGCTTATCAAACATGCTGGGCATGAAAGAGCGTGATAGTTGCCGGTACGTAATTTCGTGTTAATGATGGTACTGAAAAAATGGAACCAATAAATTTGCCTAATGCATATAAAACCATCCTTTTTAGCACTTTATTAGCTAGAACCAATCAAAACTGAATAAAGAAATATATACATCTTGTAATTATATGAATTACCAAAATAATTGCCAATAAAAGGAAGTCTTGCTGTCTTTTTTGACACTATATTACAGTTTGCTTAAAGAAATGACTGAAATGAAATGAATTTAAAATCATTTAATGCTGGTAGGAGTCAGGGGTTGGATCAGGCCTGTTCAATAGGTAATCTTGACCTTGAAGCTAGGCCCCGGCTTTCCCACGACCCTGATCAAGGAACAAGTGGATAAGAGAATGAATGAATGAATGAATGAATGTTACTGGTCAAATTGACCTGAACAGTTCAATAAATACACTCAAAAAGGGTCAAGTCGAACAAAATGTTTTTATAAATGCTCGGAAGATTCAGAAGGCTGAAATAAGAACAAATGCTATATATGCCACTTTAATATATATGTTTACAAATGCTTACATAGCTACTTAATAAACATTTCCTTCACAAACTGTAGCATTTTATAATGTTGTTATTAACATAATGCAAAGATTTCCAAGTTGTTTAATTTAGTTTAATGTTTAAGATTTTGTAAAAACGCTGAAGTTACAGTTAATCTTTCAACCTTTGTGTCAAAATAATCCCCTCACATTCTTATAACTCCCTACATGATGAGCACAGTGTGTGTGCTTTCTACAGATATTTTCTTCACTGGACACATGTGGTGTTGGTTTTACGGTCATGTTAAGGGGTCAGACCTAGCACGTTTTCTGTTTCTTGCCATCAGCTGTGTCCACTGGATTCACTGCTTGCTGATTGGCTGCAGGTGTGGATATGTCAGCTTGAAGTTTCTGGACAATGGCTACAGCTGCCAGGGATTGAGGTCCCTCTGGATTTTGGGAGTGGAGTGCTTTGCCAAGCTCCCCCAGGAAAATCTGACGTTGTTGCAATTTGCCCTCATTCCATTGTTCCAGTGGCGTCTAGTTTACACCAATTACACGATTCTGTTCTAAATTGGGGATGTCCAGTATAATCTTCACTTCTAGCTGAGGTATGAAAAGCTCAAAAGTTGATTGGATGTCATAGACTCGAGTGACAGCAAATTGTGTAGGCCCTGGAACCATTTTGATGAGCTGAAAGTCTGCCTTTGTTGTGGTTACCATCTTTGGATTTCTAGGGCTTGGTTCTTCTTGATGGTGGTTGTGTTCTGTCGTTTTTATCTAATGGACCGGATTCTATGGTAGATTCACCTAAAGAAAATCAGCATGTGGATATTCAGCTATGTTGTTCTCTGCATCTGAATCATTCTCTGTCTATGAAACTTCTTCTTCCATTTCAGTGTCACAGTTCAAAATCTGTGATAAAATGTCTTGGACTATAAGAGGCATCTCATTCTATTGGCAAAAATGAGTTTAATACATAGTAGTCCAGACTATAACTCTCTTCCCTGTTGTTCTAACATACCACTCTCACTGCCTCATTATCTCTTTCAGATCTCTCTTGTATTGACGGCGGTGTTTGCCGTGGTTGTTTTTCGGCTCATTGCCATGGAGAAGTTTGCTTCTTTCCAGTGGGAGTTTGTGAAGAAGAACTGGCAGTTTGCCACCTCTGGCACCGGAGTCTGCATCAACTTTGTGATCATCATGTCTCTCAATGTGGTCAGTAACTGCTGTCTGGATGACACCCAAAAGCTTCAGTATGAAGCCAAACAGTGGAACTGTTTAGCACTGTCTGCATATTTGTAATGACAGATAAAGCTCAGACATAAACCTTGAAATGGTTTGCTGAGAAAGCAGTGGAATGAATAAACCCTCCGTGCTCTATTTATGTAAACACAGTCAGCCTTGGAATTAATGACACTCTGGTTAGAGATATCCAAAAACAGGTTATGAAAAACTGTATCTCATACTGGAAAGTAGAGAAAACAAAGCTTTAGTAAGTTCAATTATACTAAGACATAAAATCAGTAAGTAATTACCAACAAAAGCATTTGTCACAATTGTTAGTACCTATGCATTTAATACCTGTGCTACCTCCTTTTACCGACATAACAACACTTAGCTTGTTCACACCTTGTGTCAACATGTCTTTCATATCCATATCCGGATATACTTTGGATGGATTATTTTTACACTTTTCACTAAAATGCCTTCCAGTGTGACCAGATGAGATCCAATCTTATTTTCCCATGTAAAGCGCACACAAACATGACGCTTTACTTTCGGAAACCAGCTGGAAACAGGATTTCTAATGAGCTATTACCATTGTATATACACTGTCAAGTGTATGCTTCAGCATGGCAGGCTTCACTAATATAATACTGAGAAGTCTCATCTGCAGTGAGTTGACATTCAAATCCCCAGAATGTCTTTTCACGCCCCTCAGTACAAATGCTATGGGAATTACTTTGGCTCCAAAGGAATAAAACCAGGATAAATGTTGGGTCCCTCATAGTTGTTGTGTGCTGGCTCAGCCTTTCACAGCTGACCAAAAGGTTCACCCCATATGCCTTTTATCATTCCTATGGTTTGGACAGACCACAACCGACACGCTATGGACTGCTACTTCTGCCTGACAAATGTACACGGTGTAACATCAAAATCCAAACATACTGTTAAATATCCTAATTTATCATCATCAATGAGACCACAGACAGGAAATACCTGTGCCATAGCCTTAAAAACATAACACTGAGGAATGGTGAGTCTGGACACCATGTAGAGACCATGTGGAGGACAATATGGATACACTTTTGAAGTATGTTTGTACCTATTTTAAGCGTAATAACATCCTCTTGTGTGAATAAGTACCGTATTTTTCGGGCTATAAAGCGCACCGGGTTATAAGACGCAATATCAACGATCGGCTGCTAACGGGTATATTTTCATACATAAAGCGCACCAGATTATAAGACGCAATATCAACGATCGGCTGCTAACGGGTATATTTTCATACATAAAGCGCACTATAAGGCGCATTAAATGAAACAAAACTCTTAAGTTCCGTCGGAAGCTCAGTTTGGTCTTTACCTGGCGCAGGGCGTCTTCTTGCTTCCTCCACTTCCGTATCATTGATTCGTTAATGTTGAATTCTCTCACAGCTGCTCTATGTCCATGTTGTACTGCGTGACTGATAGCGTTGTGTTTGAAATCCGCTTCGAAAATGTATGAATGAATGCACGTACCCTAATGCTGAAGCACATACCGTATTACTCTGTGATGCTGCGCACTATGGTGGCCGTAAGCTTCGTAACTTACCAAGGCCGTACTAAAACATTTTGACAGATTTATGAGCGCCGTGTACCATCTACAGTCGGTTCTAGGTCAGAAGGCTCAACGAGAATTAATTCATACATTAGACACACCGCATTTAAAGGTGCACTGTCGATTTTTGAGAAAGTTAAAGGATTTTAAGTGCGCCTTATGGTCCGAAAAATATGGTACTCTAAATTTGTAATTTTTAATGGATCTGACACTTAAAAATCATGTCTGACAGAAAATTAGAAAAAAAATCTAAAAACAGATTTGTAGTCAGTGCAAAAAGTAGTATAAGATCCATTATTGTGGTCAAAATATTTAGTAAGAAAAGTAAAAATTTTGTTGCCAAGTGCTATCTATGACTGGCCAAGGTCTGACCAGAACGCCACACGTTTCAAATTTGAACAAATTGCCTAAAAGTTAGCTAAACCAGTTAATAAAATTTATGTATGTATATACATGGTCTGAGCAAGGTCATGAAGTCTTTGAACATCAGATGACAGAAAGCATCATTTTGATTGAAGACGATACCAAATTTTGAGGAGAACATAGCAACACTTTATAAACACAATAAAAATGTGAAAATAAATGGAAGGTTAATTCTTGTTTGTAGGAATTTTAGTGCGGCCAGTAATTGTGACAAATATAGATTTTTATAAAAGTACCTTTGCTTTAATGAACGTACTTCAGTGAAAGGTTAGATTTCTCAGATTTTCAGTGTGAAATTGAGATAATTTACCATTTTTACATTTTACATTTTTATTAACTGTTTTTACCAATCTTGATCAAGCATGCCAGTAATTCCTGAGTTGACTCGTTGAGAGCATGCATCTTATATTTACCTACAGGTTGTCTGAGCAGTTACTCAGTAGACACAGATGAATGAAATATTGACACTAGTATGTTATAATTGGAAATATATTTGCCATAGTGTTTCTTTATGGCTTTTTCTTTCTCTATGTTTTATCAGGTTTATGAGAAAGTGGCTTATCTGCTAACTAATCTAGGTAAGAGTTTCTGCATTTGAGTCATGTCAGGAAATACGCTGTCTCGCTGCTGGAATGTTAATCTGCCTGCTTTGCAGTTTGGAACGTTCCAGATTCCTGAATGGCATACTGATTTAGACTTGTTGATCTAAGTTCCAGGCCTTGCCCTGGGTACAGAGGAGGGGTTCGCTAATGTATTACATATTCCGGCATGACTACATCTCCATAGGGCAAAGTAACGACCCTGTGATTTGTCTTCCAGAACACCCACGGACTGAGTCAGAGTGGGAGAACAGCTTTGCTCTCAAGATGTTTCTCTTCCAGTTCGTCAACCTGAACAGCTCCACCTTCTACATTGCTTTCTTCCTAGGAAGGTGATCATTCAAAGAATGACATTCTAATGGTATGACATATGATTGAGTGTAGGGGCATTAGGAAGACATTTTTAGGAACACACTTTCAAAGTGCTGTCGACTAAACAAGAATACACACATTATATATCCTTAGAATGCCTCTAGGTGGCAGGGTTTTGAACCGTCTCTTATAGACAACACACACACACACACACACACACACACACACACACACACACACACACACACAAATGTTAATAACATATAGACCTGGAAGAGAGAGTGTGTGTAATGCTTTCACAGAGCACTATTAGTGGAATTCAGTCCCATCTTAGAACCACGGTGTGTGCTCTACCACTGTGACACTGAGAGCACAAGTGACTGGAAATGTACCCATGACTGGTGTCCAAAATGGCATTTACAAATAAACAAGATGTTCCTGATTAAAATGAGAAAGTAAGAACTGAGGCTGAGATTGTTTCTGGTGCCACAAACTCAAAGTAATATTTCGCTTCTGGGGCTTGGACTTTCCTTAATGTTTAATTTAAATTAATGATTAAATTATTCCGCCTTTCATTTCCCCAAGCATTTTTTCAGATTTCTCTTACATATAGTGCAAAAATGTATTTAGTCAGCCACTGCTTGTGCAAGTTCTACTTACTTAAAAAGATGAGAGAGGTCTGTAAGTTTCATCATAGGTACACTTCAACGATGAGAGACAAAAGAGAGAAAAAATGGAAAAAATGGAAATCACACTGTAAGATTTTTAAAGAATTTAATTATAAATCATGGTGGAAAATAAGTATTTGATCACCCACAAACAAAGCAAGATTTCTGGCTCTCACAGACCTGTAACAACTTCTTTAAGAAGCTCGTTCTTCTCCTCCACTCGTTATCTGTATTAATGGCACCTTTTTGACCTCGTTATCTGTATAAAATAAAAGACACCTGTCCACACCCTTCAAACAGTCAGGACTCCAAACTCAACCATGGCCAAGACCAAAGAGCTTTTGAAGGACACCAGAAAGAAAATTGTAGACCTGCACCAGGCTGAGTGAATGCAGAGTGAATCTACAATAGGCAAGCAGTTTTGGTGTGAATAAATCAACTGTGGGAGCAATGTATAAGAAATGGAAGACATACAAGACCATTGATAATCTCCCTCGATCTGGGGCCCCACACAAGATCTCATCCCGTTGGGATCAAAATGATCATGAGAACAGTGAGCAAAAATCCCAGAACTACATGGAGGGACCTGATGAATGACCCTGCAAGAGAGCTGGGACCAAAGTAACAAAGGCTACCATCAGTAACAAAACTACGCCAAGATGGACTCAGATCCTGCATGCCAGGCGTTGTCCCCCTGCTTAAGCCAGACAATGTCCAGGCCCGTCTGAAGTTTGCCAGAGAGCATATGGATGATCCAGAAGAGGATTGGGAGAATATCATTGGTGGCTCAGATGAAACCAAAATAGAACTTTTTGTTAAAAACTCAACTGGAGGAAAAAGGATGCCGAGTCCGCATCCCAAGAACACCATAACTAGTGTGAAGCATGGGGGTGGAAACACATCATGCTTTGGGGCTGTTTTTCTGCAGAGGGGACAGTGACGACTGATCCGTGTGTTTAATGGGAAGAACGGGGGCCAAAATACCAGCTACAGACAGTGTGTGCAAACTGGTGAAGACTTACAGGAAAACGTTTGACCTCTTTCATTGCCAACAAAGGTTTTATTTGTGCAAACCTGGTGAAGACTTACAGGAAACGTTTGACCTCTTTCATTGCCAACAAAGGTTATTTTACAAAGTACTGAGTTGAACTTTTGTTATTGACCAAATACTTTTTTTCCACCATAATTTACAATTAAATTCTTAAAAAATTCTACAATGTGATTTCCTGGATTTTTTTCCTCATTTTGTCTCTCATAGCTGAAGTGTACCTATGATGAAAATTGCAGACCTCTCTCATCTTTCTAAGTAGGAGACCTTGCACAATCAGTGGCTGACTAAATACTTTTTGCCCCACTGTATTTTCTCTTTCTTTTATTTTTTAAGTTCCTGTAATGCCATTCTTTTACTTAAGTGGATCTGAGTTCTGATTTTTTTATTTTATTCTATTTTTCTTCTTTCTTTCTCACTTTGTTCAAACACCCACAAACAATTGTTAGTTCCGGTGATGCCTTAAAAAAGACAAATGCACTGGCATTTGGCACACTGCAGTAGTATACCCTGCAGGTGTCCTGGTTCTCGTTGTGCACCTCTGCCCATCTCAACTGGTGGATGAGAGAGGTACAGCTGGTGCTCTTAAAAAGCTTTTTCTCACTGTACTTAAAGTCAATAGGTTTAATTAAGCAGGCCAATTCAAGTTTATTTGTATAGCACTTTTTATGATGATTTATGATTTTATGATAACCCATTGTCTACTTTGCCCTTCGGCTACTTTCAACCTTTACCAGTTAGCCTACAACGATACAATATGCAAATGATCAGTATGTATTATACATAATAATTATTTGAAGCATTCTTTTAAGTTTAGTTCTTAACTCACCTTGGTAGGGGCAGGGTGGTTTAATAGGTAGGGCTCTTGGCTACTAAAGTAAGGTTTAAGGGTTCAAATCCTTGCTCTACCAAGCTTCCACTGTAGGAATTATTGATTTATTTTAAGCACTAAAAAATGCATGTTACTGAATCTTTAAAAGTCCTGTTTTAATTTCTTTTTTAATGTCTTTTAATATATAATTTAATACTTTAACTTTGTTCAAGCTTTTCCAAAAAGTCATTTAATCTGCCTGTTAGGTCACCTGTTTACTCACAATTATTGAAAATCGTTGTGTCTGTTTGTGTACTGTGAGAGCCTTTAATCATTCCAGTCACCCTAAAATGGTAGAACACTACAGTTAATTCAGTTTCAAAGCTGTATGTATGTTTTCACAGGTTTGCTGGCAGGCCTGGGGACTATAATAAGCTCTTTAACCGCTGGAGAATGGAGGAGGTGGGTTAGCAGAGTGGGCTGAAAAAGATCTGCCACTCTGCTGTCATTACATTGCTGCAGCACTATCAGCATTCTCACATCACAGCACTGTATCACTGTCAGCCCGTTGCTGAGGCATGTTTTTGAAGTAGCTCCTTGATAAGAAACAGAAATTATGCTCCACATAATAGCTTCCTTACATGGATTCAGCCCAGTAGCTTGGGCTGTTTGTAATTGGCCTGAATCTCCTCTGGCATGAAACTAGAGAAACAGTTAATGACAACCTAGTGAACTTTCCAACAGCATGGATGATGATTTTATTGTTGTAGGAAATAGCAACCCTACCCTGACGTTTCTAGGAATGATTTGTGCAAACTTTCAGTGCTTGCTAAATGACATGTTGTACATTTTGTGTATCATCTTCAGTGCCATCCAAGTGGCTGCTTGATTGATTTGTGTTTACAAATGGGAGTGATCATGGTGTTGAAACAGATTTGGAATAACTTCATGGAGCTGGGCTACCCGTAAGTATTGTGTTGGCATACAAGCACTGTTATTAAGAGAAAAGGGATATGGGAAACTTTTTGTGTTGCTTTATAGGAGTGAGTTTTATTTGACGTGGCACGTGGGGAGTGGGGCCAAGCCGTTACAGAGTCCTCAGTTGCAGGTTTCATGGCTGAGTGTGTTTCGCTTAGGGCTGCAGTACTGAAGGCCATGCCAACAAATAGAGTCACACTGCCTCTCTCCTGACGCCTGCCAAGAACAGCTCATAATAGCTACTGTAATGAAGAACAAATTATAAAATTAATCGCCTGCTACTATTAGTGCTTAAAGATAAAGAGTACATTCACCCTAGTTCCTCTAATGCTTTACTTCTGTAATGAATGATTTGTGCTCTTGGCCTAAAGTGACAAATTTAGATGCTTCAAATTTTAATTTTTAACCAAACAAACTAAACTTGAAATGAAATAAATGTTAATGAGTTATGTTAATAAGTGTTGCGAGTATTATAAGGATAAACTGGATACAAATGAAATGTAAAAAGTTACATAGTCATCTCACGTAAGCCAGCACTATTAAAATGGGACTGTGGTGGCCTAGTGGTTAAGGTCCTGGACTATGGACCAAAAGGTCCAGGGTTCAAATCCCACCTCTGCCAAGCTGCCACTGTTGGGTCCTTGAGCAAGGCCCTTAACCCACAACTGCTTGGATTGTAAGACTGTATCAATTGTAAGTCGCTCTGGATAAGGGCGTCTGCTAAATGCTGTAAATGTAAATGTAAAATAGCTTGATTGTTTAAAAATAGTCTGAGCTAGACACATCACCTTTTTGTGGTGATCAAAAGAATGCAACATTGTTGAGCAGGTGGTGAGCTAGTTGTATTTAGGATCTTAGAATGTAGCTAGCTATGCAAATTGCTCTGTCCTTGAGGAACAGGGATTGAAAGCTGCAGTGAAAGGATGTAAATCATCCACCACCTATCCACCAACAAGAACAGCCTAAAAATACATGTGATTTCAGTAGTCCTGCTCACATGTGACGATTTTGTGTCTCACTTTAAAGGCTTAAAAGTAATAAAAGTTTCTGTACAGCTTGTATGCTAGTAGATTGCTAAAATAATTAATTTGATCACGGCAAAAGACCACTGTACACAGAATAACTAGTTGCCCTCAAATTGTATCATCTCTCTGACTGCCATATATTGTCATCATTAACCTCTTGAGACCTCCTTACCCTCCTCAGAGCTCTGATTTTTTATGTATAAAAACTGAGCACCGTCTTTGAACAGGAGGTATTTTTGTTTTTGTGAAATGCTCAAGAGTGGCTACAAATGAGGACGGAGTTAAGCAGAATGAAGTATGAGGTGTAGAAAACCCAAAACGTCATGTCCCCATATGGGGACATGTACTGCAAAATGTTTTTTGACCAGAATGCAGCTACATTACACCTGTAAATTTGTGCAGGTTAGCCTATAATCTAGCCCTGTATTTTGATGACATAATTCCCTAGGCACTTAAACATTTGGTTACTGTTGTCAGGCTGCTGCAGAACTGGTGGTCTCGGCGGAAGATGAGGCGAGCAGGAGAGCAGAACAATGTCGAAAGAAAAGAGCAGCTGCCCCAGTGGGACAAAGATTGGAACCTACAGCCTATGAACGCCCATGGCCTGGTGGACGAATACCTTGAGATGGGTGAGTGCTGCTGTGGAACCTTTGTGGTACTTCCCTAAAGCCAACCAGCTTTGTAAGTAAGCTAGAAGCAGCGTAAGTAACTCAATATAAAACCTTAGGTCAGTTGTAGTGTGCATGTTGCTAATGTGCATTGATGTTAGCAAAATGATGATGAAACAGTGTTTCTATAATCAAATACCTTCTCTGTGCAGTCCTCCAGTTTGGTTTCACCACCATCTTTGTGGCAGCATTTCCTCTGGCTCCTCTGCTGGCTCTGCTGAACAACATCATCGAGATTAGACTGGATGCATATAAATTTGTGACACAGTGGAGGCGTCCCATGCCAGCCAGAGCTACTGACATTGGTCAGTCGGGTTGCTCTGGCATACTGACAATATTTACAATAATAAGGACACTTTGATTTGAACTTCAAATGTGCAATTGTTAGTTACTGACTGGATGCCAGTCATAGTGCAGAGCTAAGTCCTTCTTTTATTGTGACTCTATGATATGTCACTAGTGTTGCCATGAAACCTTGCCCCATTTAAGAACCACAATTCTCCTCAGCCTGTTTAGTGTCTAACGTGCTTATTTAGTTTTGCACTTAGACACAAGACTACCATAACTAATAAGCAATGGAAGTATGTCTCACCCAAACTGTTTTTGTAAATATATAGCCATAAACATACCTTAAACAGCATAAACATCTATCAGATATTACAAACTTAACAAGTTCACCATGTAGCTGAAAAATATATTTCCTCCCCAGTGGGTTCAAATTTAATTTAGAAATGTGGATCTATTTCAGAAAGCTGTTTATTTAAATATGAAATTACATCACCTAACATTGTCTCAAATCAAGTGTTTGAATGTTTTGGGTTTGTATATAGTGAAAAGATTTAAGATTAATGGATGAGCCTTTTAGCTGTGATCCTTTAACAAGAATATTTCTCTGGATAATCTCAACAGCAAAGAGACATGCATACAATACCTTCAGTAAGGGCTTTTTGGTGAAAGATGTTGTGAGTCTGGAACTTATCCTGGAAACACTGGATCCAAGATGGAAATACACCCTGCACATGATGCCAGTCCATTCAAAGCAACACACAATTATTCACACTCACTCACACCTAGAGTTATTTTCAAGTAGTCAGACCACCTACTGGCATGTTATTGGACTGTGCCAAACATATGCCATATGCCAACCAACTCACAGACAGTTACCAGATGTAAGGATCAAACCTGGGTTTCTGGAGATTTCTGCCAACAACATCACCTTCTGTCCCACAGTTCTAGTCTGGACAGAAAGGTTAAGAATATTTTCAATAAAGTAAGTCTTCAAAGACAACTACATGCTCAACTGGCTTCTTATTCTGTTATTTTCCAGTATATCTAGTTTATTTATATGACGATAACAGGCCTGTTCTCAGGAAAACAATGTCTTAGTTGTGCCACAAGTTGCATATTACATACTAAATAATGTGTAATGGTGCCATTATTATGTTACTAATTTGACATGATATTGTATATGGCTTAATGTTGTGTTGAATGGAAGTGGGAATGAACCACTTTGTGGAAACGTTTTTGCACTGTTCTCTGTATTTTATCAGTAAATTACATTCCCCAACAGTGTTTTTGAAGGACTCAAATTAGAGTCACTACATTTTGATAAGAGTGATTTACAGTGGTGCTTGAAAGTTTGTGAACCCTTTAGAATTTTCTATATTTCTGCATAAATATGACCTAAAACATCATCTGATTTTCACACAAGTCCTAAAAGTAGATAAAGAGAACCCAGTTAAACAAATGAGACAAAAATATTATACTTGGTCAATTTATTATTGAGGAAAAATGATTCAATATTACATATTAGTGAGTGGCAAAAGTATGTGAAACCTTTGCTTTCAGTATCTGGTGTGACCCCCCTGGTGCAGCAATAACTGCAACCTAAACGTTCCTGTAACTGTTGATCAGTCCTGCACACCGGCTTGGAGGAATTTTAGCCCATTCCTCCGTACAGAACAGCTTCAGCTCTGGGATGTTGGTGGGTTTCCTCACATTAGCTGCTCACTTCAGGTCCTTCCACAAACATTTCCATTGGATTAAGGTCAGGACTTTGACTTGGCCATTCCAAAACATGAAACTTTATTCTTCTTTAAAACCATTCTTTGGTAGAACTACTTGTGTGCTTAGGCTCGTTGTCTTGCTGCATTGACCCACCTTCTCTTGAGATTCAGTTCATGGACAGATGTCCTGACATTTTCCTTTAGAATTCTCTGATATAATTCAGAATTCATTGTTCCATCAATGATGGCAAGCCATCCAGGCCAGATGCAGCAAAACAGCCCCAAAACTGATAACCTACCACCACCATGATTACTACCACCAACCGTGTTTCACAGATGGAATGCAGTTTTTTCTCCAAACATAACACTTTTCTTTTAAACCAAAAAGTTTCTATTTTGGTCTCATCCATCCACAAAAAACATTCCTCCAATATCTTTTGGGCTCGTCCACGTGATCTTTAGCAAACTGCAAAGGAGCAGCAATGTTCTTTTTGGAGAGCGGTGGCTTTTTCTCCTTGGCAACCCTGCCATTGCACACCATGTTGTTCAGTGTTCTTCTGATGGTGGACTCATGAACATGAACATTAGCCAATGTGAGTGAGTCCTTCAGTTGCTTAGAAGTTACCCTGTCTTTTGTGACCTCGCCAACTATTACACACCTGTCTTGGAGTGATTCTTTGTTGGTCGACCACTCCTGGGGAAGGGTAACAATGGTGTTGAATTTCCTCCATTTGTACACAATCTGTCTTACTGTGGATTGGTGGAGTCCAAACTCTTTAGAGATGGTTTGTTAACCTTTTCCAGCCTGATGGAGCATCAAACAACTCTTTTTTCTGAGGTCCTCAGAAATTCTCCTTAGTTCGTGCCATGATACACTTCCACAGACATGTGTTGTGAAGAGCAGACTTTTTGATAGAAGATCCCCTGTTATTTAAATAAAAACAGGGTGCCCACTCCACACCTGATTGTATCCCATTGACTGAAAACACCTGACTCTAATTTCACCTTCAAATTAACTGCTAATCCTAGAGGTTCACATACTTTTGCCACTCACTAATATGTAATATTGGATCATTTTCCTCAATAAATAAATGACTAAGTATAATATTTTGTCTCATTTGTTTAACTTGGTTCTCTTTATTTAAGTTTAGGGCGTGTGTGAAAATCTGATGATGTTTTATGTCATATTTATGCAGAAATAAAAAACATTCTAAAAGGTTCACAAACTTTCAAGCACCACTGTACTTTGATTTACTCTGAAAAGCTATTTTTGTCTAATTTGTGCACCCTTTCCTCTCTGCACAGGCATCTGGCATGGCATTCTTGAAGGCATTGGAGTGGTAGCTGTCATTACAAATGCCTTTGTCATTGCTATCACATCTGACTACATTCCCCGATTTGTCTATGCCTTTAAATATGGGCCCTGTGTGGACAAGGGCTACCAGCATGAAAAGTAAGTTTTGCAAGATTTTTGCACATGCAGCGTGCTGTTTCAGCAGTGGAAAGCTTTATGAGTTTTTGAACTAAAATAGGACTGGGCTGGGAAATAGGATTGTATGGGAACGGCTTTAACAAGTATAGATAAAATAGCTATATGGGTTGAGTCTCAAACATGAGCTGAAATGATTCCAAACTGTATTTTATTAGTTTGGTAGTAAAGGTTTGACAGAGTGTTTATGGCCACATGGTTGTTCTCTGTGTGTGTGTGTGTGTGTGTGTGTGTGTGTGTGTGTGTGTGTGTGTGTGTGTGTGTGTGTGTGTGTGTGTGTGTGTGTGTGTGTTTACAGATGCCTGAGAGGATACATGAACAGCAGCTTGTCTGTGTTTGACATGGGTGAGCCAAAGAATGGAAGTCAGTATGAGACACGATACTGCAGGTACAAATCAAGCACATTCTTCTTTTGACTGATGGTTGGATTAAATCTCAGTGAGCAATACTTATATGAATGCCACGGGCTGTTCTCCTCTGCAGGTATCGAGACTACAGAGCTCCCCCGTGGAGCTCACAGCCCTATGAGTTCACCCTGCAGTTCTGGCATGTGCTGGCTGCCAGACTGGCCTTCATCATCGTCTTTGAGGTATGTACATTACAGAGCTATGCTTATCATATAGTACACTATAGCCAAATCTCCGTGGACACTTAAAGATCATATACAAAAACATGGACATTAGTATAAAGTTTTCTCGCTGTACATTCACGCTTATCTTCACTGTTCTGTGAACACTTTGCACTACATTTTGGTGAGGCACTGATATTGGACGATAAGCCTTGGCTCACTGTTGGCACTAAAGTTATATCTCACTAGTTTGTAATGGAGTTAAGGTCAGGGCTCTGTGCAAGCAAGATAAAATGTCCATCAAAGTTTACAAACCAATTCATTATGGGCTTTGTTTTAGGGAGGCATTGCAGAAATGAACTGACATGCTGGAAATATTATCAACCCGTTAGCCGCATCACTTATTAGAAGGGGTGCATATTTTTGGTCGTACAGTGTGATTACAGATGTAAGTATACGTACATATAGGTGCTCCCTGTTTTATGATGGCGAGACGGTCTGACAATTTCATTGTTAGTTTTATGTAAAGTAAACTGAGGAGTTTAATATATTCACTATATATTATACTGTAGCCTAGCTTAATCATGCTTAAAACCTCCATTAACCTACAATTGGGCTTTTTTTCCATTCGTTGAATAATGTACTGAACAAAAACAAAATGGTCAGTTTCTGCTGAATGTGTATTTATGTGTATTATCGGATTCCCATCATAAAGTAAAAAAGATCGTAAACCAAACCCTCGTAATACAGGGAGCGCTTGTATATGGAGCTGTAATGGATTACATAAATCAGATTACCTTTTCCTGTAACAAAGTCACGTAATCCATTACAGGTTCAATTCTTGCAAACACATTATAGTTTCTGATTAATAAAAAAAGTTACTTGCATTGCTCTTGTTTCTAAGCAAAAAACAAACATTCCCAAAGAATTTACAGCAAACATCTTCTATATATTAGCTGTTTAGTGCCTGTCTTCATAATTTGAGGATCATTTGAACCAATTGATTAAAAAATAAAAAAGCTTGGAACCACATACCTTATGCAGCTGATGGCCATTTCTGTGGAACTGCCACAGGAAGCAACAAAAAACTCCATGCAAACAACTACTTGAATTTGTACATGTATGCTCTTTTTTCTTAAATAAAGCTTTTTGGACTATTGATTGCTGTGTTGTGAATGTGTTGTGTTTTACATGCTGGTGTGCTGGTCAAAAAGCAGCTGAGCCATGTGTGTTACATATTCCTTATTGTTCCATGTTGGTTTACGCTAGATAGTGCTGATTTAGCTGGCGAACTTGAATGGTTTTGCTGGTAAAGCTGGTTGATCAGCATACCATTTTCCAAAACACAACATATGTTGACCAGTGTTGTGTTTAGTGATCCTTTGTTATTGGTACAAATTAATGTAGGTTTTAGGGCATCAACTTTAAATAAACGAGTAATAAATGAGTAACTTTTTGAAGGAAGTGATGAGTAAAATACTCCTCATTACATTTTAAAAGAGGTCATTTGTTGATAATTTGTTGTTTAATTGATAATGGATTACTTGTTTTGGATTACTACCTCAATCCTGTGTAAATATATGCACAGGTGCTCCTTGGATTATGCTGTCTCAATATTATTTGTCTTGCTCTTTCATTTCAGATCTTAATACAGGGTTGAACAGTAACCATTCACTTTATCAGTGAAATTGGTTATGGCACTATCGTTTCCATTACCTCCATAGACTTTTCAGAATGTACTTAAGTAAAGATTTGAAAGCATCAAACCAGAACAACCAGCTACAATATCCATGATAATTGTATAGCATAAAAATTACAAAATTAATATGATTAATGTTTCATTAGTGAATAAACAAAGAAACCTATACAACGTTATGGAAAATTATGTCATAAAATTAGTGACCAACAAACCTTTTGCTTCAGCATGTTCTCCATTAGTGATTTTGTATATATTGTAGTGTTTTGTAATTATTACATATATTGTATTTTATATGCTCTTATTTTATTTATTACATTTATTGTATTGTATGAACTCTATTTAGATGTATATGTATCTATGTATGTGGGTTTGCAGTGGGGCTTGAGAATGTGGTAGTTAGTCAAAAATGTATTCTAATTCATAGCAGCCTATAATAATATTTTGAAATAATATTTTCACTGAGCGAGCAGCAGAGCCACATATTATTATAACCGCAATGACAGTGTGTACATTGTGTAGACGTTCCCATTTCTCATAATCATGAAACATGTGACTTAACTACCATGTGTATGGAAAATCCCACCCAAGTGCTTGAGCCTTACTGTTGGGAGCATAATCTTTGTAGTACTCAACTTGAATATAGCTTTACATGAAATAAAAGGGTACTATGGTTGTGACTTGTTAAATGAAAATCTGTATTATCAAAACCCTGTGTCTTTTTTAAAAGTGTCATTGTTAAATAGTAATACAGGGGCTTTATGACTGCCCTACTGCCTGCCTGTTATATACAAACAGTGTGGTGCTGCCTAATGAGCAGGGGTTTACTTATGTGCACCATTATGTGCATGCGCCTGTAATCTTATCGCTAATAAAAAATACCTTCTAATTACCCTTGTATAAAATATAGATAACACTATATGGGATTAATATAGTTCATAAGTTATAGTGGAAAATCAGATAATGAGAGCTCGGCTCGGACAGCTGGGTTCATCTGTAGTTATGTTAATGACCTATTAGGATTTCCATAGTTTGTGTTCATATACAGTTTCATAAGAAATTGGGAAATTACTTCAATCTCACACTGAAAAAAAGAAAAGTCCAACCTTTAATTGAAGTACATTTAGTCCTAGGAAAAAAATGTAACTGATTTTTTTTTCCATTTAAGTTGACCATAGTGTCTAAAAACTTTCAAACAGTAATCTACGGCTTCTGGTCTCACTGGGGTGTGTATGTGGGGTGACATAGAAGCAGGTAATACAAATTCTCTTAATCTTTCTTCAACATGGGACAGATAAGAGAACACATCATTGAAATAAGGGTAAAGTGTGTTGACCTTCAGAAGTCAGTGAATGGCTATAAAATAATAACTTCTCACTTGATAATGTCCAAGTCAGTTAGAGCAACAGTTCAAAGTTACAATTAACTGCAACTGTGACAAACTTGCCAGGTCCCAGTGTTACAATATTTTGCTCCCACTTGCAGTAAGGAAAATGGTAAGAGAAGCAAAACATTCCCAATGACCACTAGTTACAGAAAAACACAGGGGTCACCAAGTTGGGGTCACCAAGTTTCCACAAATGTAAGCACTTGGAGTTTGCTAAACGCTAGAAATGTTCTATGATCACATGAAATGAAAATTTAGCACCAAAAAGGGGGTGATGGATGAAAGATGGATGGTCCAAAACGTATGTTCTGTACTGAATGTAAAATTGGGCTTTTGCCATGGCCATCTCAGTGTCCTGATCTAAACAGGTTTTCTGTGGAGTGAGCTAAAGAGGAGAGTGCATCAGAAAGGACCTGGGACCCCGGCCAATCTGAGGAGATTCTGTAATGAGAAATGGTCTCAAATTCCCTGTTCTGTATACTTGTACCTACAGGAGAAGACTAAGTGCTGTTTAGATGGCAAAGGGAGGTTGACAGAATATTAAATGTAGGAGTGCCAGTAATTGTGGCACGTGTGGTTGTTATTTCTTGATGAGGGATTTTTTTCCCTCAGACTAAATTTACTTCAATTAAATGTTGGATAAATGTTTTTCTCATTACTTTAGTGTGAGACTCAGATAATTAAATAAACTCTGAATTATCTGTGTGTTTATCGGGGGTGCCAATAATTGTGGAGGGAACTGTAGTGTTTTAGACTTAATCATTCTAGTCATTACATGTCATGACATGTCATATGGCTTTTACAACAGTGTATATATTATTTCAATGATCCCATAGATACTGTTTAATCTTGAAAGGTTACACATTATCACTTTTACACTCTCGACCCATGAATGTCACTTTACTTCCAGAACCTCACTGTTATGCTCCATTGTCTACTTATCATGGCTAAAAATAGTTAATCCAATAAAATGTCCATACAGGCAAAAGAGTGCATGGGTTATTTCTAATAATGGGTAAGTGGGTTGGTGTCATGTGATGTTTTTTCTCTCCTCAGCACTTGGTGTTTGGCATTAAGACCTTCATTGCTCACCTGATCCCGGATATGCCTAAGGACCTGTGCGAGCGCATGCGCAGGGAGAAGTACCTGATGCAGGAGATGATGTACGAAGCAGAGCTGGAGCACCTACAAAAGGAGAGGAAGAAAAATGGCAAGCGGTATCACCATGAGTGGCCTTAGTTACGTCTTCCAGAGGGACCTATTATACGCACACCCACCCGCACTCACTGAATTCTGAGGGGACCTTCACATCCAGACATTATGAATGACGCTGCAGGAAACACAGCACAATTGCAAAAACACTGGCATGCATGTCCATCCTGCTGCTTCGGGTGGCTATCTTTGCTGACTATGTGCTACTCAAGTCCTCTGGTTTTCTTTGCTGGTGATTCAGATGGAATGTCTAGTTAAGGCTTATGTTTTGGAAGAACTCCCATCTCTGAAGAAGACAGTCTTGCTCTGCACCAAAGAGCTGCGACCATAATGCTTTCTCAATGTCATGAATTTTTCTGGATAAATATTGGAAATCTAAATATGACCCTGATACTTTTATTCTCTCCTTTCCAGACTTTGCTAATGTTGCTCCTTCCTGATCTATGTCTTATGTTTTTTAAGGGGAATGGGATGCAATTGTATTGCTTACTATGCAGATGAAGGGCTTTGGAGATTGTCCTCAATGTAGACTGCTTTGCAACTCTTCATAGTGTCCCCCTTTCTGTTTCTTTCACTGTTTTTTTCTCTTTTCTCTGGCAGCTAATGTCCGACTATCATCCAGACCCTACCTGAATCTCTCGTTCGCCTTCTCTCTTTCACACACTCTGAGTGAAATGTAGCTTGCCTGTGTGAACTTGTGTGTTTTTCCCATAGGCACTCAGCTTCTGACTGACTTTGCTCATTTACCAGGTTTACTGCTCTTACAAACTGGAATTTTCTGGTGGGTAACAAAAAGACATTTTGTGCTAGGATTTTATACAGGGATAACTGACATACAGAATACAGAATAATAGACAAAGTTGGCAAATTTTAGATGACATTGAGGAGGTCAGAATACACGTCAATACAGAATCTGTCCAGCACGGCATCAGTAAAAATGTTAAAAGCTTGCTTATTAGGGCATTAAAAGAGTTTTTGTGGCTATATGTATTTAGGAGCGTGTTAAACATTAATATTAGTATTTGCCTATTCACATTTAACCTAGATAATACACCAACAGTACAAACATAATGGAATCTCATACGTTTTTGAACCAGTTAGGGTTGAGATGCCTCAAAAATAACTGTGAACTCTCTATTATTCCATCCTTGACCAAAATGTAACAGAATCCAAACAATTCTGGGCTAAGGGAAAGGGGATTATATGGTAAACAACAATACATGTCCCCTGAGTGAGTGTGTGGTGACCTTCATTAGATTGACCAGCATTTGAACACAATGAATACAGATAAAAAAGGCTAATGTTTGTCTGATAACACATGGTTGAAGTATAGTATTACCATTTACAGCGTTTAGCAGACGCCCTTATCCAGAGCGACTTACAATTGATAAAGTCTTACAATCCAAGCAATTGTGGGTTAAGGGCCTTGCTCAAGGACCCAACAGTGGCAGCTTGGCAGAGGTGGGATTTGAACCCTGGACCTTCTGGTCCATAGTCCAGTACTTTACCCACTAGGCCACCACAGTCCCATATTACCATGTGTCTTTTGTACATCAAATCAAGGCTTACTCTTCATTGCCTTCAACCCAAGGCTCTGTATCGCTTCTCATCGGGCCCCTGTAAGATTTAGCAGACGATAAAAAATGAAATACTTCTTTCTTAGCTTGTAGATGGACATTTATCTGCTTTGTGGAGTAGATATCTTTGCACTTCGTAGTTGCACATTAATGCATAACTGTACATCACTGAGAACATGAGCTCTGTAAGTGCACAGTGTGTTTCCCAGTACCTCACTAAGTTACTAAGGCAGTCCTACAAGAAAGATCATTTCTTTTATGAACAAAATAAGTAAATATATTTTCAATGCTATATAATTGATATGGATTTATTTATTTTTTACCATTGGCAATAAAATATTATTGCAGCACTGAAGATAATTGCATAAACTGCTTCTGGCACAATTCTGTATAACACCCCACGTGCTGGTCTCTCGTACATGGTAATCTATGCATGATCTCAGCCACTATGGCTGTATCTGTTCGGAGCTCAATGAGAAACGTGTGTGTGCACTTTTACTGTGGAGTCTGCATGGCATGAATTGCTTATAACAGAGCTGTCTGTGAATAGTTTGTCGTATAAGTGAGCAACGGTCGATCATGTTCACTCCAGATTAAACCATTTTAAAATTGGCTAAATCCTGTGAGTAAAAAAACTACTTGGAATTGTTTGTCTCACCTGTTATCGAGGTTTTATTAAGCTCTATTAAGTCGGTGTAATAAAATAATATTGTCTTTTGGAATCTGGTGATTACACTCCCCTTTCTACAATGCGTCCATATTGATAAAGGTTGAAGAAAGCACAGTTTTATTGCAGCGAATAAAGTATGCAATACATCACAATAACTTATACACAAAATGTATATTTCACCAAGAACATAAGCATGTGCTATCGTGACTCAAGTCTGAATAGTTATTTATTTTAAAACCAGGTTAATTATAAAAAGCAATGGACATGGTGTAATGTTTTACACCAGTATTATGCATGCTCTGTGCACAAAGATTTATGATGGGTGATACGTTAACCTGGCAATATGTGCTCACTCGGTAAGAGACAGTTCATAGGATTAAGTAAATATTCATGCTCTCAGCTAATGAGCAGGAAATTGTATGTACAGAGTCCATTTAGAACCATGCAGAATGTTTCAGTACAATAGCACAGTACATTCTTATTTGTACTATATAATATAGTGACATAATATCAGCAGCGTGCTTTGTTTACACCATCCCTGTTTACATGTACAAATATGGAAAAGTGTACAAAAATGTATAACATTTGGATAGCATTCTTTTCTGTAATAAATCATTGATTGTATTTTTTAAGTGTAATCTTTGAATGAGGGTCCCTTTTTTCACACTCTTCACCATTTTCACCGGCTAAGGTTATAGCCATTTTGGCTAAAGTGCTGTGTCTGAGTCAAAAGCTGCATTGGTGTGAGACTCATCTTCCAAGTTCTTATTTGGTTTCATTCCATTCTCCTCAGTTTTAAAGTCTGTTTGGTTCTCCCATGCCGTTTCAAAATCCACACCATCTACATCCTGTTAATAAAAGTAACAAATGTGTTTGTCTTGCTATATTTCAAGTCTGCAAGATGCAATTACTTCTGTAAATTAAGAATCTCACCATATTATCCTTTTCGTGGTTGACCCCACACCAGCACATTTTCTTCCATTTCTTTGACCAGAAACAAAACACGTTACAGACTGGACGAACTAACCCTGGCTTTACTTCCTGTGGCTTAGTGGGGCCTGAAAACAGAAAGACAACAAGTACATTCAGTGAAAAGCGCATAATAGTTAAGTACATAATGCTTAAAGAATTATATACTTAAACAAATGAGACAAGATATTATACTTAGTCATTTATTTATTGAAGAAAATGATCCAATATTACATATTAGTGAGTGGCAAAAGTATGTGAACCTCTAGGATTAGCAGTTAATTTGAAGGTGAAATTACAGTCAGGTGTTTTGAATCAATGGGATGACAATCAGGTGTGAGTGGGCACCTGTTTTATTTACAGATCAGGGATCTATCAAAGTCTGCTCTTCACAACACATGTTTGTGGAAGTGTATCATGGCACAAAATCATGTTACAAAACCATCTCAAGAGTTTGGACTCCACCAATCCTCAGTCAGACAGATTGTGTACAAATGGAGGAAATTCAAGACCATTGTTACCCTCCCCAGGAGTGGTCGACCAACAAAGATCACTCCAAGAGCAAGGCGTGTAATAGTTGGTGAGGTCACAAAGGACCCCAGGATAACTTCTAAGCAACCGAAGACCTCTCTCACATTGGCTAATGTTAATGTTCATGAGTCCACCATCAGAAGAACACTGAACAACAATGGTGTGCATGGCAGGGTTGCAAGGAGAAAGCCACTGCTCTCCAAAAAGAACATTGCTGCTCGTCTGCAGTTTGCTAAACATCATGTGGACAAGACAGAAGGCTATTG
>JAJAGP010000023.1:1378144-1452007 GCA_025084515.1 Ancistrus triradiatus
ATATAGCATAAGTACAGTGGATGGATTGACGCCCTGTCTGAAGTTGTTCCTGCCTTGCACCCTGTGCCGCTGTCCAGGATTAGTGAATGAATGAATGAATTTAACTGTCTGCTCATTGAACAAAACTAATAAAGTAGAAACATACAGTGACTGAACAGACATCTTGCTTACTAGCCATGTTTGACCAGCAACTAATACTGATTACTGTCAATGCACTGCATGTGCGGGGACCCAAAAACTCAGAAATGCTCTACAAACACACAAAAATAATTACATTTACATTTAGCAGATGCCCTTATCCAGAGTGACTTACCACTGATATAGTCTTACAATCCAAGCAATTTTGGGTTAAGGGCCTTGCTCATGGAACAGTGGCAGCTTGGCAGAGGTGGGATTTGAACCCTGGACCTTTTGGTCCGTAGTCCAATACCTTATCCGCTAGGTTATCACAATACAAATGCAAGAATGCTACTAAAATAAAGTATGACAAAAGTGCCAAAATGTAGAATTAAGTAGACAGCTACATATACACAAACCATACTCAACAAGTTACAGCACCAAGAATTTTCAGAACCAAGTTAGAATAAAGATTTTGTTAACCCCATTACATCTCAATGAATGCATTTACAGCTTTCTTTTATTCAAACGTAGCTGCTTCAAGTCAGTACACCCAATTCACATACTGCTTGTTGCAGAAATCTACCAACTGTGCAAAACTACTGTAGTCTTACATAACTGCAATAATATCAAATGAATTGCAATTATCTTAAATAACTGTGATTAGACGATTACATAATAACTGTGACAGCCCTAGTTGTATTGCTAACATGTTTTCTTTAGCTGCACTTATTCTTTATTCAGGTCGACATAAGTGCCCACCACAGTGGTAGGCTAATGTATTAGACCTGAGTACTGGGCACCTACTTAGGATTTAGCGATATCTACATATTGATAAATAAAGAGTTTTGTTTCATACTGAAACCCTTGGAATGATGTGCTCTGATGCAGCAACTGATAGTTTGATTACCAGTTTGCAAGGCTTGTTGTCAGGCTTTTTCCATCATGATAGCACAATTCATCATGATATGATAAAATACTATCATATATGAATTATTTTATGATCACTGAAATTTCCATATGCCCATTTAATGATCACATCTTACAATACTCAACTCTGATAAACAAGAGTCATTATGAATTTGTGTATCAAGAAGTATCATGATATCTTTTCGCTATACAGTTTGCCCCCACTGTTTTCTTTTGAGGCAAGAAGGTGGTCAGTATTGTCTGCTACTGACCTTGTCTGTTGTACGGAAACCCATATTGTCAAGTCAGTCTGGCTATAGCCATGGTGTGTCATTATATCAGCAACACTGCACACCCACATACATGCACCTCCTCCAAGTGGCCAGCGTCAGGTCCTGACCTTCTGAGGCCACTCATTCCTCTTTAGCATTCCACTCTTACTCCCTATTTTCCAGTACTCTGTGGGACAGCAGCTACACAATAGAGACCTGCTGCTCTCTCTGCTTATTCACAATGCTCCACATGAATATCCTTCTTCCCACAGAGACACAGACATACAGACAAACAGTCAGACAAGACAGACAGACAGACAAATGGTTGTATTATAGTATTCTTAAGGTCCAAGTCCCACTGATCATGTATTACCATAGCTAAATAATGCTAACTTTACACTCACTGTAGCTTTAGTAATACATTTGCTTTTTACGGTTTTAAAACAACCTCACTTTCTGACAACCAGCCAAATGTCATGACATTGCTATATTTTCCAGGACAGTCTAACCTCACAAAGATAGAAATGAACACACAGCAGCCAAACTATGTGCTAAGTGTAGTTATTCCACTGGATTTATTAATTATATGCAGGTTCATGAAACAGACTGCACACTGTGGATCCTTCTCATTTTGTCCTCAAGCACACGAGAGTCCTTGTCCGTTTTTTTTCCATGTAATTTGAGCAACGAGGGAGCGTCTATGAGCAGTGAAAAACAGTGGCTGTCATATGAAATGTTAATGAATGAGAAAGATTAATGCACAAGATGAACACTTTACTAGTTTTAATGAAGATGTCTCAATTACTGTTTACTGATTATCTTATCAGAATTCCATATACATTCTCCAGCATTTTAAATTTTGATACTGACAGAAAACAAATAAGGGTGTGAAATGCAGGTAAGACTTTTCTCACTGCTTGAGACAATTGGTTCAGTTTCTGTATTGTCACAGTGAGACAGAAAAAAAGCTGTAAAGAGTACTTTTAAATTTACAAAGGGGCATCTATGAGCTTTAAAATCCATCAGATGTGTGTTTTAGGCTGTTATCTTAAAAAAGAGATTGTGTAACAAACCCTTAAGTACTGCTGGACCTCAAAATTAATACCACGATTTTGATCATTTTACCTGACAGGGGGAATAAATAAATAACTACGATTAATAAATACTTACAATTAATAATAATTACAATTAATGAACTATTATTTTGTTTTTTTTCAAGCGATCACTGACAAGGTGTTGTAAATATGTAAATACATTTTTTTGAATGAATATATATACACACGCACACGCACAGTGTTGTGAAAAAGTGTTTGCCCCCTTCCTGATTTCCTATTTTTTTGCATATTTGTCACACTTCAGTGCTTAAGTGTTTCAGAACATCAAACCAATTCAAATATTAAGCAAATACAACACAAGTAAACACAAAATGCAGTTTTAAATGAAGGTGTTTATTGTTAAGGGAGAAAAAATCCAAACCTACATGGCCCTGTCTGAAAAAGTGATTGCCCCCTAAACCTAATAACTGGTTGGGCCACCCTTAGCAACAACAACTGCAACCAAGCGTTTGCGATAACTTGCAGTGAGACTTTTACAGCGTTGTGGAGGAATTTTGGCCACTCATCTTTGGAGAATTGTTTGTAATTCAGCCCACAAACTGGAGGGTTTGGTGGCATGAGATGGCTTTTTTCAGGTCATACCACAGCATCTCAATAGGATTCAGGTCAGGACTTTGACTAGGCCACTCCAAAGTCTTCATTTTGTTTTGCTTCAATCATTCAGAGGTGGACTTGCTGGTGTGTTTTGGACCATTGTCCTGCTGCAGAACCCAAGTTCGTTTCAGCTTGAGGTCACGAAACATATGGCCGGACCATTCTCCTTCAGGATTTTTTGGTAGACAGCAGAAGATTCATAGTTCCATTTCTCACCGCAAGTCTTCCAGGTCCTGAAAGTGCAGTAAAAACAGCCCCAACCATCACACTAACCACCACCATATTTGACTTTTGCTATAATGTTCTTTTTACGAAATGCTGTGTTACTTTTACCACACAGATGTAAATGGGACACACAGCTTTCCAAAGAGTTCAACTTTTGCCTTTTTTTTTTGACCCACTGTGTTTCTTTTGCCCTACTGTTCTCCTACTTTAGAAAGAGGTGAGACAGAGGTCGTGTAAATGTCATCATAGCTACACTCCGGGACCTTGAAATACTTTTTACGGAGCTACTTCTTCTTCACTGATGGAAGGAGGTTTTGGCTTAAAATCTCACGATACATGGCCCCGTTCATTCGTCCCTTAACACGGATCCAGTCGTCCTGTCCCTTATGCAGAAAAACAGCCCCAAAGCATGATGTTTCCACCCCCATGCTTCACAGTAAGGTATGGGCAACTCAGAATTCTTCTTCCTCCAAATACATCAACTTGGGTTTTTTTACCAAAAGTTTCTATTTTGGTTTCATCTGACCACATGATATTCTCCCAATCCCTCTTCTGGATCATCCATATGCTCTCCGGCAAACTTCAGACGGGTCTGGACATGGTACTGGCTTAAGCAGGGGGACACGCCTGGCACTGCAGGATCTGAGTCCCTCCTTGGTGTAGTGTGTTACTGATGGTAACCTTTGTTACTTTGGTCCCAGTTCTCTGCTGGTCATTCATCAGGTTCCTCTGTGTGGTTCTGGGATTGTTTGGCTCACCGTTCTCATGATCATTTTGACCCCACGGGATGAGATCTTGCGTGGGGGGCCCCCAGGTCTACAATTTTCTACCTGCTGTCCTTCGACTAGTTCTTTGGTCTTGGCCATGGTTGAGTTTGGAGTCTGACTGTTTGAGGGCTGTGGACAGGTGTCATTTATACAAATAATGAAGTCAAACACGGTGCCATTACTACAGAAATGTGTGGAGGACAGAAGAGCTTCTTAAAGAAGAAGTTACAGGCCTGTGAAAGCCAGAAATCTTGGCTGGTTTGGAGTGACCAAAAACTTATTTTCCACCATGATTTACAAATTAAATTCTTTAAAAATCCTACAGTGGTGATTTCTGGATTTTTTTTTTCTCAATTTGTCTCTCATAGTTGAAGTGTTACCTATGATCAAAATTACAGACCCTCTCTCATCTTTCTAAGTAGGAGAACTTGCATGAATATATATATATATATATATATATATATATATATATATATATATATATATATATATATGTATATGTATGTTATATGTGTGTGTATAAACTTAAATCTATAACTGTCGCCTATGTGAGACAATTCGTATGTCCAACGGGTAGGTAATCTACCATATAGAAAGCTAATTGTTGTACCAAGGTAACACACACACACACAGGCACACACACACACACACACACACACCACACACCTACAGCTATACACATATGCACAGCATTTACAATTACATTTACAGCATTTAGCAGATGCTCTTATCCAGAATGACTTACAGTCTTACAGTACAAGCAATTGAAGATTAATTGCCTGGCTCAAGAGCCCAACAGTGACTGCTTTGCACAGGTGAGATCTGAACCCTTCTGATCCACATTCCATACTTTTATTCACAACTGAACCTTTCTCTGTCTCAAACTATTATGAACACACAGGCACATGCAGGAACACACATATAAATATAGATACATACACAACATATAAGTTTGACTTCTTAAACTTGTACATCACACAGTCCTCTTACTCTTTCTCTCTCCCACTTAAACAGTCAGTGAGTTACAGACACTTACACACTACACACAGACACAACATTCACATACTCATAACTCAGTAAGTCTGTGCAACACACAGCCTCCCTGCACACCACAGGCACACAGACTCACAGTGTTTCTCCTCTGTACGTTGTGCTTCGTTGTGTAGCAGTATCCAAGTAATCGCGTTGTATCTATGGCAGCAGCGTTTATCTCTCTCTCTCAAATAGCAGCAGGAGGCTACAACACAAAGCTGAAGTGAGGTTAGCACTTCCTTAGCATAGCTGCTTTACTTTCACTTTCCCGCTGAGCTAGCTAAGCTAAACCCGGCTCTCACGCACACAAACTCACGCACACACACTTCCGTGTTTTGCTGCGTGGTTTTACACAACTTCCTGCTTCTGATACGAAAGACGACTGCCCATTAAACATAAGACTGCAGCTGCTACAGTATTTCCCTGTCACTATGAATGAGATCAAATCGGTGCTCCGACAGTTTCGGTCTTTTTATAATTAACTTTATCCAAAAAAATCAATGTTAAATTTGGCTAAGTTGATAAACAATTAATGATTTTCGTTGGGTTTTTGCAACTACCTGTCAGTGACATTCAACAATCTCATACAACAAGCCCATATCTGTGTGTCATAGGAAATGATGCAGATCATCAGAGTCCAAATTATTATAAATTATATTCTAAATCATACAAAAATATAATTATTATATAATTTAGCAAAGTATATTATTGTAATATTATTCAAATGATCAATGTTAATTGAACTTGCACAATCAGTGGCTGACTAAATACTTTTTTGCCCCACTGCGCCACCATATATATATATAAATTTCATTCCTAAAAGGCTCATATTTACATGATTGGATCACACAATTGCACAGATTTCTCGGCTCCCATTCCTGTATATCCCGAAGGTGAATTTCCCATTCAACTACATACCATTTGATTGAGATTTGATTGAGGTTTGGTGCCTGTAGGGGCCATTTGAGTAAAATCAACTCATTACATGAAGGGACAAAAGCAAGTGAGAATACCAACGTCTCCAGAAGAACTGTGGCAACTTCACCAAGAGGCTTGGGATGACATACCAGCTGAGTACATTCAAAAACTCAGTTACCTACAGTATATACTTATACGAGATTTGTCTGGGTCAGTCCTAATAGATCAATGATAGTGCCACCGTTTGATTCTTTATGCCTCATTTCTGACCAGCATAAATGCAGGACGCATGCTTCTGATGGGTGCAATGCTGTCAGGCAAGGCAGCAACAGACAGTGTCCTGTAAACTTGCCCTCTTTGCTAGCCTTCCTTTCTGTGTGTTTGTTTGTGTATGAGTGTACGTTCATCACGTCTGCTTTCTGTTGACTGTTTTAGGCTACACACAACCATACTGACAAATGCACACTTTTAGACAACCCCCACCCCAAGTGTCGGCCCTGATCTTATACATTAATAATAGCTTTTCTGATGTACTTGCCAGACGTATACTGAAAATGCTTTTTGTATAGGATTATACTGCAGCAGGATAATAACCCAAAAAACTGTCACGGAATTTCCTCTACAGTCACCTAACCTATAACCCATAGAGCATTTATGGGGCACTTGAAGACAAAAGAAACCAAGCATTCAGTAATATCACAAGATGCTCTTTGGAATATTGGGAAATCATGCTAGGTTACATGGATCATTAGACAAGTAACCTGTGGAGTCCATGCTTGCTCGAGTGTCTGCTGTCATTACAGCAAAAGGAGAATACTCTATACATTTACTAGAATAAAAGGAGAATGAAATTCTGAAGTTTTGAAAGGTCCAACTTTTCACTTAACTGGTATGTCGATCATATGATTATTAATGCAAATCATTGTAGTACATATGAGAAAAATTTAATTTTGGTCTGTACATATGAATACATCTAATGTTGTGGTTCATCTTTGATGCAAGCCAGCTCTCGATCCCTCACAAACAATCATATCCATAAGACCTTCTTTAATAATGTTGGATAAACAATCTTCTTGAATAAATCGTGACCATATTTATTTCTCAATGATTTACCTCTTCTCAGTGTCTGTTACTTTGCAGAACTGTCAATCCAGCTATGTCAATTATTTTTGTTGTCTTTTGTAGATTGCCATGTTAATACACTTTACATTTTTTAATTCTACATTTAATAAATACCAAAAGAGTGCATTTATCCATACCTATGATTTACAGTATGCTGATCGACCAAAATGAGAAATCAACTATGCTTTGATAAAGACGTCTAATGAAGATGGTTTGCAGTATTTATTATTATTATTATTATTATTATTATTATTATTATTATTATACCACCCATGACTAAGTGCACAGCATACCAAGCAACATTAGATGTGCCTCTCTGGACTCCATATTTAACAGTAATTCTAAGTAGAAGCAAACTGTCCTCTGAGACCGAGATATAAGCCTATGCTTCTCAGGAAACTCTAAGTCTAAGTGAAAGATGAACCCTTCTCACCATGCAGTCTATATGGTCTTTGGAGGGATATCTATTAATTCAAGATACTTAGAGAGAAGAAATACCCAAGATGAATCTTTTAATGCAGAAATGATGTAGTCATGTCTTTGATGACCATTTTTGCTATTCAACTGAGTTAGTCACTCTGACAAAAAAAAAAAAAAAAAAAACACTGCATTTTGTTTCTGTTATGATGAAAGGCTTGAATCCTCTAAGCAGTAAATGTTGCAGTGATTAAAGCTAGTTTTTGATGGATTAGTCTAAACTGTCCCTTTGGGATGTAGCTGAGATGAAGGGCTATAAGCAATCTGGGCAAAAAAAAACAATGGGCAATGGGCTATAACTGGGTTTAGCTGAGGTATGATGAGCATAGATAAAGCCTTCAGAGACCTGACACACACCCGTTCCCCTTGTTGCTTCTACTAGTTCAAACATTCTTGTCCTTATCATCCCATGCACCAGCTCTGCTCCTGATGTTACTGTGGTTACTGCATCCTGATCCCAGGCTGTGAGCGGTCATGTGCATCTCTATTTTTGATACTAGCATTCCAAAACAGAAACATGCTCTTCATCAATACAATAAGTTGCCATGCTGGAACATTTTCACCTACTCTGCCACTTCTGTCCTAATTTAGTGCATTTTTTTGCTAATGATGCAATGCTTCAGTGGACTTGTGGTAGTGCTCTTGAGATGCTGTCCTGAAAGCTATTCTCCATGGAAGCATAAATGACTTAAATTAATTTAAGACCTGTTGAGTGTGTGGAAGTGATGTCTTTCATGAAACATCAATTATGAGGCTCCTCAAGGGAATTTTAAGAAATGCAGTTAGCGCTGCCTCGAAAACTCTGAAACTGCAGTGTTGACAGTCACTTTATCCATATAATGTCATATATTTTGTATGTTTTATTTTTGTTTGTTTCTGTTTAATGCATACAGTATATCACATCATACACACATTGGCCACATTATTAGGAATACCATTCAATACTGGTTCCAGCCTGGATTCTTGTCATGGATTCAGTAAGGTACTGGAAACATTGCTTGTACAAGAGTGTATAATGTAATCACTGCAGATTTGTCAGCTCCATTCTACCACATCCCAATTTGATTGAGATCTGCTGGAAGTGATAGTGGTATAGGTTTCAATTCAGCGAATGCATCATATGAGTAGGGTTTTATGTATTTTAAATAAAACATAGGTTATGCTAAAGAAGGAAACTTGGCATTTGCTAAACATCGTACCTTGAATGTGAATATATATTTATTATGAGTATATTTCAAATGTAAATTATATTCAAGCCAGCAGCATCTCACATTATTACTAACAGTACATTCAGTTTACCTTGCTTTTAAATGTTTCAATTCACCATGCGTCAGACATGTCTGAGGACATAAACACGTCCGGGAAAAACCAAGCTCAGAGACACACGCTTATGCTGTGATAGAGCTGAGTGTTTACTGGTGTTTAACCAGCAACTCCACCTTCCTCCCTCCACACTAACCTGACCATAATTGTTTAAAATATCATGATTTTATAATAATAATAATAACAACAATCATAACAATAATAATAATAATAATAATAATAATAATAATAATAATAATAATAATAATAATAATAATAATAATAATAATTTTGGCCATTTCTAACAGCCAGGAGAAAATACTTCACACAGTTAAGAGCAGGAATTATTGTAGGGGACATTTTATACTCTGCCAAACTTTGAGGGGGACATCCTCTCACCAAAAACAAATAAGCCTATGGTTGGAAGTACACTGAATACTCTGCTATGTACATGGAACGGAACCACTTTGAGATTATTTTGGCTTCATGACAAGGTTCAAGTTCAGTTAATTTGGTAGTGCTTGTTACAATAGGCATAGTCTTAAAGCAGCTATAAAAAGCTGGGTCTAGACCCCAAATGAGCTGCAAGAGGTCACAATAGCAAGGAAAACTCCCTGAGACCAATACGGAAGAAACCTTGAGAGGAACCAGGTTCAAAACGGGAACACATCCTCTTCTGACATTACTCTCTATTCTCTCTTGTCATTTCCTAACACAGCTGCCACTCACTGGATGCTTTTGTTTTTTGACCACGGTGTTCGTGAAAATCCCTGGGGATCAGCATTTTTTGAAATACTGAAGCCATCCCACCTGGCACTAACAACCATACCATGGTGAAAGTTACTTGGATCGCATTTACCCCATGCTGATTTTAGGTGTGTACATTAATTACAGTTCTTGACCCATGTCGCCATGATTTTATGCATTGTTGCATAAACTCTAATGACTGATGCCAGTGTAGGGGTGTTGGATGTGCTTTTTGGATAACTTTTATCAGTATTAATACTGGCTTACCTTTAAGCCTCAGGTGATACTGCATCATTTGATTTTGTGACAAGACCACAAGGATTTATTTCCAGTCACCATAAGTAGCTTAAATGAGGTTGGACCTGGATGTTGGAAGATAAGGCCTGGCTCTGCATGTCTGCATTGCAATTATCTTAAAAGTTTTGGGGTTGAGGTCAGGGCTGTATGGAAGTTACTTTTACAGGAAAACCAATTCTTTACTAATCTCACTGCTTCCACTGCATCACTGTTTCACATGTGAGCATTACACAGTTCCTATATGCTTACACATCTGTTGAAATTGTTGTTTACAGAAGTGCAACACTGATATTCACTGAGCTTTTTAATATTACCTATGTCCAATATTTTTGGATGAATATTTCATGTTAGTATGCTTGGATTTATTCACCTGTTAGCAGTGGTTGTGGCTGAAATATCTGACTCCAATAATAAAATGGATTTCAGCATAGTTTGGGACGTGTAGTGAAGAAACAAACTAGGACATAACCCAAACAGAAACAGAGATCTAAATCACAGTCATCCTGTCTAGGCACTGTGGGTAACCTGACATAGAGGCGCCTGGTACTTTTATATTAGTGATTCATCTTTGGCAAGCAAGCCCTGGCTTGCTGCTAAGTACTGCTGTGTTCTGTTATAAAGGACTTAGCTACTTCCGTACAACAGAAGACACAGAGAAGAACTGCAAAATTCTGCTGTTTAATCTTTGTGTTTGTCGAGTGGAGAAAGCAGTATGACTGTGTGTTCAAGGGAAGTAGGAGGCATACTTTTGTACTGACACATAGACTGTACACATCTGTTTGCTGTTTGTTTCCATCAAAGCCTTCCCCACACCTCCTCATCAAATTTACAGGCTACATGTATGGAAATGTCTACACACACACACACACACACACACACACACACACGTATACAGAGAGAGAGAGAGAGAGAGAGAAAGAGAGAGAGAGAGAGAGAAATACTTTTCACCATCTTGGCAGACCAATGTTTTCCTAGTTGAGAGGAGAATGTCTCATCTGTTTCATCTGAGTCTGCCTCTCAGTGAAGGTCATTACTTCAAAGCTATACTTTAACCCTCAAACACTTTTGTTACAGCTGTTACCAGATGTAGACTAGTGAGAGGTGGTAAATAATGAGACCAGACCAGAGAGAAGCTTACCTTTAACTTTGAGTGAGATATACTTGTAGTAAAACCAGGCCATGTTTGATCTGTTTTATATTCACTGGCTGTGAAGTGAAGATCTACTTTCACCAGTGGAGAGAATATGGAATACTGGTTTTTATGCTAGTTAATAATGCACATTATACATAAGCAGTTATTTTGAACCATACAGGTATTATATGATCTGGAGAGAATGGTCATGTAATGAATTTGTATGAAGGGCACCCCTGTTCTGTGTCACATGATACCACCCCAAACCCAACCCTGAGGAGTGCTGAGACTTGGAATCGTCTGGGATATGAACCAGGATGTCTCAGGACTGCACCAGCATTCTACCGCTGAACCACCCTGGTTTGTATCCTGCTTTTGGCGAGGTGAGGTATAAGTCGTGTATATGTACCTGGGACTGAAAGTCCAGTGTTTGGTTTCCTGGCACTGTAGGCACAGGTTGGTTTTTTGTCACTTCGCAAGTCCAGGGATATATGTGTTATGCTTCGCCAGAGACTTTTGAGTGCTCCTTGGAACTGGGAGCCATATTTGATTGAACATCTATGAACAGACATGTAGAATGTACAACCCCAAATCAGAAAAAGTTGGGATGGTATGCAAAATGCAAATAAAAAAGAAAAATGCAATGTTCCTTACATTTCCTTTGACTTTTGTTTTCATTGCAGACAGTATGAAACTGATATTTATCCTTTCCACATTCATTCTTGTATTTCAGGACTGCAAAACATTCAAAAAAAGGTTGGGACAAGAGCAATTTAGAGTTAGTAATGATTAAAAAAAATCAATAATGATGTGATTTCAAACAGGTGTAACATTTACAGATTTGCATATTTCAGTCCTAACTTTTTCACAGTTGATTTGTTTTTCACTTTTTTGCTGCTAAATGCATGGACGCCCCTGGAAAAGATTTGTCTTGAAGCAATTAATGTTACTCTAAAATATCAATGTATTAATGTTTTCTGGATTAATGTGTGCTTCAGGTGTGAAATATGTGTTCACCTATCATTCATTCATTCATTGTCTTATCTACTTATCCTAGTCAGGGTCGACACAACACAGGGCACAAGGCAGAAACAACCCTAGAAAGTGTGTCAATCCATCGTAGGGCACATACACTCACACGGTCATACACACACACTCTAAGGGGCACTTTGGAAACACCAATTAACCTAACACACGTCTTTTGAATGGGGGAGGAAACCGGAGTACCTGGAGAAAACATGAACACAGGGAGGACTTGCAAACTCCACACAGGTGGAGCCCGGGGTCAGGATTGAATCTGAGATCTCAGAGCTGTGAGGAGACAGTGCTAACCACTGCACCACTGTGCCTACTGTTCACCTATCAGCTATACTTCAAATATGATAATGCCTATCGAATCTGGAAAAGAAATATGCATTTTCTATGTGCTGCTTTTATACTGCTGCTAATGGTGTAAGACTGCTTACTCTTCCTCACAGTGGTGATTTCTGGCCTGAAACTAACAATTTTAAAGAAGATCATTCCAGGAGTGAGATGGAGCATAAATGCTGCCTTTTACTCCCACAGATTTGATGCATTTTCTGTTTGCTCCACTTAATGAAAAACCTTCCACAACCTCCTACTACCTTGTATGAGAGTGTACGTAAAGGGACAACACTGCAAAACTGTGACCTTTTGTAGGGGGATCATACACATTTTATTATTTCATTTTAAAGCTTCGCAGAGCAATGTTAGCTTTTGTAGACCTTTAAGTACAACAGAAACTGTTAAAAACGTGCATTGCACTTTTTTCTTTTTTTTTCAGATTGTCTGTACTGGGGATAGAGATATGTGTGGTTGTGACACTACATGAAGAGTAAAATAAAATAAAATAAAGAGTGGTGCTTTCATATTGCTAAATGTAGAGCACTGAGGATAGTAGGCTAGTAGTAAGGTGTGTGAATTTAGTGTTAGGATTTTGTGAGTGTGAGAAAGGAGGAGGGAGGTAAGTGCAGGCTAGTGGTCGATTAAAATGCATTTACAGAGAAAGAGACAAAAAGATAAAAAGCTAACCTGTCTCAATATTCCAATATCCAATATCACTCCAAAATCAATCGTGAAAACCATTTCAGAGCCTTGTGTGGTGAGAGCACAGTTCTCATTCCTTAGATTTATCATCTACTCCGCCCAAGGAGGTTGGGTCCCTTTTTGAGTCTTGGTCCTCCCAAGGTTTCTTCCTAGAACTAGGGAGTTTTTCCTTGCCACTGTTGCCCTAGGCTTGCTCAATTTGGGATTGGACGTAGTTATTAGGAGATAATCTAAACTCGTAAAGTTGCTTTGAGACAATGCTCCATTGTAAAAAGCGCTATATAAATAGATCTGACTTGACTTGACTTGACTCATCTAATTCAGCTAATTAATTTCTAGTGTGAAAGAATGTGCGTGTGTGAGACCTTGTCATGCTATACTTGTGACGACCAAATGTCCTTACAATGATAGGAAAACCTGGAATTTTGACATGTGAGGACCATTTTTTTGGTCCTTACTTTTTTAACTGCTTTTTTTTTTGTGAAAACAGATACTTTTATTTCAAACACCAAAAGAGCCAAAAGACTCCTATAGACTCAAGAGTCCTCACAATATAGTAAAACACATTTGTGGATGTTTGTGTGTCTACATGTTCGAGGGTTTTGATTTAGAGTATATAAATAAAGAAATTAATTAATTTAAAAAATACATAAATAAAGTAATAATAATAATAATACTAATAATACTACTACTACTACTACTACTACTACTACTAATAATAATAATAATAACAATAACAACAACAACAACATATTTACCAGACAATGCAAACCAAAGTCTAAGTTTGGTAGCTATGTCTATGTGTGGTAGATGTTGCTTATCTTTTATCTTTTATGGAAGAAAAAACAAATCAGAGCAGATACAGATTGTGAGATTATATGATAAGTGCCTCAAATATATGTAGACAACAAATAATACATAGAATGAAATGAGGCCAGGGTTACAGCAAATGTGTGGATTTACACATTTTCTGTTTAGCTGGAAACAGACTTGACAAAGGTGCTTATGTCATGGGTTCGAACCATGCTAGGAAATAAACAAAGCATTTATGTAACAGAATTAAGGATGGGAGAGAGGGGAGAGAGAGAACCCAGACGGAAGCAGTGGCAGTCAGATGATGGACAATAGGGCAGGCAGTCTCAGGCGGAAGCTGGTGCGGGACCAGGCGTAGCCCGTGTGAACAGATGCAGGTCCGCAACTCAGAGGCCGCCTGTATAGGAGACAGGCACAGGTCAAGTAAGAGCCAGCTGCTGAACAGACTATGCTTTGGATCTGGATAATGGCGGAAGCATAGAGACAAACTGATCTTTGAAGCAGGTTTCATAAGGTGACTGGAGCTCTTGCGCAGAAAAGTAGGCACTCAAACACACAAACAGCGCACACCTGGAAAGCAAGACCAAGAACAAATGAACTAATGAGCACACATGGTTATTGTCACCAAACAAGGACTGCTAATCCCGTGCTGACCTCTCAACGCCGCTCTTTACAGCATACCATGATGACACACCCTGCAGGAGTGACAATCAGGTACTGGAGATGAGGCGACGCTGGCACATCATAAGTGCAAAGGTGCACACAGTGGGAAACGGGCATTTAACTTCTGAAAGCGGAAAAAAGACAGAAAGAGAAGGAACAAAATAAATAGCGCTCAAAACATAAAACAGGTAGCTAGGATTTAAGTCTGATCATGTCTGCTAGCCATGACTTTTGTGACAAGAGGGTAAAAGGTTTAAACATTTCAGCTTCAGAAGTAATACTACCTACTGAGTGCACTTAACTATATCCGTTGGGGCGTTTGGCAGTACTCCTCCAGATAATGAGACAGAGGGGTGTGAGTGTGTGAGTGTGTGACAGTACATCAGCAGTAAAACACCAAACTGTTTTGAATAAGTGCTAAGTAAGGTCTTGGTGTACTGTTCTATTTTCAGCAGATTCTGCATGCAACTGTATAGAATGTCAGGATTCCACATAGACATAAATTGACCATGTGTGAGGGAGAGGATGCCAGATTGGGAATAATCTCCTAGTGGTGCAGCAGTGACCCTAGCTTTGCCCTGCCATGGACTGGGTATGGACTTTCGTCTGTACCCAGTGGGTTGTGGGGTAGACTATAGACCCCTCTGTGATAAAAAAAAAAAGGTTTATGTCAAAAACTTGACAGTGATAAAATTTTTGTTACTCATCATGTGAGGTACCCATACTTATGGGTATTGTATATTACTGTGATACAGGAAATGTATTTAAATGTATTTAAAGTTATAAAGGAATCATGACATTGGACATGACATCACATGCAATCTATTTGTGTGTGTCACTGTTTTGTGCATGTTTAAGACAGATGAAAATGCCACATTCTGCCCTACACAGATTTGTGAAGCTTTTCTATGTACATCCTGTATCAATCACTCCTGCCCTTTAGAGTGACAGAGAGACAGAGACCAAAGGATGAATGAGACAGCTAAGAACCAACCAGCAGAGACAGACAAAGGATATTCAAACATTACACATTGCTAACTTGAACACTGAGGCCTCAGAGCACTTTGGTGTAACATCACACAGAATAAAAAAGCCACAGGGTAACACACATATGAGATAACCCATGCAGTGACCAACTGAGAAATAGCTTTAGGTCAGATTCAAACAAAAAAGGTAACATTCAAACTCTGTAGTGAAACTACGAAGCTAATGTAGTTGACAAGGCAAAGAAGCTTATAGCTTCCATGTACAAACTGCTTGCCCTAATAACCACACACTTGCGTAAAATTGCTATTTAAGCTCAAGTAGACATCCTTATGTGGCTTCTATGACTGTACAGTACACTGATGTCTCTAAATATTGACAAAAGTATGTCACATCTAACAAGAGTAGTAGCAGCCATCTTGAAATGCTAGGTGTTTTCCTCAGTCAGCACATAAGTCAGTTATATAATGTACTGTAGTCACAGTTTGTCAATTTCAATTAATTATGCTATTTTATGAAATTGTTTATGTTCAAGTAGTATCACTATTGAACTGGCATGTTTTGAGCCGTGTGTGAGTTAGACATGCTAAACTAGCTAGTACAGCATAAAGCCAAAGTGTTTTGTACTATTTTTCATGGACAATGGTGACTCAGTTGTTAAAACTCTGGCATACAGATCAAAGGTTTAAGGGTTCAAAACCAAGCTGCCACTATTGAGACCTCGATCCTCACTTCATTTCAAGCTCTCATTTGTTCAGTTTCAAGCAGTAAAATTTAAAACAGAAGCCTGCATATGCCACACATGGCGTGTGGAGTGCTGATAATGTAAAGTAGTAAGTAAAAGCATCAATCTATACACCTTAATGGAAATCTTCAGTATGTAAATTACACAGAGTATAAGAATAAGGGCTGCCATTTGGTAGAAAAAAATAGTGGTATTTGTACAAGTACACATAGGTATTTGTTGTTGGACACAATTACTACAATTAAAGTACATTCTTAACATAACAAAACACTTAAGACTGTCTGGACCACCATGACCCTACATTAAGCTTCTGTTCTCTCAGTTTTCTGACTCCAAAGGTCTTGACTAAATGACTACAGTGGATTTAATAGCAAACTTGTATGGACTTCCTTTATGTCTTGTCATTTTCCAGGTAATTTTATTTAAAGTTGCTTCCTCACCACTGAAACCACCACTATAACTGTTTTTCCTAAAATAAGATAGACACATAGAGTGGCAAGATATCTGGATTTAGGTGAGATTGTCTGGTTTTTCAGCTGCCAGTCCTCTGTCTGGCGAAACACCAGAACGAATGCCTAATTGTTCTCCTTTTGGAGCAAACTAGACAAACTTTTCTTTCTTGATCGTTACTATTTGTCATCGGCTTGTGTATACATCAAAACCCACCTTGTATTTCATGGGTTAACAGCATCATGTGCTATCGTAGCTCACAGAAGGTCTGCCCACCCTCTAAATGCTAGTCAATCAGTAAGTTCTCATATCTCCCTCAGTGATGCTGTGATCCCTAAAATCCCTAAAAGAAAGAAACATACAGTTCTGGTTGGTCAGCCTAGCATTCCTTCATTATAAAGAACACAAATTATTTTTGATTAATTTCATGCCCACTGGTCCAGATGCAGAAAAACAGGCCCAAACCATGATACTACCACCACCATGTTTCACAGATGGGATAAGGTTCTTATGCTGGAATGCAGTGTTTTCCTCTCTCCAAACATAACGATTTTCTTTTAAACCAAAAAGTTCTATTTTGGTCTCATCCATCCACAAAACATTCTTCCAATAGACTTCTGGCTTGTTCACATGATCTATAGAAAACTGCAGACGAAGAGCAGTGGCTTTCTCCTTGCAACCCTGCCATGCACACCATTGTTGTTCAGTGTTCTTCTGATGGTGGACTCATCAACATTAGCTATTACATTAGCTATTACATGCCTAACCTTGCTCTTGGAGTGATCTTGTGACGGACCACGGAATGAGGAGGCAAACGCAAAGCCAAGTGACGGTAAGGCAGGTTTATTCAGACTTTGACAACAAAACGGTAGGATATCGGGTATGGAGACAAGGGTAGGGAACCTCGTTGAGAAGCGTGAGTGTGAGGGTGAGTGGTGTTTTTATGTGTTTGGGAGGAAGTCCGGGATGAGGCACAGGTGCATGTGATTAGTATGTGGGTGAGGTCGAGCGAGGCAAGGTGCGAGCGGGGGAGCGGTGCCGATGCGGGGCGTGACAGTGCCCCCCCCCGGGATAGCGAAGGACTCGTCGAGGCGGGTAGCGCGACGCTCTCTTCCTCTTCTCTTCTTTCTGCGGGGATGAGAGGACGAGGCTAGGCTCCGCGGGGGCGGCCCCGCGGCCTGGGCGCCGTCGTCGATCGGGACGAGAGGTGTGGAAGTCCCGGATGAGGAGGGGGTCCAAGACGTCTGAGGCATCCACCCAGCTGTTTTCCTCCGGCCCGTAGCCCTCCCATTCGACCAGGTACTGAAGGCAAGAGGCCCGGCAGCGAGAATCCAGGAGGCGGCGGACCGTGTATACGAGAGCCTCTGGAGGGCCGGTAGGCGGAGGTTGGTCAGAAGGGGAGGACTCCGCCAGCGGACCGGGCACCCAGGGTTTCAGGAGGGAGACGTGGAAGACTAGAGAGATGCTGAGGTAAGAAGGCAGTTGCAGTTTAAAGGTGACATCATTGATTTTGTCAGTGATAAGGTAAGGGCCCGAAAAGCGGGGAGAAAAAGGAGTACTTCCCTGGACGGTGCGGAGTCCCTGCGAGGAGAGCCAGACGCGATCCCCGGGCCGGAAGGCGGGTGCGGCACGGCGGCGACGGTCCGCGTGCCTCTTGTATCGACGGATGGCCTTGTCGAGCGAAGGTGTACCTGGCACCAGACGTCCTCGCTGCAGCGTGGAATCCCAGGGCACGAAGGGAGGCTGATGCCCCAGGATGCACTGGAAGGGTGTGAGGCCCGTGGAGGAGTGCCGGAGGGAGTTCTGTGCGATCTCAGCCCATGGGAGGAATCGAGACCAGTCATAAGGGTTGTGAAGGCAGTACGAGCGTAGGAACTTCTTTAAATCCTGGTTGGAACGCTCGCACTGACCGTTGGTCTGTGGGTGGTATCCTGAGGAGAGGCTGACAGTGGACCCCAGCTTCTGGAAGAAGGCGCGCCAGACCGCGGATGTGAACTGTGGGCCTCTGTCGGTGAGGACGTCCTCCGGGATGCCGAAGAGACGGAAGACGTGTTCGAAGAGGTGTTCGGCGGTCTGAAGGGCCGAGGCGATTTTGGGAAGAGGGACAAAGCGGACGGCACGGGAGAACCGGTCAATGATCGACAGGACGGCGGTAAATCCATTGGATGTGGGGAGATCCGTGACGAAGTCGAGGGCGACATGAGACCAGGGTCTCTGCGGCACAGGCAGTGGATGGAGCAGACCGGCTGGCAAAGTCCGGGGTGTCTTGGCTTGTGCGCAAACGCTGCAGGAAGAGACGAAGCGGTGGACGTCCCGGCGCATGTTTTCCCACCAGAAGCGCGCGGCGAGTAGTTGGAGCGTGCGCGTCTCTCCCGGGTGGCCAGAACAGAGAGAGGTGTGTGCCCAGGTGAGGAGGCGATCGCGAAGATCCCATGGCACGTACTTCTTCTGCGGCAGGCATGACGGGGGAGCACGCATTTGCGAGAGCCGTTCCTCCAGTTCCTGCTCGAACTCCCAATGGATGGCTCCGATGGCGCACGTGGAGGGAAGAATAGGCTCCGGTGGATCGCCGGGGATTGGATCGAGATCGTGAGTCCGAGAGAGAGCATCAGCTTTGGTGTTCTTGGAGCCCGGATGATAGGTGATGGCAAAGCGGAAGCGGGAGAAGAAGAGGGACCAACGCGCCTGGTGAGGGTTCAGCCGTTTGGCAGAGCGCAGGTACTCCAGGTTTTTATGGTCAGTGAGAACCGTGAACGGATGTTTGGATCCCTCCAGCCAATGCCGCCACTCCTCCAGAGCCAACTTGATGGCAAGCAGCTCCCGATCCCCCACATCGTAGTTGCGTTCAGCAGGGGTCAGTTTGTGCGAATAGAAGGCGACGGGGTGCAGTTTGGGCAGTTCGCCAAGGCGTTGGGAGAGCACGGCGCCCACACCGGTCGAGGAAGCGTCCACTTCCAGAAAGAAGGAGAGGTCCGGGTTTGGATGAGCAAAGACGGGAGCACTGGTGAAGGCCGCCTTGAGTGCCTCGAAAGACTGTTGCGCATCGGGGCTCCAGTGGAGAGAACGAGGCTTACCCTGGAGTAGCGTGGTGAGGGGCGCCACCCTGCGGCTCTAGTTTCTGATGAAACGCCGGTAAAAATTTGCGAAGCCCAGGAATTGTTGCAGTTGCTTGATAGAGTCCGGTCTTGGCCATTCCCGGACGGCGGACAGCTTGTTGGAATCCATGGCGATCCCTGCGGGTGAGATCACGTACCCCAAGTAGTGGACGGACTGTGTGTGGAACTCGCACTTGGATGCCTTGACGCGTAAGTGGTGATGATGGAGGAGTTTGAGCACCTGGCGCACCTGATCGACGTGGGTGTCGAAGTCCGGAGAGAAGACGAGAATGTCATCAAGATAGACGAAGACGAACCTGCCCAGCAAGTCCCGAAGCACGTTGTTGATAAAGGCCTGGAAAACCGATGGAGCGTTGGCCAGGCCGAAGGGCATGACCAGGTATTCATAGTGTCCAGTGCTTGTGCTGAAGGCCATTTTCCACTCATCGCCCTCCCTCACGCGCACCAGGTTGTAGGCATTCTGCAGGTCGAGTTTGGTATACCATTGCGCTGAGCGGAGGCGTTCCAGGGCTGAGGGTACCAGTGGGAGCGGATAGGCGTAGCTGCGCGTGATCTGGTTTCGGTTCCGATAGTCAATGCATGGCCTAAGGCCGCCGTCGCGTTTAGGCACAAAGAAGAAGCCCGCCGAGACCGGTGACGTGGACGGGCGGATGAAGCCAAGGTTCAGATACTCCGAGATGTAGTCCGACATGGACTCCTCCTCGGCGGCGGATAACGGATACAGGCGGGCTTTAGGCAAGGGGGCGTCAGGCAGGAGATCGATGGCGCAGTCGCCGGGACGATGAGGCGGAAGAGAAGGAGGCGAGGCCGTGCCAAAGACCGCGGCCAAGTCCGCGTACTGCACAGGGACGTTGGGCGGCAGTGACTCCGGCTGGCTGAGCGGGAGTGAGTGCACCGCCATGGTGGGCCGAAGGATGCAGCGTTCTTGGCAGCAAGGCGACCAGCGGACCAGCTCGAGAGCTGACCAGGAGATGAGCGGGTCGTGTTCGCGGAGCCAGGGGAGTCCCAGGATGACGGGTTGTGTCAGAGACCCAAGCGGGTAGAAGGTGATGGATTCCTGATGAACCGCCCCGGTGAGCAGACAGAGAGGGGTAGTGATCTGGGTAACGAAGCCCGAGCCAAGCGGGCGACCGTCGGCCAAAGTGATGCGGCGCTTATGGGGCAGAGGAGTGCAGGGAATCTTCCACTGGGAGATGACGTGTTGCGCGATGAAATTCCCTTGCGCGCCGGAGTCGATCAAGGCTGTAAGAGGGACATCACCATGAGTGAACCGCAAAACCACAGGAAGAAGGAAAGAAGACACAAGAGGGGATTGACTCACCCGGGGCGTGCGCGATGGGGTTCTGGCACGCGAGCTGGTAGGCATGGAGGATGGAGCGAGGTCGCAGGTGGAGCGCAGGTGGCGGTCCGAGCCGCAGTAGCAGCACAGTCCCTGTTCGAAGCGGCGTCGGCGTTCCTCGGCAGAGAGGTGGGTGCGATCGACCTCCATGGGTTCTGGTGGAGGTGTGGAAACACGAGGTGGAGGAGAGGCGGTTCGAGAAGCGGAGGCAGAGCGCGGAACAAGGAGCTGGTCCAAACGGATGGCGAGTGTGATGAGCTCGTCCAGTGACAGGTCCAGGTCCCTTCCAGCCAATTCCCTGCGGAGGTCTGACCGTAAGCCCTGACGGAAAGCGGAGAGGAGAGCAGGTGTGTTCCAACTGCTCTGGGCCGCCAGGGTGCGGAATTGCAGGGCGTAGTCGGCGGACAGAGCGGCGACCCTGGTGCCGTAGAGAGAACAACATCTCCCCAGAGGAACTCCCCTCCATGGGGTGCTGTGAAGACGGCACGGAAGGCGGTGAGGAAGCTGCTGTAGATGGTGGCCTCTTCCGCCCCTTGTGCCCAGATGGCAGTAGCCCAATCGAGGGCTCGCCCCGTGAGGAGAAATACAGCTGGCACTGTAGGATAAAGCCCTCGCAGCGTTCCGGATTGTCGTCATACTTGTCCGGAAGAGCGATACGGTATGCCGCTGAAGGCTGGCGAGGAGGGCTGGGAGGAAGAGGAACCGTCTCCGAGGCGTGCACAGCAGGGGAAGGCGTTAGCTGAGACACACGCTGGGTCAGCTCGCTGACGGAGGGTACCAGTGCGTTAAGGGAGCGCTGATTGTCGGCGAGCTGTGAGACCACCTGAACCACTTCCTGGATCTGAGCGTGGAGGTTGGCGATCTGTTCCGCTGTGGAAGCGTCAGGATGTAGGCCGGTGGCCGCTGCCTCCATGTTAGGCTTCTCAAACTGTGACGGACCACGGAATGAGAAGGCAAACGCAAAGCCAAGTGACGATAAGGCAGGTTTATTCAGACTTTGACAACAAAACGGTAGGATATCGGGTATGGAGACAAGGGTAGGGAACCTCGTTGAGAAGCGTGAGTGTGAGGGTGAGTGGTGGTTTTATGTGTTTGGGAGGAAGTCTGTGATGAGGCACAGGTGCATGTGATTAGTATGTGGGTGAGGTCGAGCGAGGCAAGGTGCGAGCGGGTGGAGCGGTGCCGGATTCGGGCGTGACAGATCTTTGTTTGTTTACCACTCCTGGGGAGGGTAACAATGGTCTTTAATTTCCTCCATTTGTACACAATCTGTCCAAACTCTTTAGAGATGGTTTTGTAACCTTTTCCAGCCTGATAAGCATCAACAACTCTTTTTCTGAGTTCCTCAGAAATCTCTTTTGTTGCCATGCCATGATACACATGATAAACAAACGTGTTGTGAAGAGCAGATGGTTCTTTAAATAAAACAGGGTGCCCACTCACACCTGATTGTCATCCCATTAATTGAAAGCATCTGACTCTAATTTAACTTTGAAATTAACTGCTAATCCTAGAGGTTCACATACTTTTGCCACTCACTAATATGTAATATTGGACCATTTTCATCAATAAATAAATGATATAATTAAGTATATAAGTATAATATTTTTATCTCATTTGTTTAACTGGGTTCTCTTTATCTACTTTTAGGACTTCTGTGAAACTCTGATGATGCTTTATGTCATATTTATGCAGAAACATAGAAAATTTTAAAGGGTTCACAATTTTGCAAGCACCACTGTAGATGTAATGTTGACATTAGCAGCAGAGTAAAGAGTGTAAAATTTGAAGTGTGGGAACATCATCTCTGGTATTGTTTTTTAGTACTACTCTGTCACCCCCCGAATGACAAAATATCTGCTGCTGAACTTTGCAAAGTGTATCATGCAGTGAAGCACCATCACTCTTACAGAAGTGTGGACTGTGGAATCAAATTTGCTAGAGAGATTTAGGAAATAAAGTAAGTTACTCACCAAGTTTGGTGAGTAAAATAGTAATAAATTGTGTAGAATTCTAATACAATTCTTCACCTCTAATTTATAGTTTGATGGTTTGAGGGTAGTAATGGTTTTTATTCTGTGTGTTGTGGTATCATGGCCCTGTTATGATATTGTCCTTTTGGGGATGTGATGTCCTCATTTAGTGTTATGAACATGGCCACCCTATAGACAAATCATTCATATCCCACAGGTTCCATAAATATGCACATTATCCATTTACAGTTCTAACGCCTGCCCTAATGAAGATATATTACAACCATTACATTAAGAACTTTATATGACTGTGTGCTTTTCAGGTTCCTCACATTCTCCTGAGAGCCAGCCAGAAATTCACACATGCTCGGCAACTCCCTATGAAGGTAATGTGTTTGAAAGTGTTGTCTAATGAGTCATAAAACTTTTATAAAAAATAGTAGGAATGCTTGGCCATCTCATTTACTACCACTGCATTAAATAGTACCATGATCTTCACAACTCTTCTCTGCTATTATACACCTCTGATGTGACTCGTCAAACAAAACATTTTTGTCTGGAAAGTTAAACAAAACTCTGTAAAACACACATCAATGTATACAGCTCCAGTCTGTGACATTAAGCTGTATAAGATAATGTTTTTATGTGAAATTCATTTGGAAGCAATTTCATGCACATGGAACATTTATGTGGAGGGGGCTACTGATTGGTTGATAGAACATAAGGTGTATTGCTATAATGTTAGTCTACACTTGGTGTCCACAGCAGTTGAAGGTTAAGGGCATTGCCAACAATGGCAGATTTTCAGGATTTTAAATCACACCCTTTTAATCTTAATCCAGGGCCTTATTCACCAAGTAGTCACTTTCCTAAAATAAAATTGATAAAATACTGAATTATAGATAATTACTATCATATTTCATATTTTTCTGTTTACTTACCTTTAGAAGCATCGTATCAATGTTCCCCTCTTATGGAAATGTGACTGAAAGGGTTAACATGCTACCTTCACTGGTCTACACTGAAGCTGATGTGATCTTTCCTCATAATCAAGCAGCTCAAATGTTTAAAACAAGGTTCATTACACACACTCAGATACAGATGCAGTGAACTTGGCAAAATGACACCCACACACTACACTGTTACTACATACTTAATAAGCACACAGCTGAAATAAATTCGCAGCTACACTAAGCACTGTCAACCAGAGTGACATATTGATCGGAGAAGCGAAGGCTTAAAGATCTTGTTCAAGTATCCAACAGTGGAAGCTTTGCAAAGCCAAATCCACAGCCTTCTGGTTAGTAGTCCGAACACTAATCAGACTAAACACCACATTCATGCTTTGATTTTCTGATCTACATCCAAGTTATAGTAAGGATGAAAACCTTCAGCCTAATTTAATAACAGACACCAAATTGTACTTTTCATGCCTTGAACACATTGTTTAATCTTCAATGGACCATTCTAGAAAAGGTGTGTGATCTTGGATAATGATTTATCCAAGAGGTCAGGTGTTCCAATTAATGAGTTAAGATGTAGAGATAACCTATAAGAATGTCCTGCACTATATGGTATGTCAAGATACTATTCAAGTAATATGTGCAAATCCTGAGTGGCATAGATGTAAATCTAAAAAAGTCTACTAAATTACTTCTGTCGCAATCTACAACAAAACAATATGTCAGATGTATTTAAGATTAATTTCTATAGCACTTTTTTACAATGGAGCATTGTCTCAAATCAGCGTTACAATTTAGATTATCTTCTAATATCTAGGGCCAATTCCAAATTGAGCAAGCCTAAGGTGACAGTGGCAAAACTCCCTTAACGTTACAAGGCAGAACCAAGTCTCAAAAAGGGACCCATCCTCCTTGGGTAGTTTAGATGGTCTTGTTAAGAATTACACTAAGTTACCTAGTTAATAGGTTTATAGGAATTGTTTAAAAACAGAAACTAAATAACTATTAACCCACGGATCGACTGGCAGACCGGTTCCATTTTCGCATGGGCCCCCTGTTGTTGGGAGATCTGTCTACTGGGTGCAGGAGGCGCCAAGCTCAAGCCCCCCATCCCGGCACCAACCCTAGACCTTAGTACCGGAAGTTTACTTGGTGGAGATCTTTAGCAAATGGCCCAGGTCCTGCCTCCCCACAAGTCATACGATTGTGCTATTAACCTCCAGTCTGGAACCGTTCCTCCCCAGGAGAGGCTTTTTGCCCTCAACCCCCCCAAGCGGAGGGCCATGGAGGATTACATCAAGAAGGCCCTGTACTTGGGATCAATCGGCCCTCGACCTCGCCTGTGCCAGGGTTTTTTTTGTGGGCAAAAAGTACGGCTCCCTGTGGCCCTGCGTTGACTGCCTGGGCCTCAACCGCATCACTATTAAGAATAGATACCCCCTGCCGCTCATGTCATCCACATTCGAGGTGCTGCAAATGGCCAGTGTGCTCACTAACCTGGACCTATGCAGCCTACCATCTGGCCTCAGCCCTCCTCCCTACACCTTGTCCAGCGCTTCCTGGGGTTTGCTCATTTTTACAGCCGATTTGTGCAGAACTTTAGTTCAGTGGCTGGAACCCTGACTGCTCTCACAGGCCCTGTGATCATTGTTCTTCAAGTGTTTCAGTTTCACCGTGTCCTTCAGGCCGAGTTCCAATAACATCAAGCCCGATGTGCTGTCCGGACAATAGGAAACCCCCGCTGCAGACCCCTCGCCTGAGCTTGTCTTTACGGCACCCCAGATTGTGGCCTCCATGGTCTTGGCCATCGACTGGCTGGTGGACAGGACTCTACATGGCAAACCTGACCCCCGGGATGCGGGTCCCCTGGTTGTAAGTTTCTTCACACCCAGGCCCAAGCCAGGGTCATGCAGTGGGGGCATTCCTCTCCATTCACAGAACACCCTGGCTGGACTCACACAGACAAGTTTCTCCAGTGGTGCTTTTGGTGGTCTGGTATGGAGGCCAAGGTCAAGGTATTCATGGTGGCCTGCGAGGTATGTGCATGCCACAAGACCCCTCGGGATCGTCCAGCTGGAATGCTTTGCCCCCTCCCTGTCCCTGCCACCCCTGGTCCCACCTCGCCCTGGACTTCATCACAGACTTGCCACGATCCAAAGGCATGATGGTCATCCTGGTGGTCATGGACCGTTTCTCCAAGGCCTGTAAGTTTGTGGCGCTCCCCAAACTACTCTCAGCCAGAGAAACAGCGGACCTCAATTTTCATCACGTTATCGGGGTCTATGGCTTCCATGCATCCCACCTCAAACCGTTCCTCTGTTGGGTCTCCCCTCACACTAGCCAGCCTCCAGCCCCCCGACTCATATGTGGCAGTCCAGCCTTCACTGTGCACCGGCTTATGGACGTCTGCCATGTTCAGGGCAGCACCCAGTATCTGGTAGATTGGGAGAGATACGACTTCGAGGAGCAGGTATGGGTTCTCGCGTGCCATGTCCTTGACCCAGAGCACATTTGTGAGTTTCGGAGGAACCACGCCGCAGACACGGGGACATCAGGGGCCGTCCTCGGGTACAAATTCCGAGGCCGAGCCAAGCCAGCTTCTGCATGCACGCGCCGCCAGCGAGTAGCCACCACAAACCCCAACAGGTGCATTCAGGCACATCTAATGCCTAGACTATTTATAGGGACGTGGTGGTGGTGCGCCTCTTTGTGCCATTCGACTTCTCTGCCTTTTTCGTTAGTTACCTTTAGTTACTTCCTTGAGCTCATTAATGTCATCCCTTGTGAGGCACATTGCATTAGGCATGTGAGTTCACACGCCAGTATCTGGTGTTCGACCCCCAGTCGTTAACTTTTGCTATGCCCTCCCACTTGCATGTGTATTAATTTATTCACCTTGTTTTTTCTTTTGCCATTATTGGTGCCTTCCTTTTTTCTTCACTGTCTGTGTGGGGTCTCTTGCACTTGAGTCCTAATACCCTTTTACTTCATGGCTTGCTTGGCGACCTGTAACATTAAAAAAGAAAAAAAAAAAGAATTAAATAACGTAATAATATACTTTATTAAATCCAGTACTGAAGGAGGTGAAAATAATTCAAGGGTGAGAGCAATTATTTATGTATATATATGTATATATATATATACACATATATAGATGCCAATTGTCAGTGCATTTTCTTGTAACAGACATGTGAACATAAATAAGTGTATATATATATACACTCCTGATCAAAATCTTAAGACCAGTTAAAAAATTGCAAGAATTCGCATTTTGTACTATTGGATCTTAAGAAGGTTCTAAGTATAGCTTCACAATGCTAAAAGAGGAAATCGGAGCAAAAGACAAAAACTTTTGAGCAGGGAATTTTTTGAACTGCATTTACCCTCAAACATGATTGATTAAGACCATAGCCTTTAAAAGCCAAAAGCTGCACAAAAATTTAGATTCCATGATATTTTCTGTCAACTATTTACACTGTCAAGACTTCCTGATGGCAAAAGCAAAAAAGCTCACTGACTTTGAACGTGGTAGGATTGTTGAGCTGCATACGCAAGGCCTCTCACAACGTGCCATCGCTGCTGAGGTTGGACGCAGTAAGACAGTCATTTTGCATTTTTTAAATGACCCTGAGGGTTATGGAACAAAAAAGTCAAGTGGTAGACCCAAAAAAAATTCACCAGCGCTGAGCCGTAGGATCTGATTGGCTGTCCGCCAAGAAACGGGACGATCCTCTACCCAAATTAAGGCCATTACTGGTGCTGACTGCAGCCCAATAACCATCAGACGGCATCTACGAGGGAAGGGCTTCAGAAATAAAAAACGTCTTCAAAAGCCACGTCTTCTTCAAAGCCACAAAATTGCCCATTTGGACTTTGCAAGGGTGCACCAAACATGGGACATTGAAAGGTGGAAGAAAGTTGTCTTCTCTGATGAGAAAAATTTTTACCTTTATGGGCCTGATGGCTTCCAACGTTACTGGCGTGACAAGGAGATCCCACCTGAGATGTTTTCTACACGTCACAGTGGGGGGGCTCCATCATGATTTGGGGTGTGTTTTCCTTCAATGGAACAATGGAGCTTCAGGTTGTGCAGGGGCGTCAAACAGCAGCTGGCTATGTGAAGATGTTGCAGCGGGCATCCCTCATGACTGAGGGCCCTCGTCTGTGTGGTAATGACTGGGTTTTTCAACAGGACAATGCTGCAGTTCACAATGCCCGCCTGACAAAGGACTTCTTCCAGGAGAATAACATCACTCTTTTTGTGACCATCCGCGTGTTCCCTGATCTATCCGTTGAAACATTAGAGGGATGGATGGGCAAGGGAAGTTTCAAAAATGGGGACAATCATTCCAGACAGTGGATGCCCTTCTGAAGCCATCTTCAACACACTTGGAGCAACATCCCCAATAGCCCCTGAAAACACTGGCATCTAGCATGCCCAAACGATGTGTGTTTTGAAGTGATTGACAATAGGTGGAGCTACTCATTACTGAGTCGATCTAGACTTTACTTTTTCCATATTTACTAATCTCCTTTCTTTTATACTGAACTCGATCTACATGTACTCATATACATGTATACCTTTATATACCTTAATATATACTCACAGATTATCAACTATATCTGCTTTACTATCTATATATATCTAATATATATATATATATATATATATATATATGTGTGTGTGTGTGTGTGTGTGTGTGTATTCCTACACATAATTTATAAAGGCACTTGTTCGTAGGAAACCCCCGAGTCTTTACAAAACCATGCTGCATTCATTCTGCTTCATTCACATGTGTTGTGCCAGGTTGTGAACCAACACTTTACCTATGCAGTGCTATGTTGTCTTTGAAAATAGCAAAGGCAACAGAAGAGAGGAATGAATGTGCATGCTCCAGCTTCCAGCTGTCACATACACAGATGGGAGAGATAGGGGAGCAGGGCAGGGTGGAAAATAAAGCAGACACTTGCTTTGAAGTCACCCCTATCGCTTTTCTGTATGCCTCCTTTACTCATCAGAATGTCATAACTTGTCGTGTGTGTAAGTTTGTATACATGTATGAGTGAGTATGAGAAATATCTGTTGGATTGAAGAAAAGGGGTAATGGGGAAAGGAGAGATGATTGCGATTATTCACACATAATAAATCATCTATGAAAATATATTCACTCAACACGCAGAATTGGGATACAAGCATCACTGAATGGAAGCACTACCACTATTACTTTGTTTTTATATCACCTTCCTTACACTTGAACTCGACTCCCAAAGAGACGGCAAATGAAAAAAAAAGCATATTGCATTTCAGCTATGTAATAAACACTCAGACATCCAAATGCACACTGAGTTGTGAGTACAAAAGATTGTTATACCAATTGAGTAAGCTCTGTGATGATGGCAGCATGAAATGCTGATTAACCATGGAGATCTCCTGAGCCTCAATGAAACAAGAGGACAGAGACAGACACACAAGGGCTAAGAATGGGGGATGGAAGGTTAGGTAAACACTACTAAAAGGTCACACCCCAAACAAAGACTGTCCCTGAATCTTAGCCAGGGCATTCAAGAAAATACAATCACCTGCCTTTCCTACAAATACACAATTGTTGCAAGATTTTGCCAATACAATATGAATATTTCATGTTTTTTCTGGACAACTTCACAACTTCATTTCATTTGCTAATGATCATCCATTCATGCATTTCAGTCTTGCAACACATTCCACAAAACGTTGAGATGGGGGCAATTTAGGGCTAGTAATGAGGTAAAAAACAAAATAATTATGTGATTAACAAGTGACTATAATCATGATTTGGTAGAAAAGCAGTATCCACGAATACTTGGATAGTGGATTTGAGGAGTAAAGATGGGCAGAGTTTATCAACAAATGTGTAACAAAATTATTGAAATGTTTTAAAACAGTGTTCCTCAAAGGAAGATTGGAAGGGATTTACATATTTCTCCCTCTACAGTGCATAATATCTTTAAACAATTCAAGCAATCTGGAGGAATTTCAGTGGGTAAAGGGCAAGGGCACAAGCATGATCCCTGTGATCTCTGATCAGACGCCACTGCATCAAGAAGCGTCATTCATCAACAGCTGATAGAACCACATGGGAAAGGGATTACTTTATCAAACCTTTATCAAGCACTATGGAGTTACCTTCACAAATGCCACTTAAAATGTTACTGTGCTAAAAAGAAGCCTTATGTTAACCATGTCCAGAAGTGGCGTCAACTTCTCTGGGCTCAAAGGCATCTCGGATGAACCATCACAAAGTGGAAAGCTACTGTGGTCAGACCAATCAGTATTCCAGATCTTTTTTGGAAGAAATGGACCAAAAACAAAATGCTTCATCCAGACAATTATCAGCAAGTCCAAAAGCCAGGCTCTGTCATGGTATAGGGTTGGGTCAGTGCCCTTGGCAATGGTCATTTCTGTGATGTACACTGGTTTTTACTTGGGGCAATGGTGAAAACAGTAGAAGGTCCTGGCTGCCACTGTTTGCCCTTGAGCAAGTAACTTAACTTCAAATGGTTTGGGATATGTTGCCACTGTCAACTCACTGCTCCTTGATTCCCTGGTTTGATCCTGACATTAGTCTCTGTCTGTGAGGAGTCTGCATGTCTGGGATTTACTCCAGGTACTCTTGTTTCCTCCTACATTCCAAACACATTTGTGTTAGAGTAATTGGTGTTTCCAAAGTGCCCTTAGTGTATGAGTGTCTGCGCCCTATTATGAATTGGATACTCATATATACAGCACATGCAGTGTACACATAAACATACACATACACATACACGTATATGCCTATGTGCACACTGTTACCTTAAAAATGAAATAAAACTATACTATAAATAGTAATATGAAAACAAATTATTTAGAATTCCAAACTAAACTATGATGCAGAAATGCACCTTCCACACTGAGGATGAAATCTCTATAAAAGAAAAGAGATCCATTGTAATTCTGCTATGTTCTTTTCTTCACAGCTTTATTTCAAGTGCAGGCCTCAGGTAAATGTGACCATGAGAAATTAAATTAATTCCTTTATTCCAAAAAAAAAATAGCTCTCTGCAGCACTGTTGCAGCATTTATCTTTAGAGACGAAATGGTACAAATAGCAATAGAACTGCAATATAAAAGCTGTAAAGGTATCAGGAGCAAGAAATGGGATATAATTCACCGGGGACTGTTTTTGATGGGTGTGTTTCATTCCACATAAGGTCTGGAGTTTAAAGGCAGCTCAATCCTAGTGCTTGCGACTTCAAGGAACGATGTCTTTACAGATCAATGTATATCTAATAATCTGTCAAGATATGAAGAGCCTCTCAGCAAACTTTGTGTTAACACAGAGTCAATAAACAGAGAAGAGGTAAGTATTAAATATAAAAAATGTGCATCTCACACTACTATAAAGTGTCATGATTCTATATGCATGCTCTCCTAAAAAGTGAAATCTTTGCAGTCTGCAGCCTCTGGAGATGGTGTATATGTGATCATTACATAAGTCTTAATGCTCTGGACAATTAATAAGAAGGTTGTGAGTTTAAATCCTAGCTCTTCCAAGATGCCACTGTTGGTCATTTGAGTAATGTCTTTAACCATAAACTACTCAGCTCAAATGTGAATGTGCAAATCCACTACGGTGCTGGAGCATTAGGGAGCCACTCACCATTTTATTACAGTTTGCTTGCATTTACCCAGTTTAAAAACCACAACCTCAACATATAGGGTTGCCTTAAACAGTGTGAAATTACAGCACTGTTTCATATACCACAGGGTATTTCAGGTTGTCTCCTTTCAGATATGGCTCACAGGTGAACCAATTTAAATTACAGGTGGTCAGCAAGAACCCTTTAGGACTATATTGAAGGACTCAATTTAAGCTCAATTTCACTTCACTGCACCATTCAGAGGGTACTTTAAGTATAAAAACCTCCACCTACATCCGTTATCTGTTCAAAGATCCCGTAGGGAACCTGTGTTTGTAATAGTTTAGTTGCTGTGGAGAATTTAAAATTTTCACCTCTGGGTTTAAGTATATAGTTTACAGTTTAAAGTAAAATATTTCATCATCTACACATTACATTGTACAAAGTTTTGGCTTTTGGCAGCATCAGCTTGTGTAAATTTTAGCTTCAACAGCATATACAGATCACATTTATTTAAGACAACTCACATTGATTTTTTTACTGTTGTAAATACAATGGTTGTTTCTTCCTCTGACAAAATTATGCCAAACAGTTGTGTCAAACAGCTGTGTCTTTCTCACACCATTGATTCAATATTGCAGCGAGTAATTCTGCTTAACTATAAACCACAAAAATATTTGCATATGTATCTTCAACGGCCACCTGCTCAACTTCTAAATTTACTTTTAAACCATTTATCAGATGACCTTAAACCTGAGACATAACTGAGCGCATTAATTCATTCATTAATTGTCATACCTGCTTAATGAAGTTAAGAAGGGAACCAACCCTAGACAGAGCAGCAGTCCATTGCAGAACACATCCATACACACACGCACGCACGCACGCACGCACACACACACACACACACACGCACACACGTATACTGTAGAGATAGCAGCTGACCTAATGCATGTCTTGGAAAAGTGGGAGGAACATGGTATACCCTTGAGGAAATCCTGAGGTAGAGCAGGCAAACTCTATATAGGCAGAGACTGGGCCCTGAGACAAAAATGGGTTTCTGGAGCTGTGAGATGCCAGTGCTAACCACTGTGCCACTGCGCCACCATAATAAGTAGCAGCTTGGCAAAACAAGGGTTTAAATTCCTAACTTTTTGATTAGCTGATTAGCAGTTCACAGCCTTAGCCGCTATGCAACCTCAGTATTTACTCAGCCACTGATTGTGCAAGTTCTCCGACTTAGAAGGATGAGAGACGTCTGTAATATTCATCATAGGTACACTTCAACTATGAGAGACAAAATGAGAAAATAAAATTGTTTAAAGAATTTAATTGTAAATCATGGTGGAAAATAAGTATTTGGTCACACACAAACAAGGAAGATTTCTGGCTCTCACAGACCTGTAACTTCTTCTGTAAGAAGCTCTTCTGTCCTCCACTCGTTACCTGTATTAATGGCACCTGTTTGACCTCATTATCTGTATAAAAGACACCTGTCCACAGTCTCAAACAGTCAGACTCCAAACTCAACCATGGCCAAGACCAAAGAGCTGTCGAAGGACACCAGCAAGAAAATTGTAGACCTGCAGCAGGCTGGGAAGAGTGAATCTACAATAGGCAAGCAGGTTGGTGTGAATAAATCAACTTTGGGAGCAATTGTAAGAAAATGGACCACATACAAGACCATTGATAATCTCCCTCGATCTGGGGCCCCACGCAAGATCTCATCCCGTGGGGGTCAAAATGATCATGAGAATGGTGAGAAAAATCCCAGAACTACACAGAGGGACCTGATGAATGACCTGCAGAGAGCTGGGACCAAAGTAACAAAAGATACCAGCAGTAACACACTACGCCGAGAGGGACTCAGAACCTGCAGTGCCAGGTGTGCCTCCCTGCTTAAGCCAGTACATGTCCAGGCTCATCTGAAGTTTGCCAGAGAGCATATGGATGATCCAGAAGAGGATTGGGAGAATATCATGTGGTCAGATAAAACCAAAATAGAACTTTTTTGGTAAAAATTCAACTCATCGTGTTCGGATTAAGAAGAATGCTGAGTTGCATCCCAAGAACACCATACCTACTGTGAAGCATGGGGGTGGAAACATCATGCTTTGGAGCTGTTTTTCTGCAAAGGGGACAGGATTACTGATCCGTGTTAAAGGAAAGAATAAACGGGGCCATGTATGGGTGAGATTTTAAGCCAAAACCCTCCTTCCAATCAGTGAGAGCACTGAAGATGGAACGTGGCTGGGTCTTCCAGCATGACAATGATCCCAAACACACCACTTGGGCAACAAAGGAGTGGCTCCATAAAAAGCATTTCAAGGTCCTGGAGTGGCCTAGCCAGTCTCCAGACCTCATTCCCATAGAAAGTGTGTGGAGGGAGTTGAAAGTCTGTGTTGCCCTGCGACAGCCCCAAAACATCACTGCTCTAGAGGAGATCTGCATGGAGGAATGGGCCAAAATACCAGCTACAGTGTGTGCAAACCTGGTGAAGACTTACAGGAAATATTTGACCTCTGTCATTGCCAACAAAGGTTATGTTACAACGTATTGAGTTGAACTTTTATTATTGACCAAATACTTATTTTCCACCATGATTTACAATTAAATTCTTTAATGTGATTTAAAATTTCTACAATGTGTGCCTATGATGAAATTTACAGACCTCTCTCATCTTTCTAAGTAGGAGAACTTGCACAATCAGTGACTGATTAAATACTTTTTTTCCCCACTGTATGGAGCAGAGTGGCACGCAAGAGGCTTTTGCTCACTTCTGGTCAGAAAGTTGCCTGGTAGGAGGGGCGAAAAGACACAAAAATTGTACTGTTTATGACTGGAAACGGTATCTGCTGCCTTTATATGAATGATGCTAGACATCATGTTCATCAAAGACCTCAGGAAGCCTTCAATGAGGTCTGTGTGCAAGGGGTGATTCAAGCTGGAGGAGGTTCTGTGATGTTCTGGGTGTGTTTTAAGTATGTGGCAATGGGTCCTTTGGCTGTGGTGACAGTAAATTTGAAACACAATCTACTCTGAGATGCTGGACAGCAGGTTTTGCCTTTTGCTCATTATGTTACTGAGAAACATAACATTACTATTCCTGTATTCCAAGATTACAATTCTTACATTCACAGGACTGCAAATATGATTGATTGACATGATGAACATTCAGGAGCAGTCACACATCTGGACTGGCCCACAATATTAACAAAATATGAATCCTCTTGAAAATCTGTTGGACTATCTGGAACAATCAGTAAGATTCCAGGAAAGGCATCTACAAAATCAGGCCAAACTGCGCAATTCTTTGATGCAAGGGTGGCTTGTCCAGTCCATGCCAAATTGAATCGCAGCTGTTATTCCTGCTTGTGGAGATATTACATGCTATTAGATACATTTCAGTCACAGATGACAATTTTTTGTTTGGTGAGTTTATGTCACGCTGTCACATAAAAGACATGTTACATAAATGTGTTTGGATTTGTGTCTTTGTGCGTGTGTGTGTGTGTGTGTGTGTGTGTGTGTGTGTGTGTGTGTGTGTGAGAGAGAGACAGAGAGAGGATGCGAGGTAAGGAGGGGCTCAGTAAAACAATGCTCTGCATGCACCTCTATACTGAAATGATTTTATACACCTTAAAATTCATTAGGACAATAAATAGAAAATCAATATTTATCGGACAAAAATATTAATTAGATCACTGTATTGGAAACACTGCAGCACCTTGGCTTTTTAGTCAATACTGGCATAGTATAGTATAAGATATGGTGTTCAGACAATGTCCAGACTGTATAATATGCTACAGTGGTGCTTGAAAGTCTGTGAACCCTTTAGAATTTTCTGTATTTCTGCATAAATATGACCTAAAACATCATCAGATTATCACACAAGTCCTAAAAGTAAATAAAGATAACCAAGTTAAACAAATGAGATAAAAATATTGTACTTGTTCATTTATTTATAGAGGAAAATGATCCAATATTACATATTAGTGAGTGGCAAAAGTATGTGAACTTTTGCTGTGAACCTTCGTTGTTCAATCAATGATGGCAAGCCAGCCTAGCTCAGACGCAGCAAAACAGGCCCAAACTATGATACTACCACAATGTTTCACAGATGGGATAAGGTTATTATGCTGGAATGCAGTGTTTCCTTTCTCCAAACGTAACGCTTTTCTTTTAAACCAAAAAGTTCTATTTTGGTCTCATCCGTCCACAAAACATTCTTCCAGTAGCCTTCTGGCTTGTCCATGTGATCTTTAGCAAACTGCAGACGAGCACCAATGTTCTTTTTGAGGAGCAGTGGCTTTCTCCTTGCAACCCTGCCATGCACACTCTTGTTGTTCAGTGTTCTTCTGATGGTGGACTCAGGAACATTAACATTAGCCAATGTGAGAGACGCCTTCAGTTGCTTAAAGTTACCCTGGGGTCCTTTGTGACCTCACCAACTATTACATGCCTTGCTCTTGGAGTGATCTTTATTGGACGACCACTCCTGGGGAGGGTAACAAAGGTGTTGAATTTCCTCCATTTGTACACAATCTGCCTGACTGTAAATTGGTGGAGTCCAAACTCTTTAGAGATGGTTTTGTAACCTTTTCCAGCCTGATGAGCATCATCAACTCTTTTTCTGAAGTCCTCAGAAACCTCCTTTATGCAGAAAAACAGAAAATTCTAAAAGGTTCACAAACCTTCAAGCACCACTGTACGTATTTCACAGAACGTATTGTGGAAGTTAAGGGACGCATAAATGTACATGCCAGAACTGCACCATTGACCCCAGCCAGTGAGGGCGATAGAGGGGTACAGTACAAACTTGTTTGTTATCACTGGAGAAGCTGTAATATGTTATTATGTCTGTAAAAAAGAAAAGAAGATAAAGGAATGAAAGAAAGCATTGAATGATAAGTAATTCTAAAGAGAAAACAGAGTCTCAAATATAATTTTTATATTAGCCAGCCAAAGGGACACTTTTACAGTCTGGGTTCACGCCCCCAGCGGTCTATTTGTGCACGTGCCTTGAGGGCCACTTGTACCAGCTCCTGCACCAGCATGCTTTCAAAAGAAAGAGGTTATGTGTCTCTGTGCAATTACGCTGAAGTTTTGTACTTCAGTATACTTCATTTCTCACAATTCAGCCTTGATTAGGTGTTATGTGGAGCCATAGTGTCTTCAGAAAAGACAAGATACACCCACTTTTATCCCATAATGTGTCTCAGAACATGAAAGAACCTGATAGAGACCTGTTTTTGAGTGACTCATATACTCCCAACTGCCAGTGAGTTAAAAGCATAGCAGTGCAACACATTTAGTAGGTTTCTACATTTAGCAGACACTCTATACAGAGCAACAGTTCACATAATTTAAAATTCAATGAAGGATTGAATTTTGGATTAAGGCTCTTACTTAAGGGCCCAACAGCAGTTTGACAGCACAGGTAGAATCTGAACACTGGATTTACTGTTCCATAGTCCAATATCCTAATCACTGTTCCACCACAGTCCCTCATTTGGTACATTTGGGACGTGGCCTTCATAATCATACACACACACACACACACACACACACACACACACACACACACACACACACACACACAAGCACGCAAGCCCATGCAGGCACAGGTTCTCTCTTCAGGCCAATAATTCTTTCTGCTATCGGTCAGCCCAAGAATCATCACACAGTCAAACATGGATGATCAGCACATGGACTCATGAATGCTCAACTGCCATATGGTTCTTTAACACAGAGTTTATAATTCCTTTGTATTCATCAGCAGCATGTGTGACATCACATTGGCTTGCCAGGCGTGCCTTTTCCTTAGCCAGTGAATTCTAGTTTCTGCTATTAGCAGTCTGAGAAATAGCACAAATTGTATTTTACATACAAATGGCTTTATTAGTGAGGTGCTGGGGAAAAATATAATAACTCTCAGAGACTGCTGGATATTACCATTCTCTTAAAACAATAAATACCTTCAGTTATGAGCATATAGGCAAAGGCAGTCAGCTTCCAAGTGCGGATTCCTTGTTCCCTTGATCAGGTTTTTTAAGATTAAACAAGCCTGAGTTTGACAGTACAGAGACCCAGAAACACACCAAACGAAGGTTTTCTTTCTACTTACTTTTGTTAACAATACATTTTTGCTTAGAACTTTTATCTGTGCTATGGAATACAACAGTGCAGTCAACCAGACTGAAAAACTAACTGACATCTAAAAGGAGAAAACCTTTTTCTCCATCCAGTACAATGCTGGCTATGGCTTCCCCCAAGCTTTATTGTTATTTATGTTTTATTGTCATCAAAATCACTACAGAGAGCTTCAAATGATATCAGCTTTATAAAGGAAATTCTAACTGACATTCTGATCTAAACACCACATTATTATTCATTAATACCATGTATATAGTATACTTTAAATCCATCATGGAGTTTTTACATGTATTATGTATAAGCTGGTTAGAAACATAGTAGGCTTGAAGTTACTGACCATCAGTAAATCTGCCCTCAAGACACTCTTCTGGTAAATATGTGTTTCTCGTATTTTTGCTTAATGTAATACTGTCCTTAAACTGACTTTGTTCAGTAAAAGGCTGAGGCTTTGTTTCAAATACTACGTGCTATGTCACATTACAAAATAGAACCAAGACCTTTGGTAACACATTAATATGGTAGACAGTACTATTTAGTAAGGCAGCATTTAGCTTTTGGACAAGACAGACTTTATTTCACTATGCTGATATGCTTACTCAACTCGTTCAAAATCATACATTGTTATATATAATGACATTCTTCTGCAGCATTATTTGTTTTCCAAAAGCTAGTTATTTTTCCATCAGAATTGTTTTTTATTCTCTCCCAAAACTCTTTCCGCTGGTACAGTGTTCTTAATGTGAAATAGCCGATTTACATAGTGATGAGGCCCATGCAAATAAAGTACCGCTTCTTGTGGAGATTATTCTTTGAAGCTTTAAAGAACAGCAAATATTACTTTCAGGATTTAACCAAACCATGTGAGCACATTAGATAACAAGGGAAGTAAGGGAAGTCAGTTATAAGTGACACAATTTAACGTATGGCTAAAAATCAGACATTAATATTCCATCACTTCTTGGGGAAACTGCTTTCAACTCCAAAAAATTAGGGATCAGGTGTCAATCTGAATATGTGTACGCTTGAGAGACAAACTGCTAAAGATGGGATTGGATATCAGGATTAATGTCAAGCTTGATTTCACTCAGTTTGTTGTATCATTGGTTGACTGGTATTGACATACATAGGTAGATCCCTCTCTGCTACACTGACAAAACTCATTACTTTTCCTTCTTTAGGTGTTACCATTTGACATTACAAATGGCTGACACTGCAGCCCAGAGGAGAAAGCGAGGTTTCATATGAAGACTGTGAACAGACCTGCTTTGTCTTTCTACCATATGGTTGCCAGCTGAAAGTATTACAGACCCTCCCAGACATGATACATCCTAAGTGGAATGTTAAATATAACCACTTGTTATTATACAAAAAAATATAGCTGATACAAACTGCAACAATTTCATTATTTAATTTAGTTATGTACAATACAAAACAGTCAAAATCATGACAAACCAGTAATAAACACATCAAACCTATATATTAAGTCTCAGATTATTCATTTGTGCATTTGTAAGCAACTCTGTCTAAATCCATAGTTTCAGCTATCTCCAAGTAAAGAGAAAACTGAGTTGGGAGAGGCTTCTTGTGAATTGTAGCTGAGTGCAGGTACGTTTAGAGCACTGAAAGGCAATAGAGCATTCGTTGTTGCAATTTGGCTCTTGGAAATGTGATGAGTGATTCCATGGAAACAGATCATTCCTGTAAATGGCGCAACGCAGGATCAGGAGGCATATACACAGGAGGCAAATATGCTGCATGGCCAAAAGCATGTGGTTTATGGCTTCATCATTGTTAGCCTCACCTCATTGCTAACAGGTGAATAAACTCAAGCTATGTTATCTCCATAAACAGAAACATTTATAAACTAGAATGGATCGTACAACAGAATGTAGTGCTTTTCAGTATGGTGTTTTGATGGGATGGCACCATTTTAACAAAAGCAGTTCACCATATTTCTACCTACAAGAGTTATGCTCTAAGTTCTGTTATTTTAAAGTTGAAACATCTACCAGTAAGAGCAAAACTGTGAAGCAACAGGCCTCACAAGCAAACAGAGCAAGAATGTACAAAAGCCTAAGACCACCATGAACATGCTGCCATTATACTCTGAAGTTGTGTAAATGCTTTGTCTAGAATAATGACTCATACTTTACCATCAGACACTCAGACAGACAAACCAAGCTTTGGCAGATGTTGATAATAATGGTGTGTGGCTTGGGCTGGGAACCTCAGTTCCAGTGATGGGAAATCTTAAGTGCTATAGCATAATATTATAAGTATATACTGAATGAAACAAAAAAGGTGATTACTTAATAATAAAGTTTGAAAGTTTATGTCACATATTTCTGTGAGATTATTGGATGGTTGCAAAGCAGAAATCCGAATATTGCCTCAGTCATGTAAACGGGAGGTGTCCCATTATCTGATTACTCAAGTTCAAACACACTCGTTGATCGAATTACTGACAACATCTGATTTTCTGCAGTTTTCGGATTATAAGTGCATGTAAACGCACTCATTGAAGCCTCACCTCACTATTTCGCTGGGGGACCAATAGAAGTGATGTTCCAAAACTGGAAAGCAGGTCTGTCATAGCAGAAAAGAGGTGGCCAACTCTATATTAATAGTCTATATTAATTTCAACAACCACATATGAATGTTCAGGTGTTTATATTTATTTGGCCATGTAGTTTAAAACAGTTCAGCACATTTGTCTATGTTACTCTTAGCAAGTTATAACAGGGCACTGTTTTCCTTTTGGTCATGGATGCCTGGAACCCAAAGCACCCACTCAAGGTCTGCCATGGAGCTTGGATATCAGAACACTGTGGGTGGAGGGCTGGTTTTTTGCAGATACATAACACACAAACCCACACATGGCTTGGGTAAGGTTTCTGGAGGATTTTCCTGTCTGTGTATCTAGTGAAGTGTCCTGGCTGAATGCTTGCCAGCTACTGATCAACCAACTGTGACTAAATGACTTTCGTCTCTCTTTTTTCCTCTATAATTGGGTCTCTCATGCACAGAAAGTTGGCAATCTGGCAGTAAAAGAATGCCAAACACATACGTGCACTGACCAGCACAAATCAAGTACCCCAGCTTTGATTTCTCCGAAGCACTCCCTGACAGCTTAGGGTCAGGTTAACCATTTATATGAATGGACTGTTAGAGAGTAGACCTACAGGAAAAGAGTATCATTCGTAGAAAGATCCTTTTTGAGCCCTTATTCATTTAATTGTACAGTATAAAGTAGTAACAGGTCTTCAGGTGCAGCAGAGGTCCAATACACCAGCCCACCAGGCTCAAGTCCTAGTGATGTCCTCTGGCCAGGTCATAGGTGCCAGTGTACACACCCACCCTTCTACCAGGAAATGTAGATATAAAACAGGACAAAATATTATTTATATCACTGTGTGGAACAACATTGCTTTTAAACTGAATTTATTTATGCTTGGTAATTTCCCCAATGACATGATTTGAAACTTTGTTATTACTTCATGTATAAGTAATTTGATTGAGTCAGAAGTAATGTGCTTTAACCATTTTCTAAAAACAAAGTTGTGTGCACTGCATACTAGTATACATGTGCATCTTTGACGTACTACATGTATATACAATGGAGTAAATATTGTTTTACTTCCCAAAATAATATTCTGAAGATTTCCAACAATATGCATTTCGTAATGTGTGCAAGTAGCCTGGCACCCTCTCTAGAGTTGGTGTCTGCCTTTCGCACTGTGCTGCCAGTTAGGTCCCTGCTCCCCGCATCCCTGAACTTGGTTTAGTGGGTACGAAAATGAATTGAATGAATATTTCTATTTTTTTTATTTCCCTCTTTTTCACTCCAATTTTAATATGCCCAATTCCTTTTGCTGACCATTCCCCATCGTGCTCTGACCCCTTATCTGAGGGAATAGTTATATTTATTACCAAAATATTTAATAACAGATTTATTATGGGTCAGTTTTATACAAGTATGATTTACAGTCAAAATGTAGATCATCATGTCAATTGGGGTTTAAATCCATTTATGTGATACCTGAATTTTTACTGTTATCTGGAGTAACCAATGTCACTTATCATCACTATAGTTTTATTATTTTAACCTGGTAAATAATTACTCTAAAATACCATTTCTGACTTATTTTCGACCCCGCAATCTGATTTGCTAGGAGATATTCTAGGAGTGCCATTATTGCACATTAATGGCACTCTGACTGACACTTTTTAAGAATTACTCTGTGAAATACACATGTAACCTAGCACAACACCGGCCCAAAAAAAATCAGCAAAGTTATAATTACACAAGTAAAACACTGCCAAAATGAAAACTATAATTAGTTTATAAAGTCTAATATTGGTATTGAAAAAAATATTTTGATTTAAGTTTGAAACATGAAGTTATAACAACCAGCCTGATACTTCCAATGAACCAAAGCTTTGTCACCTTAAGGATTTGGAAGAGATGGAAAAGCAAAACAAACTCACTACTTTGAATCAAACATTCCGGGCTCTTAATGGATTCACAGATCGAAGAACAATGAGTCTGAAGATCAGTTTTACTACCATCAACAAAAATGAAATGAATCAGCTTCATTGCTCTTAAAGACGTCCAGCTCTTAACCCAATGAAGCTGCTGATGCTCTATAACTCTCCCTTTACATTTCTCACTGATAATATTAATATTAATAGCTTAATCTTCCAAGTTTATAATGACTAAACAAGTGGATCTTAGACTTTCGTTATAACACCAGGTTCTCACTCAGATTTGCTTCAGTCGGTAGAATAATGTGTCCTAGTAACAGCCTGCCTTGAAAAACATGACCAGTTTTGTTTGCTGAATATAAATAAACTTTTAAAAAAATAAATTAAATTAAAACTTAAAAATAGATATATTTGTTTTATTATCTATATAATAAATAGTTATTGTGAAGGGCATAGTCTGATGATGTTCTAGCAGCGTGGTACCTGATATAATGGAACAATTTTACCTTGCAGAATGTTGATAAACAAATAATTTTTTTCTGTCCTCATTATCTTAAAATCTAACAATAAGCAGCGATAACGGAACTGTGGTATAATCGCAATAATACACTTGAGGTCGTGCTTTAACATGAGATATAGGCAAAGGTGTGCTGCGGTCATAGATCAGCACAACCGAGCCGATATCTCATGTTAAAACTCTCCCTCTCGTGTACTATCGCTTAATTAAAGAGTGTGTTTCTTTGGCTGACTCCTCCAAGATTTAGCTAGAAATTTGTAATTTATTTACCAAGGAGTTTAACAAAAGGAGGCATTTAATATGTCACCTTTATACGAGCACAGACACAGCTAGTTGGCTGTCTAAATAACAAAGAAAGCCAGATGGATAGTACAAAGCTAACAGAAAGTCTGGCTAAACAGCTGGGCTTTCAGTCTTCTAAGAATTTGCTGTCATTATGACAATGCATACAAACATCTTCTTCCTCTGGAATGTCTGCAATGCAGCTGCCTCCCCCATGCCATAAAGAAAACAGAGCCTGCCTTGTATTACCTGCAGACCAGTAGGCATTAGATTGCTTTCCATTCAGTTACCATAAACTAAACTGAACATGTTTCCTTATACCGAGAAAACCAGTCTAAAAACTGACACTGAAACCTAAGGGGAGTTATTGATTTCATCAGTAAGCCTTGTCAGTATATGATATGTGTGTAAAACTACAAGCGTTAAACAAAAAAAAAAAAAAACAGGCAGGACAGCAAGTCATGACGAGATTGTTATTATGTAAAATTGTACATGCAAGTAATTCCAATTATACCTTTTTGTGGTATCCATTCACAACCAGACCCAGCTATAAACATAGTCCTACTAATTCATGGATTAATTATACAGATTTAAATAATGCTTTACAAATCTTTTTGCTTGAAGAATGTAAGTTTCTACAAATATATGTGTTTAATATGAATATTGGCCAAACAACTGCCATAGAAGTCAGTTTATATATGGCTATACAGCTCTTCTCGTTTTCTGACTACAAAAAAGTCTTAACCTTGTCTGTGGTAAATCACTCATTGACTACAGATTGGTACTAGAGTTCTGAAAATACTGGCATATTCCTTTAAGTTTGGCAGTGCACATGTCACTAGCTGGTCATTTTACTCAAACTGGTTCTACATTAAAGAAATATGCCAAACTTCCACAGTCTGTTACCATGGCTGCCTTTTGATGCTGACCTGCAACCACTTAGAGGTTCCTCTGACAGTGTTTTATTGCTGTGAGAGAGTCCCAATGAAGCAGGTCTTAGATCAGCACTGAATGGCAGCTTCGCCTTGAGGCTGTCTGAAAGCAGATGCACTGTTGACAGGAAGAATGGGTGGAAAGGCCACTGGGTCGTGGCATTAAAACAAAGTCCAGATGACATGAATGGAAGCCCTGCCCCTCTGTACTGATGGGTAAGGGAGTGGAGTAAACAACCCTTGCCGACAGCAGGAAGGATTGGGGAAGTGGCTGTCTGTGGGACAGTGGGTTCGGCTGTGGGATGTTGGTGCGGTCTTATGGGGTGAGCCAGAATGTAACTAACGCCAGTCTTGGAGCAGACAGCAACATGTGCAAATGTATTAGCAATGGCTTTGATTTCAGCATCAGTGTTATTTGAGTGCTCCTATAAAAAAGTTACGTTCCAGCTTGAAACAACAAGGCACAGATGCGGGCCTAACATGCATGTTCATGTAATTTTGTGAGGAAAAACCCAGCTTTGCATGCACCATGTAATCCCTTGTGTCTGCACATGCTCATAAATCTGGGCCCCAGCTCTTAGCAGTGACAGATGTACCTTAGGGCAAAACGCCCAGCTGCATGCACCCATATCCCTGCTGCTGCTTCACTTCCTCACAGGATTAACATATAGCGAGTTATCTATTCTTTCTCCTTTAAACGTAGTACTTGATCTAAAGCCAGGTGTGTCAAAAATGGTCAAAAGCCCAGTTTGATCATACGATACTGGCAGTTTACTGATCTGTTGTGCTTGTAATCCAGATTACATTTGGCCATTTAGCAGATGCTCTCTTGCAGAGCAAGTTATGAGATGCTTTTCGCGGTTTACGCTCCATAGCTATTTTTGTTGTGAGGAATGTATGCACCTGCACTGAGGTGGGTGTACAACAGGGGACGTGACATTCATAATCTGCTGGAGCAGGGAACACTGTGGTCCAAAACTGTTAAAAATTCAAACAATGTCTCAGACTCTAGCAATGTGCATTCTTAACACTGTTAGGATAAGCCATATTCAGCAATAGCAAGCTACTTCTCCCAGATGCTCACTGAAGTGATTGGAATATGTTAGTTGTTAGAAATAAGAACAGACAACCTGGCTGCAAATTATCAACCAGTTGATCTGCCATTATACATGGAATGTCACATATTGTATATAAATAAGTGCTACTACAGTATATGCATTAATGAATCATATTTCTGGGATAGATAAGCATCCATTTAATAATTGTTTACACCAGCTCTGTCAGTACCATGACTCATGTTCATCAAAACATAATAATAATGATAATAATAATAATAATAATAATAATAAGAAGAAGAAGAAGAAGAAGAAGAAGAATGTATGACTGTAGAGCAAAATAATGATATGTTAATGATACTCTACTACTGCATATACTCTGCCATTTGTCTCTAGTTGACATTTGTTAGTTATCCCCATTTTTACCTTTCTTCACAATTACAGCATTTAGCACATGCCCTTGTTCAGGGCTTACAATTGAGCTGTGCACTTGAAGGTTAAGCATCTTAAACCCAACAGGCTGGTGAAGCCAGGATTTAAACTTACTGCATTCCTATTAGTAGTCTAGAGCCTTTACCACTGAGCCATGCCCATTTATGCCATTGGCCTTCTATATTAACTATCTTAGGTCCCACATAGTTTTATGTCAACTATGTGTTAAAGGACAGCTACAGAGTCTAAATTTAAAAATTTAAGAAATCAGACAGTGTTCTGGAATAGCTAAGGGAAAACAACTAAAAAAAAACCCACCAACGCTGCAAGTGTGTACATAATAAGCTGAAACAGATGTGAGTGCAGACTGGGAAGCATTAGCATAGCATTTGATCATTTATCCCTCTTCGGAGCATCAACCCTGAAACTACCGGACTCTGATCTCAAGCAAATTGATATGTATAAACAAATACAACCACATCCTGAATTATAATTAAACAGGATCTCTATTGATGAGTAGGTCAACATAAATAAAAAGAATCACTCATTACTGTTTGGCAGCAGTTTGCAATTTCCATCAAAACCATGACAGTGCAATAAGAGGGCTGCAAACACTTTGAGTAAGACTAACTGTCTCTATTGCAGAGCTATATGGACTGTATGGAGCTTCGAAGTGATAGAGCACTGGGTCTGTGGAGGGTGTGCTTTACTGAGAATGTGAATATGGCATTATATTCTCACAATAGCTGTGGTGTATAACTCTGAAAAGAAGCTTTCTCACAAAACCTCCTTTCTATGTCAGGAACGAAGACTCCAGACCAGTGTGGTAGTGCTGAACTTGGTGAAACCCTTCAGTTCCACAATTTAATAACATGTAAAAACAACACACTTTTCTTTTAGAAAAAAACAACTGGAATGTTATCACATACTGTGATTTAAATTAGTTAAATAAAATTCCACAAACTAAAATCCCACAATGCATTTACAACCCAAAGCACATCCCAGAACTTCATTAAGGCCATGAAATAAACTGTAAAGCTGTGAAGGAATGATAATCAAAATGTGTCCATTCATAACAATCACAGACCCCTGAGCCAGGGCTGAGAATCACAACACAAGTCTTTTCAACATCTTAAACTTATTCATTTCTAAAAACAACTATCTAGTACAAACAGCCTGAGCTCAATGACGAAAGCAGCAAACATCAGCCTTTAAGCCCGTCTCCAGTGTGTTTGCAGTTTATGTAGGCCTTTAAGTTGTCTAAAGCAATAAATCAGGGCTGGGCGATATGATGATGACAGCATTAATGTGACATTTTAACGTTCATGCCATTATTGTGGGCATTCGTTTATAAATTTTAATATTGAATATGTAGAGTTTTTTGGAATATGATTCCACCATTCTGTTATAAATTTGTATTGTAAATCACAGCATTACCATATAAGTACCTCAGGATGTTATAGCCAATCTCTGCAAAATTAAGTCACAATACATACTGTCCCTGTGAATTCTGGGGATAGGCCCCAAAGCCCACTGTGACCCTGACCAGGATAAAACATGGAAAAAAACATACTGTGGTGTTCAGGCGGCACAAAGGTTTACAAAACTAGCCCACCGCCACGGTGATGTGTGTTCAGGTCCTGGCAGTGTCTCCCAGCCAGGTTGGGTGTTACATAGCCATGATACGTTTTTGCTGAGGAAAGATAATCCTGATGGGAAATCATCCCCTGCTGCCACAACAGTGACCCCTACTCAGCCCTGCAATGTACTGGCATCCTGTTCAGGGTACATGCTCTTCTGCACCCTGTGAATTCCAGGGAAAGCTCCGAAGCTCTTAGCAGCTCTGACTGAATGGCAATCTAAATCTGAAACACAGGGTCTACATCAGAATTAGTTTGCTTAACTGTAGCATTAAAGGCACAAATACGGATATTATATATGATGAGAGTGATGATGTGGTAACTGTGAAGATGAGTACTGAATTGTATTGGGACACTGGATAATATTATCAGCGCACCCCTAGAAAAACAGAGGAGGCCCCAGGGGGTGCAACAGCAATGCTTTACAACACTCCAGAAACTATCCTTAATGTGCACATTTTATTATTTACATTACTACTGGTGTATTTTTATGTACTGACCACTCACTGGAAAACAATTAAATTAGCTAAAAAGTGACACATTTTCTAAAACATACTCTTAAAATAGACGTTGAGGAAGAGCAAAACAGTTTGTGTGTTGAACAGGTCATCGATCAGGTTTAATTAAGCCCCAAAGTGTATTGCTGTGTAAGTGGTAAGAATAGAAATTTGCCTCGTTGGTTTGACCCATAGTGACAGTGAATGTTTTTTGTTGATTTGTCTATGCACAGCTATGTAACAAATGACCTATTATGAAAGATTGGGATTGTAAAAAACAGATTTTACACCTGGTTCACACACACATGATATGTGTTTAATGTTCATTTCTAGAGTTTTCAGCTATCCCAATGCACCCTGAAGCCTCTGAAATAGTTCAAAGTATGGTGAGAAGGTTTTTAAAACATATTGCCCAGCCCTATAATAAACCTATGCAGGTTCGAGACTTGAAAAAAATCTAAATTTACTGTGGCTGAAACAAAGGGCGTCCTAAACCAAACGGAGCCAGAATGAGTTCAACCCAGCAGGAGGTAGCTGGTCCACATGGATTTGAATTTACAGCGCACTCTTCACATCACCTTGGTAACCAGTTTTCCTGGTCCTTAAAAAATGTCAGGAAGAAAACATTTAAAGTTCGCTGTACTTGGCGTTGCAGCTCAGTATGTGCTGGTGAACTCGGTCTATTCTGTCCTGCAGGATCCTGGCCTGATCTTCAGACAGGTAGCCGAGTTCGGGCGCTGAAGGCTCGCTGTCCCGGTACAGCTGGTGCAGGCGTGCCGGTGCGTCCCGGAACCGGTGCAGTTCAGCCACGCGCCGCGCCGTTTCTCTTCTGAACACGCAGAGAGACGCGAGCGCGGCGCTGTGGTACTTCTCCCACATGTCCAGCACGCGGTAACCGTGCACCAGTCCTGCTTCGTTATCTATGAAAACCAGACCTCCTCGCGCCGTCCATAAGAGGTTACTCGCGTCTCTCTCCATAGCTCGCGCGTCCCATTGCAGGCTGAACAGGTTGCTCACGAGCCGATCGAAGTTGGCCGTGATGTAGTCGAACACGATCAGGTCGCTCCACTGCATGAGCTCGTGCAGTTCTGATTTCGATTTCCCACGCAGATCTGAGGAGACCGGACGCAACCCGACGCTGTCCCGTCGGAAACACGAGGGCACTAAGGTGGGGCTGAGCTCCGGCACCCATTCACTGAGGGACACCACGGAGCCCGGGCTCCATTGTAAAGCCTCCATGAGCGACCGCACGCGCGTCCACTGCTCGCCATCCAGGCGCGCCAGAGCAAGCGGAGGCACGTTGGTGATCCCGAGCAGATCTGCTAAGTAATAGGATAAAGTTTCGCCTTGCACCTGCTCAGCGTTGATGCCGTACCGCACACAAGCACGCTGCCCATCCGAGAATGTAGCCAGCCGGTTGGACGTCCTTCCACAGCCCGGCTCTAACGACACAACCCAGCCATTATGGGCTCGATGCCTCCACCTGCGCGATTCTTCTCTCCCGAAGCCCGTCCACAAATCATTCTCGAGCTCCTGGCTCCAGAAGATACCATCCTCAACCGCAAGCTCGCTTATGTTTGACAAGCGATCGCGCGTTTTATTCCAGACCCTTTCACCAGTCGTGGTGTTCATCGGATGTGGGACGGCCAGCAAGGCTCGAAAAGTTCCCGAAACATCATGTCCAGGATAGACAGGATGTGCACCCGTATCCAGTACCCCGCGTTTGCGCCTCTCCAGTCGCTTTTCCAGTCCGCTCCAGAAGTGCAGCACGAGGGCACAAGTGCACAGCAGCACCAGCGCCGTTAGGTACGCCCATGCAGCCCTCATCTCGTCCTGGAGCCACTCACATTAACCTTCACTCACTACCCTACTGGATCACGCGTCCCGTCCATTCGCACAACGCACGAGTGCGATGATCAACAGTAACCGTCCTCGCGCCCTTTCCATTGTGCGCACTTCTCCAAACCCAACCGGCTCATCTTCCTTCACTTTGCGGCTTTTCACAGTCGTCTCTCCCTACACGCTAACCCCACTATCCACTCCGTCTTTAACAGACGTCTGATTCACTGGATCTAGGTCGCAGATGTTCGCTCTGGTTGTTCACGTCCTCCTCCTCCTCCCCGCGGATCAGTTTGACTCAGAGCTGCCCCGCTCACAGAAAAAGCTTTAGTCACGTGATCTATACAGCCCGCTCTCAGCCAATCAGACCGAAGAGCTGCGTCCAACCAGCAATACTAATAATAATAATAATAATAATAATAATAATAATAATAATAATAATAAACAACAGAACATAGTCTCAGTTCAGCTTTAAAAAACATCTATGCCCACACACCCCAATGAGCATGAGTAGGACAACACTGAAAGTGAAAACTCTCTAAATGTGAGAGAGAAGAAACTATGGGAGGACCAAGGCTTAAAAAGGGACCTATACTCTTTCTTCAGTTTAGATGTTTTTAGAGTTATATAAGAATTAAGTTAAACCACTGAAATTCCGCTATGTGTAATATTTACAAGTGTTACGATTCCTTATAAACAGGTCATATGCAGTATTATTGTCACAATTAATTAAACATATAGTTTTTTATCATTTGGTGCCATGTGTTGATATAGTAGTGTTTTTAGCAATTCTATCTTATATGTGTCCTAAGTGGGTGGTGGCACAGTGGCGCAGCGGTTAGCGCAGTCACCTTACAGCCCCAGTGTCTCCGGTTCGATCCTGACCTCGGACTCTGGCTTTGTGGAGTTTGCATGTAATCCCTGTGTCTTCCCATAGTCCAAAACAAGCATTAGGTTAACTGATTAAGCTAAACTGACACAATCATATGACTAGTTTCGAAGTAAACTTGTGTATTGTTGTAACCTTGTGTCTGTGTAAATAGCCATTGATGCAAGACAGTGGGATTGGATGTAGATATTAGGAGATAATCTGAACTTGTAAAGTTGCTTTGAGACAATGCTCCATTGTAAAAAGCGCTATATAAATAGATCTGACTTGACTTGACATTGTGGAGCATAAATGTTATACAAACCTTTCCAGATAATCAAGTAGTGTTTTGTTTATTGATTCAATTATTTGTATTTGGTAAGGTCTCACAACTGAACTGACTTGTTAATGATTAATTAAAATCGACATAAATATGTCCTATGTAGATTTATTTCCTGCAATTGCTGTGTTAACTTTTTTTCTTTTAGCATAAGCCTGGTCCTCTGGACTAATTGTATGGATATGTCTTTGTGCTTGATATTTAGAGAGGAATGCACAAATATACACTGCAGTCATATAATTTGAATGGGTAATCATTCTTTTCCTGCATCTGCCAGTTTCTATTAACCACAGTAAAGTCCAGCCAACATTACAGAGAAAGCTACAACAGAAAGGGATTTGATTGCTTTTTAGTTCTCTTTAGCTTTTCTTATATGTTTTTGCATACTGTTTATGGGAAACTATTTGAAATGTATAGACTAATTCTGAACAGTAAGTCTTCTTTGTAGTGAGCCGGAAGGTGAAGGTTTCACTACTGATTGTAAAACTCCAAGGTCCCCTAACAAGCACCGTACAAGTAATCTCGACAAGCTTATAAATTAAAATAAATTCATCTTGACCTTTATGCTTAACGTTTTGTAATTTTTGTACATTTTTGTTGTCATTTTTTAAACCGCTTAATCCTGGTCAGGGTTACTGGTGGTGGCACCAATCCATCGTAGCGCACACACACTCAAACACACACTCACACACTCTAAAAACATACATGTCTTTGGTATGTGGGAGGAAACCGGAATACCCAGAGTAAACCCACGTGGACACGGGGAGGTCTTCCTAATTTCAGTATAACACATCTACCATCTACCACCTAAGATTAAGTGCACCTCTATTCATATTCATATATTCAAATATGCTGCTCTGCTAAGGACTGAATCTGTAGACAGTTTCATATTTGTCAGGTCATGTAACAGACAAGTTACATGCCAAGTGATTAAAAGCATACCAAGTTGGTTAATTACAGTTAATTACAATACATTGCAGTTTGAACCTGATAAGTAATAGCAGTTTTTCAAAAGTAATAAAGCTTAAGAAATTTCTTGAATATATTATGACATAATGACATATTTAAGTTATTTTATGGTAAAGGTCACACAATGTAATGACAAGAAATAATGTAAATAATGTAATGACTGAAATAGGAACTTCACACAGGTAAATGGCAAATCCCTTCCAGAATTCTTATTAGGCTTAGACTAATTGTTTGTATCAGAGATTTACCCAGGTCATGTGTATGCCAATTTCATGCCCATAAATGAATGATGGCTTTAATTCATAACACAAGGAAACTCTGATGCTCCATTAATGTACACCAGTACAACTATTAATATGAGCATATCAAAGTAACTGTAAAAATGAACTCAAAGGAATGGTTTGCTTCAATGAGAGATGATCATGTAGCAATGCTTTGAACAAACGCAGTTTTTGAAATTGGAGCTAAAGTTCTTTCTGAAACATTTACAATAGAACAGATTCCATATTCTACTTCTGCAGGACTTGTTTGACTCAAATTTTTATTTTAAATTAGCTGAATGCATGTTCACTCACAGAAAAAGGTAACCTATACTTGGCTTGTTGAGTTGGCAGACAAAAAATATGAAAGACCTGACCCAGCCAAAGGCTTCTGCTGCCATACTGTAGCTGGTCACGAGGAATTACTATTCTAAGCCTGCAGTTAGTCATTAAGTCAAAATCTTATGAATGGATGGACACATTTCTTTTAAATTCAAGTTAACACAAGAATAAAGTAGAGAATATTTGCTGAATACCCTCCAACACATTTTTTATTAGCATTAACAAAAGTTTTTAAGAGGCTGTATCTTTAAAGTGAAAGTGCATTGAGGAAGCTAGACAGAGAAAGGTAGTGAGCAAACAGCCATTAGACATCAGTGCACGGTATGCCTAGACACAAATGCAACCTTCCTCCCATATCAAGCATATCCATTTCCTACCATGTGTCATTTGAAGGTCTGGTGTGGAGGGGGAGTCCCCGTCGCATTCCTCACTCGTTCTCGCCATAAACATGTCCCACTGTTTCCCCAGGAGACTTATAAGAATGTCTGTCTGCGACCCTGCCTGTGACTGGGTTCTAATTTAAATGCATTTTTAGCCAACCATTTGGTTGTTCAATGAATCAAAACGTTATCAGTAAACTTAACTTGTACCATCTTGATCACACAAGGTTCCAGTCAATATATGCTCAGTCTACACAAGTTGTTTCTTAAGCTTTGACCACAAGCTATAAGTTTGCTAAATAGGATAAGCTACCAGTGTAGTAATGTAGTAATTTTATAACATTCATTCATTCATTGTCTTATCCGCTTATCCTAGGCAGGGTCACGGGAGAGTCGGTGCCTAGCCGGCAACACAGGGTGGATGGCAGGAACAACCCTAGACAGGGTGCCAATCCATCGTAGGGCACATACTCTCACACACTCATACACGCATTCACTCTCTAAGGGGCACTTTGAAAACACCAATTAACCTAACACATTTCTTTGGAATGCAAGAGGAAACTGGAGTATCCGAAGAAAACCCACACAAACATGGGGAGAACATTCAAACTCCACACAGTTCACACAGGGATCTTACTGGGGATAGCGGAGCTGCGAGGCGACAATGTTAATCACTGCACCACCGTGCCGCCCAATTTTAAACCATAAAAGTATAAACAGAAATTCATTAAGGACTTATCTTAAACTATACGAGTTAATCTAAAAATATACATGTTTCTGATGCTGCATAGCATTTGTTCTATAAATGTCAAGTAAAATAACCCTATTAGAAATGTTGAAATGCAATTGAACATTATATCTAAAATCATGGACATTGATATGGATTTAGTCTCCCATTTGCTGCTATAACAACATCCACTGTTCTGGCAAGCTTTTCAACATATTTTTGATAGTAATCTTTGGGGAGTCGCCTTTAATAAGCCAAACTAGCATTAGTGAGATAAAGCAATGAGTTACTTGTAGTTAGCATTCAGATTCATCCCAAAGGTGTTTGCTCTGTGAACATTCTCCACCATAAACCAGAGCGAACAGTTTCTTTATGGACCTTTATGGACCTACTTTGTCATGGAGGCATGTCATGCATAGACAATTTCATCTTAAATGGCTGTGCTGATGTTGCTTTTAATGAAAATATATAACTTTTTAATCAGTGTTGACCCAGCAATGCCTTCCAGTTGGGTTAGTTGTCTCACACAGGCATGATTAGCTGTGTCTGAGGATCATTCCCTGGTGCTGCAATAACAGCCCCTGTAAGAGCTGCCATAGACTGGTGTCCCATCCAGGGCAAGCTTACTCTGCATGCTATATTCTATGAATACAGGCAATGGATCCCTCTAGGGAAACAGGGTTAAAACATGAACATATACAGCATTATCATTGCTCAGGGTAGCTACAACTGGTGGCATTCTATGATATGTTGAATGTCACTCTACAACATGAGTCTTACTACTAGTACTATTATTATTCTCTATGTATAAGATTTATGCACCCGTTGACAATTGGGATGATCGAAAAAGCGAAATCCAGTAAGAAAAAGAGATGTACACTTACTTTTGGCCATTTAGTGTATAGTGTGTAAAGGATGGTACTGTCTAGCAAAAATTAGTAGAGGGAGACTTAAAGTTGGAGTCACATTATTCTTCATTATTCTCTGTGTCTTTATGGGTTTTCTCCAGGTACTTTGGTTTCCTCCAACACTCCAAAGAAATTTGGTCATCTAATGTCTCTAAAATCTCCAAGTGTAAGTGAGTGTGTGAGTGCACGTGTGTTTGCATGTGCTCTACGATGAATTGCACCCTGTCTATGGTTGGTTCCTGCCTTAAACCCTCTGTTGCTAGTTAGGTGCCAACTCCCTGCAACCCTAAAATGGATTAAGCAGGTATGAAAATAAATGAAATAAATAATTTATTCAGCTCTTTTAGAAAAAATATGTTTTCATATACACATTATTTTACTTATCCAAATGTCAGGATGCCCTGATATGAGTGTGTTGTGATATTTTTACTTCTTAGCTGAGTTAGCCTTGTTGCTCCAATGCAAACCCATAATACAATCAAAAAATGTCAAATATGTACATTTAAGTTTTGCTGAACTGTCAGAAATTCTCCTAAGTTACCAAACATGAGACTGTTTTGACCACAAGAAATGAGAGATACATTTAGACCAAAAATGTTTAGATCTTTCTGTCTAGAAATGTGTGGTGTGATCAGTTCATATGCAGAAAGTGGGGGTGCCACCTTTGCCCAGTCTGTGTCATTAAATACCCATACTGATACATCATGTGGCTTTTAAAACCACAGCTGGTCCACTCACATTCTCCTTGGTGTCTGGGTCATCTCAGGACCCAATTAATAGGAAACCAGACCTAATACCTTACTGGCTGTAAATAATGTGCACACACGTAGCCCACACATGCCTAATCAACCACACACACATGCATGCATGCGCGCGCGCACACACACACACACACACACACACACACACACACACACACACTTAGACCCTCATTACTCATGCTTGCCTTTACCTTCTACCATCCTCACTGCTTGAATAAAACATACTCAGGCCAGCCATTAACATTAAAAGTTAAAGTCATTTTACTTGTCGCTTTGTGCATATTTTTGACTACAATTGTGAGTTTTGTGTGTGTGTGTGTGTGTGTGTCAGTGTGTGTGTGTGTGTGTGTGAGAGAGAGAGAGAGAGAGAGAGAGAGAGAGAGAGAGAGAGAGATAGAGAGAGAGAGAGCGAATGATACCTTGTTTATATTACATTGTGGTGGCCAATGTTGGATTAAATTGCATAGAAAGATAGCTCCCAAAAAGTTAGTGACACAAAGTGTATGTGTGTGTGTGTGGGGTATCACACAAAAATAGAAGAAAACTAAAAAACAGAAGATACAAAACCAGAAGATCCAAAAGATTTGCTTAATTACTGAAGTTAAGTGAAGGGATAAATATGAGAGGCCGTTTAGGCCATTATTCAAACTTCTCTCATACTCACTGTCAAACTCTCTCACATTCACTATCAAACTCTCTCACACTCATTATCAAACTCTCTCACACTCATTTTCAAACTCTCTCACACTCACTGTCAAACTCTCTCACATTCACTATCAAACTCTCTCACACTCACTATCAAACTCTCTCACACTCACTATCAAACTCTCTCACACTCACTATCAAACTCTCTCATATTCACTATCAAACTGTCTCCTGTTCACCATCAAGATTGAATAAGAGTTTGATAGTGAGTGTGAGAGAGTATGACAGTGTGTGTGAAAGGTGAGTTTGTGAAAGGTGAAAAGCGGCATCTCTCATAGATAAGCGTATATTATGCCACATCAAACATGGAAAAAGCAGTACTTTTTTATGTCATAAGCCCTATTCAGATTGCATTAATTTATGAATGACAAAATCAGTGATGATGTTTTAGGTTATATTTATGCAGTCATATAGAAAATTCTAAAGGGTTCCCAATTTTTAAAGCATCAGTGTATGATTAGCAACCATGCTGAAAAAACAACAATAAAAAAACAAAAGACACTTTTTCAATGCAAGGCATCATCTGCCTGTAAAGTTTTCAGTGATAGGAAATACACTGACATGGCTAGAGGAGGGCTTGTAAACACAGGAAATTACCACAGGAAACCAAGTAAATTTAACCCTGTCCGGACAGGGCTACAGTGTTCAGCGAATTTGTGTTTCTAGAATGTGAACTACACTCATACATAACCATTTCAGGTCAAATTGTGTTCCTAGGGAGTACCAGCCCTATGAACCTATGGACTATGAAGCATTGTGAAATGTGTATTAAAATGTAAAGAGCTAAAGAGCCCTCTCCAGTTCTTATAAAGTCTTATGAAGTCCTATAGAGAGCTACTGTATAATAAAAAATGTGTGACATCACTTCTAAAGAAATGAGTGAATAAATGAGAGAAGAGAGAGGGAAAGAATTCACGTGGCTCCTGTCTGTTTGACTCTAAAGGACTCATCATCCTCAACTTTCCATCCTACCTCTGCCCTTCTCCTCAACTGATTCACTTTTTCCTTTTGGCTGTTTTCCCACCCAGACTTATTTTGTACTAGGCCAATGGGCAATAAGAAATGACTTTAACACATCATGATGTGGAGGTTTGAAAACAAGTCTGTAGCTCATAGCTATTGTGGCTACTTGTTTTCCAAATATATTAGCTGGTCAGAATGTTAACTATCCAAAACATCAGCATCTAAAATTAAACTGTATTTATTATTTAACTGTATTTAACTGGAGACATCAGTTTATAAATTGTAGCACCTGCAGCTACACACAATTTAAATTTTGTGTACGCTATATAGCATACTGTATTACAAATATTATTTTCAGAAACCATGGATGGTGGTTGATAAATTGGCTTAACTAAAAGGAAAAAACAACATGATAAATGAGAAAAATGAGAAGAAAACTTATTTACCATATACAATCCCCATAAATCAGCTTGCTACTGCTCTGTCAGTACACTGCAGGATAGGAGGTAAGGTCCAATCTTTTAAATGCAGAGCTACCCTGATGCTTTATTTAAAAGCAGATCTGTTATTTGTGCTGACTGCTGAATACAGCCAACTGGCATGCTTTGTGAACCTCAGCAGCCCAAAGACTAAAGCTGCATGCTGCTCACTCGCCACAGGGGTCCTCTACACAAAGTCCTGCCAAATTCCGCCATTTTCAATATTTAAGGCACTTTTATTAGCTCAACACTGCCTGTTTTTTCAGAAGCGTTTGGTATTATCTGATATTGCAGCACATACAGTGGTGCTTGAAAGTTTGTGAAACATTTAAAACTTTCTATATTTCTGCACAAATATGACCTAAAAAAAACCTCATCAGATTTTCCACACCAATTTCCTAAAAGAGATTAAGAATGATCACAGTTTTTTAATCAAATGATAGAAAAATAGTATACTTGGTCATTTATTTATCGAAGGGAAAATGATCCAATATTATACATTTAGTGAGTGGAAAAAATTATGTGAACCTCTAGGATTAACAATTTTCATTTGAAGGTGAAATTGATCAGGTGTTTCAAAATCCAATGGGAGACAATCAGTTTGAGTGGGCACCCTGTTTTATTTAAAGACAGGGATATATCAAAGTCTGCTCTTCACAACCCATGTTTGGTGTAAGTGTGTCATGGCCACGAACAACCGGCGACTTCTTATTGGACAAAGATTGTTGATGCCCATAGCCTAAAAGGTTTACAAAAGACCATCTCTAAAGAGTTTTGTACTCCACCAATCCACATTCCAGACAGAATTGTGTTCAAATGGCTGAAATTCAAGACCCTTGTTTAACCCTCCTCAGAGTGGTTCGGCCAACAAAGATCACTCCAAAAGCAGACATGTCAAAGTTGCACGGTCACCAAGGACCCCGGGCACCTTTAAGCAACTGAAGGCCTCTCTCAATTGGCTACTGTTCATTTTCATGCTTCCACCACAGAAGAACACTGAACAAAAGGGTGGTAGTAACAATGGCATGATTGCCAAGTATAAATCCCTGCTCTGAACAAAGAACATCTGGGCCAGGACTGCTGCCATCATTCAGATGGAAACAATTATTCTGTAATTATATCAGAGAATTCTAAAGCAAAATGTCATGACTCTGGTCCATGAACTGAATCTCTAGAGAAGGTGGGTCATGCAGAAAGGACACGCTCTTCCCAACAAGTCTTTCAACCAAAGAATGGTTAAAGAATAATAAAGTTCATGTTTTTGGAATGGCCCAAGTCCAAAACCCGGACCTTAATCAATAATCCAATCAAAATGTTTGTGGAAGACCTGAACCGAGCGTTAATGTGAGCATTTAAGAGTTTGTAAGCTGGTCTGTACGTAAGGAATGGGCTAAAATGTTCTTCCAACGTTGTGCATGGGACTGATCAAGTTACAGGAAACGTTTAGTTGCAGTTATTGCTGCACAGGGGGGTCACACCAGATACTGAAAGCAAAGGTTGACATACTTTTGCCACTCACTAATATGTAATATTGGATCATTTTCCTGAATAAATAAATGACCAAGTGTAATATTTTTGTCTCATTTGTTTAACTGGGTTCTCTTTTTCTACTTTTAAGACTTGTGTGATAAATCTGATGATGTTTTAGGTCATATTTATGCAGAAATATAGAAAATCACAAACTTTTGTAGCACCACTATATTTTGCAGCAATTGTCACAGTCCATCAATTTGGTTTGAATGCTCTTCTCACTCACCATGCACAAGTGTTTCTTCCATCAACAGACAGTTTGGGACGGGACATCATAGAGAACTTGCCAGTTTATTGAGTTCTTCATCTGTGCAGTACTTCTATGCAGTGCAAAGTCACTTTCAGTATTACTACATGTCAGCATTATGGAAATGTATTGATCAAATCTAGCAGTGAGACAAGATTGTAAATACTTCATAACCTCATTAGGGCAACAAGCCTCCAATCTCCCAGATGAGTCAATGTAGAGCAGCAGTTTATAATCCTCTACTAAACAATTTCTTTCCCAGTCCTCCCTTACTTAACTGGTTTACTGGCTATAGCAAACTCATGCATTTTATGAGACTCCATCTTCAAATCGACTAACATGAGTCTTAAAAGCATTGGCTAGCTTTGCACAAGAGTCCGGGCTCATTTCAGTTTAAATTCTCTGAGGAAAAAATGCATTGCTCACAGCTGACCCGGGCAAGGAAGTATCTGGGTCACACGGCCCATTAGGATTAACGATTGTGCTCCAGGATTTCCTGTGTTTCCTCTGCATATTTATACAGAGAATGACCGAGATGAAAGTGCTGCTAAAAGGGTTACTAAGCTGCCCATACTCAGTCAAATCACATCACACAGGCAGGATTGTGCTATGGCATATACTGTATAATACTACAATAAACACAAACTATGTTTGAGGCAAAAGAAAGAGTTGAACTCTACTGCTCCCTTTAATACCTTGCACATAAATTTGATACACTTGGATGTACAAATAAAGATTATCCATCAGCGCATATAACACCAGGCCAGTTAACGATCGAAGCTATAATGAAAAAAAAAAATCCACATTTTACACACATTACCCCGCATTATATTTTGTTATCTGCATGTATTTCTACATGACTGTTTGTGTAATTCAGTTATAAAGTGGTACATGATTTTATAGATTGTTGTGGTGTGTTGTAGGATTTGAAGCTGGTAGTTACAGTTTGGTTGTCACTGCTGTATTCCATGTTTAGAAAAATGCCACGACTGGTTACTTAGTAATCAGGATTTGCTTTCACAAATAAGAGCCGGAGTGCTTGGGTGGTGCAGCATTTATTTTTGTTTTTAGTTATTTATATGGGTGTTTTTTAAAAGCAGGAAGTAAATAATTTATTTGCACAAGACACTTCATTACTCTTAGTCAAATAATGCTTTGTATAAGTACTTTTATAGTACTTGGAAAGTAACAATATTTTCACTTGGGTACATTGACATTTTTTGCTACACTACCAGCCTCTGTTAAACACATCCCTTTAAATATGTCCTCTTGGACTGGTAGAGCAGCTTTTTTGTTTATATTCCAACCCTTCACCCCCATTTCATGATGAATTTTTCAGCTTCTGATTGCTTCAAAGATTTTAATGATATATTATGTCATGGAATGAAGCCTGTCAGAAAATACAGCACCCTTATCGTACCAAGGCACAAGTTAGTTGAGAGATGTCAGCTGCATACTAATGCTGTGTTTCTGTTGTAGCCTGAATGTGGAACCAATGAAAATCAAGCATGAGCTAAAGCAATCTGAAATGAATAAAACAGTTAAATGTTTAATGTTATTTCTGTGTAACCTAAGTCAGCTCTACAGAGTTGAAGCTTCAGATGAATTACAAATAAGAAACAAATGCTTGTATATTCTGATGATGAGATGTCCTTATTCTGCTTTTGCATGTATACTGGACCTTTGATAAAAAGAAAATATGGGATGCAAACATTTTCACCATATTGCCTGCTTAACCCTACCATTCTGGAGCATCAATTCGGTAGGTGTGGACCATGGCAGGCAGAGGCAATATGTGTGCACTGGGCCTTAGTGTTAGCAAGTGTTGCTATCAGTTCTGGTTAAATGAGCATTATAGCACAGCACTTAGCGTGAGCCTGAACTGCAGCAAGCACCACCAACAGGTGTCCAAGGCACCACAAAGTGTTCACCACCACTGAATTATTGTATTTAGCAAGCCTGGAAATTAAAAGTACACAAAATCAAGTTTATGACTTGCTAAGACACACCCATGTACACAAACCTTATAATCACAGCTCGGTGTTATAATAAATTATTAGAGCAAATTACTGCTCTCTGTAAAGGATGAACAACGGACTCATTTCACATTTATTGTGTACGGAGCTATTGGTGGCACAAAGTGAAATATTGTAATGGATTCACATTTCACACATCTGCATAACAACCTCATATCTAAGCACTATAAAAAAAGGCAATCGCTCCTATGAAAAGACGCAATGACGTGCTAGTCATTTATCAGAGGAGATGTTGTAGCTCCATCTAGAGGTAACAATAAGCTAAGCGAGTTGTATCTTTATCTGAATGAATCCTTTTTAAAACTGAGTATTTATTAGTGTGGTTGCCTATACAGGCAACCACACTATTGAAATCCGAAAGTATTATTATTATTATTATTATTCCATGATTTCCGACGCATTTCAACTGCCGCAGCTTTCGAGATATCGACCCCGTTCCAGCGTCATTGCGTTGGGTCTGGTTGGGAATGGTGTGCTTGTATAGGGCTCTCCGGTCCGAATTTTCCCATAGGAAATGAATGGGCCAAAAATTAATGACTCATAACTCAGTCAGTTTTGGACCTACGGCCACGAAATTCGGCAAGCTTGGTCCCGGGTGCAATCTGAGGTGACCTGTGATGCACATGGGGCCCCTATGGACCCCAGGTGGGCACTGGGGCCCCTGGGTGGGCCAAGGACTAATACTCAGACAGTTTTCGACCTACGGCCACGAAACTCGGCAAGCTTGATCCCGGGTGCAATCTGAGGTGATATGTGATGCACATGGGGCCCCTGTAGACCCCGGGTGGGCACTGGGGCCCCTGGGTGGGCCAAGGTGACTGACACGGTGGGCCCCACTACTGGGGTGCCCTCCCGGTGTTGGGCCAGGGGTATATGTTCTCACGATTAATTATTCGTTTTCTCTCCATCCGCCTCACTCCCCCCTTTTTGCCGTATACAGATTTTTCTACTCACTCGGGCAAGCTTGATCACCGTGGTGCAATCTGAGGTGATATGTGATGCACACGGGGCCCCTGTAGACCCCGGGTGGGCACTGGGGCCCTGGTTTGGGCCAAGGAACTGTAACTCGACAGTTTTCGACCTACGGCCACGAAACTCGGCAAGCTTGATCCCGGGTGCAATCTGAGGTGATATGTGATGCCCATGGGGCCCCTATGGACCCCAGGTGGGCACTGGGGCCCCTGGGTGGACCAATGACAGTAACTCAGACAGTTTTCGACCTACGGCCACGAAACTCGGCAAGCTTGATCCTGGGTGCAATCTGAGGTGATATGTGATGCCCATGGGGCCCATGAGGACCCCAGGTGGGCATTAGGGCTCCTGGGTAGGCCAATGACTAACTCAGTCAGTTTTTGACCTACGGCCACGAAATTCGTCAAGCTTGATCCCGGGTGCAATCTGAGGTGATATGTGATGCCCATGGGGCCATTGCAGAGTGGCAACCACACTCGCATTTTCTTCAGGAAATGCACCTCTCTAGTTGTATTTGTCATTAGTGATGTATTTATACAAACTTACTTACATATCACTCCTCGACCTGATGACTTTGACAAATGGAAATGTGGTATGCATATCTGTACTATTGGCCTAAACTCACAAAAAACAAGTCCTTGTGTTTCGATTGTGGAATATTCAGAAAGTGGAAAGCCTACTTACATTATTTCTTATACATTTTTTTCCAGACATATTTAATGCATCATATCTGCTGACTGGGCAGGGTTTCAACTCTCTACCGTGTTCCTGATGAGTACCACTGTATGTGCTTCTCCATTTAGGTTACTACCTAGCACAGGTTCCTTGAAAATTATTATATTTTGTCTCTTTCTGTGTGTGGGCACGTTATATAAGCTTGATCATTTCAGAGGTTGCTGACGTCAGGTGTGCGTCTTTCATGTATTTTGGAGTCTGCACATTGTAGTTTGAGTTCAAAATTTGCTTTGATAGTTTTTTTAAACACATTACTTTGAGACTCATTTTGATAATTCTCATAATGCTTGCAGGCTTTGTGTGCTCATTTTAAACCTTGCTTTGGATGCTCGTGTGTCATTCATTTTTGCTTCAGCTCGCCTTTGTTTGCATGCTGTTGTGCATACTTGTGATTCTGGTGCCAACCTCTGCTCATTCTGACTTGATTATTCACTTTCACTATGGATTCCGGCTGCTGGTTGTATATACACTGCTCAAAAAATAAAGGGAACACTTAACACAAGCTGCGTGTCCAAGGGAACACAACGCAATATAACTCCAAGTAAATCAAACTTCTGTGAAATCAAACTGTCCACTTAAGAAGCAACACTGATTGACAATCAATTCCACATGCTGTTGTGCAAACGGAATAGACAACAGGTGGAAATTATGGGCTTTACGCAATTATAGACTCCAAGGTAAATCACAACTATCTCGTGAAATCAACAACCAAATGTCCCACTTAGAAGTCAACACATGCATGGTGACAATCAATTCCACCTGCTGTTTGTGCACAACGGAATAGACAACAGGTGGAAATTATTGGCAATTAGCAAGACACACTCAATAAAGGAGTGGTTCTGCAGGTGGGGACCACAGACCACTTCTCAGTACCTATGCTTTCTGGCTGATGTTTTGGTCACTTTTGAATGTTGGTGGTGCTTTCACACTCGTGGTAGCATGAGACGGACTCTACAACCCACACAAGTGGCTCAGGTAGTGCAGCTCATCCATGATTTCACATCAATGCGAGCTGTGGCAAGAAGGTTTGCTGTGTCTGTCAGCGTAGTGTACAGAGGTTGGAGGTGCTACCAGGAGACAGGCCAGTACACCAGGAGACGTGGAGGAGGCCGTAGGAGGGCAACAACCCAGCAGCAGGACCACTACCTCCACCTTTGTTCAAGGAGGAACAGGAGGAGCACTGCCAGAGCCCTGCAAAATGACTTCCAGCAGGCCACAAATGTGCATGTGTCTGCACAAACGGTAAAAACCGACTCCATGAGGATGGTATGAGGGCCTGCTGTCCACAGATGGGGGTTGTGCTGACAGCCCAACACCGTGCAGGACGCTTGGCATTTTCCAGAGAACACCAGGATTGGCAAATTCGCCACTGGCGCCCTGTGCTCTTCACAGATGAAAGCAGGTTCACACTGAGCACATGACAGATGTGACAGAGTCTGGAGACGCCGTGGAGAGCGATCTGCTGCCTGCAACATCCTTCAGCATGACCAGTTTGGCAGTGGGTCAGTAATGGTGTGGGCAGGCATTTCTTTAGAGGGCCATACAGCCCTCCATGTGCTCGCCAGAGGTAGCCTGACTGCAATTAGGTACCGAGATGAGATCCTCAGACCGCTTGTGAGACCATATGTTGGTGCGGTTGGCCCTGGGTTCCTCCTAATGCAGGACAATGCTAGACCTCATGTGGCTGGAGTGTGTCAGCAGTTCCTGCAAGATGAAGGCTATTGAAGCTATGGACTGGCCCGCCCGTTCCCCAGACCTGAATCTGATTGAGCACATCTGGGACATCATGTCTTGCTCCATCCACCGATGTCACGTTGCACCACAAACTGTACAGGAGTTGGCGGATGCTTCAGTCCAGGTCTGGGAGGAGATCCCTTAGGAGACCATCCACCACCTCATCAGGAGCATGCCCAGGTGTTGTAGGGAGGTCATACAGGCACGTGGAGGCCACACACAATACTGAGCCTCATTTTGTTTTAAGGACATTACATCAAAGTTGGATCAGCCTGTAGTGTGTTTTTCCACTTTAATTTTGTGTGTGACTCCAAATCCAGGCCTCCATTGGTTAATAAATTTGATTTCCATTAATGATTTTTGTGTGATTTTGTTGTCAGCACATTCAACTTTGTACAGAACAAAGTATTCAATGAGAATATTTAATTCATTCAGATCTAGGATGTGTTATTTGAGTGATCCCTTTATTTTTTTGAGCAGTGTTTTTGTATACTGTATTCTTCAGGGATGTGTGTGGTGGCATTGTTGGTTATTTACATTTACATTTACAGCATTTAGCTGTAAATGAGCGACTTACAATCCTAGCAACTGTGGGCTATGGGTCTTGCTCAAGGACCCAACAGTGGCAGCGGTGAGATTTGAACCCTGGACCTTCTGGTCCATAGTCCAGTACCTTACCCACTAGGCTACCACAGTCCCATATTCTCCCCTTCCCTTCACTCCATTCCATACACTGACAACCCTAGACTGGAGTATAACAGATTGGGGGGCTCTCTCAGCTGTTTGATGTAGGACCCCAATTTGAGGATCCAGTTTTTCAGATTGAGTTAAAGGATTTGAAGTTATCCAGGACAGAGACAAGACTACCAGGTAGAGCTGTTGTTACTTAGGAGATGAATGTCAGCAGGGAAATGACTGTATAACAGCTGCTTGAAGAATCTGTTCTGAAGCCTGTACCCCTATGTCTACCTCTCCCACATCTATGCTCATCTGGATAATCAGGCATGAGTGGTTGCCCTGTTGCAATTAAAGAATGGGGATCTCTAAAAGTCTGACAATTTTTACAAAATGTTTATGAAATACCTCTCTCACACTGGCTAATGCTAATGTTCATAAATACACCACCAGGAAAACACTGAACAACAATGGTCTGCATGGTAGTTTTGCAAGGAGAAAGCCATAGATCTCCAAATAGAACATTGCTGCCTGTCTGCAGTGTTCGAAAGATCGTATGGACAAGTCAGAAGGATACTGGAAAAATTATGGACAGATAAGACCAAAATAGAACCTCTTTATTTAAATGACAAGCATTATATTTGGAGAAAGGAAAACATATAAAAGTCTTATGCCATATGTGAAACATTGTTGTGGAAGTATCTTGGGTTGGGCCTGTTTTACTGCATCTGGGCCAGGATGCCTTTTCATCATTGAGGAAGCAACGAATTTTGAATCATACCAGCACATTATAAAGGAACTGAATCTCTAGAGAAGGTGGGTCATGCAGCAAGACAGCAGCTCTAAGCACACAAGTTGTTCTACCAAAGAATGGTTAAGGAAGAGTAAAGCTAATGCTTTGGAATGTCCAACTCAATGTCCTGATTATAATCCAACAGAAATGTCGTGTTGTTCACCAACGACATCCCAGAGTTGAAGCTGATCTGTATGGAGGAATGGGCTAAATGTCTTCCAAGCCTATCAGGACTAACCATCAGTTTCCTGACTGAAGATAATCACAGATAAAATACCTACATTGTATATTAAATTAGCACACTGGTAGTGTTGGGGACTGCACAGCTTCAGGGACCCATGTTTGAGTAAAGTCGCCATAAGACTCCTTCTCCTGAAGTGCTCTTTATGTGACCTTTTTAAATGTAAACTTACAGGACTATTAGAGTGGAAAAAAGTGGAAAGATAATAACAATTAGAAGAAAAATAAGAATATATAAGATTAAAAATTCTAAAATAGAAATGTATAATGTACATGAAAGAATGTATGCATTCTCTATGTGTGTACTGTAACAATGATGCTACGGGAAACTTAATTTCCCTGAGGGAAAACTCCCAAAGGGATCAATACATTTCTTATCTTACCTGACAAATCTTATCTTATCTTACCTGAAAAATGTGTCCAGCCACTATTTATAAATTGTCCAGGATTAGGTTTTGCATTACTTTGACTGTGTGTGCTGCCCAGCAATGAACAGGTACCCTCTGTAGTGGTTTCATGGTAGGCCCCTACCATGATAACCATGTTCCACCTTTTCTTAACTGTTTAAAAAACAAAACAAACAAACAAAAAAAAAAAAATGTAAAAAGTGCTTAGAAACATGATTTGCTTTAGTAATTCCTGTTATTATATTATCTGCAAGTCATATAAACCATGAAATAATACACAATTTGTTGCAATAGTAATGATTTATAGTAATTTACATATATTATTAGCTGATTTTTGACAAAAACGATTGTTTGATCAGTTTGTGTTTACTGTATAATGTTTTAAAGCTACAAATGAAAGACAATGGCACTTTGGTGGTGAAGTGGTATATTATGAGTGAAAAGCATCTCTCAAATATTCCTGCGGCAGATATGTGGGATTTGTCTTGCTAAAAGTCATTTCACTCTGAACTGTATTTGACTGCATTCGTTCTTCACTTAATTCTGGCCAATTTCCATGTCCCTGCCACTCAGAAACATCATAGCATGAATTTTAACCAACTTGCTGAAGGGGTTGGTACTGGCCAGTTGATGAGCAGTGCCTTGTTTTTGCCAGACATGCTGCTTGGACATGCTGTTCAGACATGCTGCTTCTGCTCAACAAGTTAAATGTCCTACATGCTCATCTTTCGTTCTCCAAGCTCTACATAACACTTCTAAAGGTCCTTTAAAATATAGTGCACTATATAGTGAACAGGGAACAGTTTCAGACAACAGTAATTTTTGAACCCACTGTAGATGTTGCCTAGGTAGCCTTGTTTCTGTTTGGTGTGGGCATTGAGGAGAATGCTGTTAGAATCTCCAAATGGTCCAAATAATCTTAAATGTGAGGAGATCAGAATGACCATGAACACCAGTTGATTATGCCAAGTACATGCACAGAATTTGTTCAGGCTAGATTTGGTGCATATATATGTGGGACAGGACAGTATTTAAATCAGAAATACAATAAGTAATAAGTACAATATAAACAGAAATCTCAAAAAATACAGACAAAATGCAACCTGGTATTTATAGCCTTAAAGTAGAAAGTGATTCCAGTAAGTGCAAGATTCAGGAATTCTTCGATCAAGCCAACTGCAGGCTGTTAAAATAATTAGCTGGGTTAGTTAAGGCCACAAAAATATAAAGCCAGTATGATAGTGAAGCAGCGCCCTCCTGCGACCCATTCCTGTACTGCATGACTTTGTTACAACTCAGTTACGGTCTGCTCTTTCTAAAATACAGATGTCTGCAAGCTGTCACTTACTCAGCAAGTTGTTAAATACAACTTCAGCAATGACCTTTTGCACATTCATCAAGCATATATCAAAATAAAATTAAGTGTCATCATTCTGGATACTTCAGGGAAATTACTTTAGAACTTTTGGAGATGTGAATCACAGACGTGGCAGATTTTTGGCAGTTTTAACTATCATGCTAAATTGCTCAGCAGAAGGACTTTAATATGTTTTCAGGGAAAGTAGTTGGACAGCATGATAGTACAGCGTGAAAGTAGGTGCAGAAATTTTATTAAGAAAAGTTTAATAACAAAGTTCAGTCTGACGAATTACACAGCATAAAACAATGTGTGTCTGTTGTTTGTCTTTTTTGTGTGTGCACAGCCAGGGTGTCTTTTTTTTCTCCATGGCCCTTTCATCACCAACCCACACACTCACGCCCGCATATTTACAAATGTAGCCAGTCAAACAAACACATGTAAAACAACCAAACAAGCAATTTAGGATCAATTTCAAGTATGCATTCAGAGCTATCTCTGAGGTGTACTGCACTGCATAAAGCAAAACTGATTAAAAACGAAACCTGTGCAGTATCTTGCTGAAATCTCATCCAGGATGTCTGTAGATCAATGTGTTAATGTGGTTTGTCTTTGTATTCAGGAAATTTGATTTTATGGTTCATTTTGCCTGCATAGCTGCCCTAGGCATAATTTAGATATATTAGTTTCTTTTATCTTGATTTAAAAATGTACGTTTTGCCTTTAATGTATATTACATATAAACATATATACTGTATATTATTACTATAGTCTATATTGCACCCATTCCCAATTAAAGCTAAAACAGATCAGTTTCTGGCTGTCTTTCTGTCAGTGATACTTTGACTCATTTTGAGAACTCGCACTGACCACTGGGGCAATAACACTATGCACAATAATATTTTGAAGTCAAAAGTTAATATGACTGAATATATGTTGTAGTCACATGATTGTACAATATGCTAAATGATAATTGCTACATGCTTCATACGAGTACTGTGTTTTTTACAATATGATGAAGTCTAAGTACAAGTTTACTCTAATAATGTATTGATAAATATCAGATTTTTCTGATAATGTTTCATTTACATACAGTAAGTACTTAAAAAAATAACCCAAAGAAATATGTGCATGATTTTATTTATGTATCAAGTTTGTCTCAGTTGTTTCTCTTAAAATTCAGTATCAGAAAAATGAGTGCCTTACGATGGGTTGACATCCTGTCTGGGTTGTTGTTCCTGCTTTGCTCCCTGTGCTGCTTGCTTGGCACCGGCATTCCCACGACCCTGACTAGGAACAAGCGAATAAGACAGTTAATGAATAAATGAGAAAAATATACAAAAGACAGTCATGAGTTACTAAATAAACTATTTTTATTTCAGAATTAGGATACTGGTCTGAAAAACTGAATTAGTATTGGATGGGAATGTATGTTATAATGCTGTTGGTAGTGGCCTAGAAATTAAACAATTTATTTTAAAAATTTGTAATTCTAAGGTGTTCTGTGTCATCAGGAAAACAACATTTTACCCCCACTTTTCCAGATTTGTCTGTTTGGACTTTAGTCACTTTCACTAGCTTATTCAGATTGGCTGCTCCAGTAAAGATGCCGGCATATCTGTGCTGAGTAACATGCAGCAGGATAAAGAAAGCTAGCTGACATTATTAATATGAATATTCCACAATGTCCATTTGCAGTTATGATCTTTTAACATTTCTGCCTTTATTTTCTTTGTACTTTGCTGAAAATGTTTTATTTTGCACTGGCACTCTTCCTCAGACCCCTGCAATACCATGTTCACACTACGAGCAGCATATTTACTCACATATGACTTTATTTCTGTACGTTAGCTTACTTTTGATTGAAAGTATGCATCTTATAACAAAGGGAGAGAACATGTCACGTCTCTGCTGCCCCCAGCTGAGGTACTATATTGTAGTGTCGAGAGAAACACTCCAGTAGTCTTGCTCATTGTGAAGCTTTATTTAGAACAGACTGTAGGCACTGAGAAACAAGTCTTTACTACAACTAGAAATTGTGTGACCTTGAATGAGAAAGCTCAGGGAATGGAGCGTCCCTGATCTAAGTAACGTTTCCCTATATGGTGAATTACACATCACACATAGGAAATATCCCAAATATGTCAACTAATAACTAACATACAATGGGACTGAAAATTATACACATAAAAATCGACTTTGATAGCTTTGATCAGTAACTCGGCTTACTGGACCTGCAATGCATGTACACAGCCACTGAGGAATGCACAACCCACCTTTTCAGAGCCAGAGAGGCTGGTGATGCCATCCAAAGCTCAGACATTACTGCTGCTGATCCCAGTCTCTCTGGTAATGGGTTGGACAGTGGTCCATGTCTTCTGGGTCACGAGATGCTCACACACCCCTGTCACGTCGACCTGGTTGGGGCAGCACTTTGAGAGTTAGCCATGTACATGTCCAGACACTTGGTGAGATTGACTTGGTGGATTAACCAAGTTAACAAAGCATGAGGGTTCAGTAAAGATAAGGTTTAAATGTCTAAACTCCACCATGGTAGCCAGGAGCTTGCACTGTGTTACACAATAGTTGCTCTCTGGTTAGGAGAGGCCTCTATTCTAACAAGCGATTACTCGCTTGGCACTATCCTTTAACAGTATTGCTCCGATGCCCACATTACTGGCTTTGGTGTCAGCGATAAATGGTTTGCATGGCATGGTAAATGCAAGCATGGGTGAAGTGACCAAAGCACGCTGGAGACATTGTAATGTTTCCTCTGCTTTGTCAAACCATTTAAAGCTCATACTTTTGGTTAGGAGACAGTGCCACGAGGCAGTGTTATCTATGTCAGTAGGACATCGGTCACAAGAAGCAGAGGTTGAAAGTCCGCGTGGGCTACCACTGAACTGTGTTGTTCTTGGCTGGTTTCATTGCCCCTCCCTCACCACTTACAACAGAGGAACCCAACTTTTTGATGGCTGAGACCAACGCTAATCCACACAGAACCACCATGCACTGTTCTTTTTTTGATGAGCACAACCGGTGCCATCCATGGTCTACTGGATCAGACTGCCAGTAGATGCCATCTGTTTGAGTTTTCCTTTTCTGTCATTAGGCTCAAGCCAAGTGGTGTGGGTGCAAGCAGATTGGCGTCACCGAGTCTATCTCAGTTTTATGCAGTACCAATTGGTTTGCAAACTGCCCTCCTCACATGCTGCTAGGTTTCTGAGGCTACTGTGTATACAACTTGCCACACCAAGTTCCTGCACTGCCATGAGCATAATTTAGGAGTGTGCTGGTCACCTGTGTAATTGAGGCAGATTACAGATGGTCTCCACTTCTATCACTGTGGTAGTCAGCAACTGTTTTAAATAAAATTTGTATAAAACACAGGAAGCAGGTTAAGTGATTAACCATTAAGTGTAAATGCATGTGGTTAAAAACTATACAACACACATGAAAATACAGCAGGTAGATAGAGATAATGTTATCCAATTGCCACAAAATCTGTGCAGAATAAGTCTCATTTGAGCCCAGATCTGAATTTAATTGCATGTCTGAACACAGCCTAAGAAGATCTCTGTGCTGATTTCTATGAGAAGTGTGTTAAGTGTGGAATTCTTACAATACACTAGTTCTTATGCCAAGGGATGGTTTGTGACACGTTTATCCTCTACCTTTTGTATTGTTATGACCTTTGTATTTGAAATAGAAAAGTAATTCACAGTACTTTCCCCCCAGTTGTGTAGATTTATACCTAGGGCCATGTATTATATAACAAGGTTGTACATTTTCATACATATTAAGGTTTATTTACATAAGCCTATATACTAACTGAATGAAAGTTCACAGTGTGAGTTTACTGTTTTCCAAGTTTTCAATTAATCCAAAGAAACACTGCTATACATGGATTCTCAAAATCAAGTAGTCTGTGTTGATACACACATAGCAAAATACAGTCTTTTTATATGTAGTCATAATTACACAGACGCTTGCATGCCCTTTTGCCACTTTGGTTGTGTTGTGTGGACAAAAACGGGATTAAATAGAATCTTGGTTACCATGGTGAACCAAACAAACTGTTAATCCACTTACCTCTGGCCAATCTCTTATGCGTCCACACATAGACACTAGGTCTCACTCAAATACACTTTAAATGAACACAGTATTTTAGCTGGTTAGGTTTGTCTGTAGTGAAGAAATAGTCATTTCTATGGAATTTGTATGGGTGTTATATTTATGGTATGCTCTGTTTATTAAAATAAGTGCTGCTCTCAGTAACCCGAGCAGCTTGCACCTTACTAGATGTAAATGGGGTATAAAAATCTTAATCTGTGTGTGCAGTTTGGATTCATACTTGCTGATACAAAGCTTAGTGACATCTGGTAAACTTGAGAGAAAAGATTTTACACTTGGCAAAAATAAATATCATGCAGTTTGTCACAGCTGGTTTTGCATTAAGAAACATGTTTTGGAATGACAAAATTTAATAGCAACTGTTCCCAGGTCATCTTGTGTTTCAGGGAAATTTTAGAGGTCATTCAAGAAAATTAATTAGTAGTGCAGCACTCGAAAAACAAGTGGAGAAGGTGAGATGAGGACATGCCAAAAATGCTATTGATGAATTGGATTAAACAATAGAGACGAGTCATGCCAGGCTCATCACCAAACACAAATGTTCATCACTCAAGGAATGTTTTACCACATCTAGCAATGTGCTAGAACATCAAGAACATGTGGACACAGAATTGGTCTGAATGTCATTTATATACTTTTAAGTCAAGCAAGGCTTGTTTTTCTCTCAAGAACAATTTCTAAAATTGTAAGAGGCAAAAATGACTTTTTCAGTGAGAAGCAAAACAGACCTGTGACAAAATGCAAAACAAACCCTCTTGGATCTAAAGCCTGTATTAGACAGCATACTGTCTAATGTCTGAAGCCAAGTCTGTAATTTAACTTGATAATATCCTGATTACTGGCAAAGAAGACAATTAGTGATTAAATGTATTGAAGTTTTGCAAAAACTGAAAAAAACACTCAGCATCTGGGAAATGCTCAGAAGGCACTATAGCATCTGGTTACATTTGAAGGTGGGCACTGAAGCTGAGAAAGATGCAAGTCCACAGTTTGATAAAATGCAGGCCATTTCAAATTACCTTCAGTGACTGATATTATTCCTCATTGTAGCATTCCATCTGTTGGCACACAAAACAAAGTCTGTTGACTGTGGCTGAACCAAAATTGTGATATCACAGTTCCACTGTAAGAAGGGGCCATTATTAAGCTCAACAATATATCTGTTTGCTAGTTGAGGTACCAATGATCAAAGGCCCCTTCATAGATGAAGTATTTTATTAACTGTAAATGCTCACTTAAAACAGATCCATGTGTTATACATTCCAGTACTGAAGCTATAGTTGAGCATTTGCATTTCAATTGGGGACAGACAGGCACACATGGACTCAAGCACATAGCCTAAACAATATCTATGGTAGTATTAGAAAGAAAGCTATTTAATTATGTTTATTAATTTACTATTCAGAATGTTATGTAAGCAAAACGAGATGAGGTGGCAGCTCAATCAGTACTCACCTTCCTGGGCCTATGAGCTATGGATGACTTTTTAGCATTAGCCAGTAACTAACTCTAGCAGACTGTAAAGACTGTAAAATAGCCATAGGAGGGATCAATGGAGACAAGAATGTCTCTTTACTGTTTAAATACAGCGTAAAACCTCAACTGCAGCTCTATCATCAATTGAAAGCAGGAAGCTAAAGTCCCATTTGAACTTTATAAACAGCTTGTTGGA